>QRFJ01002186.1:0-413948 GCA_006176705.1 Cocos nucifera | reverse complement strand
TACCATTAACTCAAAGGATGTATCACAGACACTAAATACACATATGTGATAGAAAATAACCTATTTTATTAATTTATAGTCAAAATTATAATTTTGCCCCTAGAAGTGTATTACAAGTGTCAGCCAATTCTGGCTTCTAGGGCACATATATCTAACAATCTCCCACTTGTCCTAAAGCCAATTGGCTACAAGTCTAAGTCCCATCTTCTCAAGGTGGGCTTCGATCTTCTGCTGGCCCAATGGCTTTGTAAGTGGGTCTGCCACATTGTCTGTGGAGTTGACTCTCTTGACCTCGACGTAACCCTTCTCGAGGTAATCGTGGATGAGGTGGTATCGCCGCTCAATGTGCTTGGATTTTTGGTGAGACCTTGGCTCCTTAGCAAGGGCTATGGCACCATTGTTGTCGCAATATAGAGGAATGGCATCTGATGGCATTACTCCGATTTCTGCAGCAAACTTTTTGTACTAGAATGCTTCTTTCGTAGCCTCTGATGCAGCGATATATTCTACTTCCATGGTGGAATCTGCTATCACGATTTGCTTGGAACTCTTCCAAGCTGACAGCACCACCATTGCACACAAACAGACTCCCAGATGTCGACTTTCGATCATCTATATCGGACATGAAATCCGAGTCTGTGTATCCCTGGACTTGGAGTTCTCCATTACCAAAGACCAACATCATATCCTTAGTTCTTCTCAAGTACTTAAGGATACATTTCACAGAAGTCCAGTGTTCTTCACCTGGATTTGACTGATATCTGCTTGTGACACTCACAGCATGGGCTATATCAGGTCGTGTACATAGCATGGCATACATGAGGCTCCCTATTGCAGAAGCATAAGGGATCTTGCTCATGCGTTCTATTTCCTCAGGTGTGCTAGGGCACATCTTCTTGGAAAGATGAATACCATGTCTGAAGGGTATTAATCCCCTCTTAGAGTTTTCCATACTAAACCTCTTTAGTACTTTCTCTATGTACATCTTCTGTGAAAGTCCTAGCATCCTATTCGGTCTATCCCTATAGACCTTAATTCCTAGAATAAAGGATGCTTCACCTAGGTCTTTCATGGAGAATTCCTTGGACAACCATATTTTGACTGATGTCAACATGGGAATATCATTCCCAATAAGGAGGATGTCATCCACGTACAATACGAGGAAGACAACAGCGCTCCCACTGACCCTTTTTGAAAACACACGGTTCCTCTTCATTTTTGATGAAACCAAACTTTTTGATCACATCATTGAAACGAGTGTTCCAGCTCCGAGATGCTTGCTTAAGTCCATATATGGACCTTTGCAGCTTGCAAACCTTGTGATCAGTATCACTGGATGTGAAACCTAGCGGCTGTTCCATATAGATATCTTCCTCAAGATATCCATTTAAGAATGCCGTTTTCACGTCCATTTGCCATATTTCATAATCGAAATAGGCTGCAACGGCAAGCAATGTGCGGATGGATTTTAGCATAGCCACTGGGGAAAAGGTATCCTGATAGTCAATGCCTTCGCGTTGACTATAACCTTTTGCCACTAGTCTAGCCTTGAATGTCTCCACATTCCCATCTGCACCAATCTTTCTCTTGAAGATCCATTTACACCCAATAGGTACTATACCTTCTGGTGGATCTACCAAGGTCCAGACTTGGTTTGAGTGCATCGAGTCAATTTCTGACTGCATTGCCTCTAGCCATTTCTCGGAGTCGATATCTGATATCGCCTCGTTGTAGGTTTTGGGATCATCACCATGAGCACCATTACCTACGAGGAACATTTTCTCTACTTCCTCTGAAATAATACCTAAGTATCTTTCAGGGGGATGGAAAACTCTTTCCGATCTACGAGGTGGAGGAGGTAGTGTTCTTATTGGCTCAACCTGATTTGGTTTCCAATTGGTCCTTAGCTCGTTGTACTTGTGAGACTTTCTCATCAAGCTTAATCTGCTTTCCAATGCCGCTATCTTGAATAAACTATTTTTCAAGAAAGATGGCATGTCGACTCACAATCACATTGTGGTCTTCTGGAATGTAGAAATAGTATCCTAATGACTCTTTAGGATATCCTATGAATCGAGCTCTAAAGGACCTAAACTCTAACTTGTCCGCTTGTTGTCTTTTGACATGAGCCGGACAACCCCAAATTCTGAGATGACTCAGACTTGGTTTCTTACCGTGCCATATCTCATACGGTGTGGTAGGAACGGTTTTAGAGGGAACCCTATTCAGTAGATAAATTGAAGTTAACAATGAGTGTCCCCAAAGAAAATCAGGGAGGTCTGTGAAGCTCATCATGGATCGAACCATATCCAATAGGAGTCCGATTTCTCCGTTCTGAAACCCCGTTGAGTTGAGGTGTTCCTGGTGGAGTCCATTGAGAGACTATGCCATTTTTCTTTAGATAGTCTAGGAATTCCCGGCTAAGGTATTCACCTCCTCGATCTGATCGAAGAACCTTAATGGGTTTTTCCAGTTTGTTTTTCTACTTCATGTCTGAATTCTTTGAACTTTTCAAAAGCTTCAGACTTGTGTCTCATAAGATACACATACCCATACCTAGATAGATCATCGGTAAAGGTAATGAAGTAGACAAAATTGCCTCTAGCCGGCACATCAAATGGGCCGCACACATCAGTATGTACTAGGGCAAGGAGATCTGTGGCCCTCTCCCCATGTCCAACAAAAGGGAGTTTAGTCATTTTGCCTTGAAGACAAGATTCACAAGTTGGATATGACTCAAAAGTCAATGGACTCAATAGCCCATTTTTCTCCAATTTGTTGATCCTATCTTCTGCTATATGACCTAATCTCAGGTGCCATAGATATCTATCGTTTGGACTATCCCTAGGTCGTTTGGCATTCACGTTTTGCTCGATAGTTAGAATAGGTACATCAATATGTAGCTGATAAAGACCATTAATAAGAAAACCATTTGCAATTTTATTTCTTTCATAAAGAATGTTACAATGGTCCTTAAAGAAGGTAATCACATAGCCTTCTTGTGCTAAGCATGAAACAGAAATCAAATTCCTGCTAGCTGCAGGCACATAATAACAGTCTTTCAAAACTAAGTCTAAACCAGATGGTAATCGAAGAGGGTATGTTCCCACGGCTACTGCAGCAACTCTTGCTCCATTACCGATGCGTAGGATCATGTCTCCATCCCTCAGCCTCCTGCTATCCTCAAGACCCTGCATGGAAGTGCACAGATGAGCACTAGAACCAGAGTCAAGCACCCAACTGGATGCAGAAGAAACCGTAAGGTTAGACTCAATAACGAGCATACCTCCAGAAGGACCTTCCTTCTTGTTCTTCAGGGTGGCCAGGTAAGTAGGGCAGTTCCGCTTCCAATGGCCGTCGCTGTTGCAATGGAAACACTTTCCTTTGACATTATCGGCCTTTCTTCTTCGGTTCTGCCTTCTTCTTCTTTGATCCTTCCACCTTTTGCTTTTTCACAGACTTCTTTTTCTTTCCATAAGACTTTCTTTTGGAAGAAGTCCATTCCATAGCAAGAACTGAGCCTTTAGAACCTTTCATAGAAAGCTCAGCGGTAACCAGCATATTCATTAATTCGGCCAAGGAATTTTGAAGTTTATGCATGTGGTAATTCATGATGAATTGCCCATATGCATCAGTCAAGGATTGCAGAATAATATCGTTCTGCAGGTCCAAGTCTAACTTCACACCGAGCTTCTCAAGCTCTTCCATGTCCTTGATCATTGTCAGACAGTGATCTTGGACTGACTGCCCATCACGCATCTTAGCCTTAAAAAGTCATTTCGTGACTTGATATTTGGCTGCGCGACTCTGTTCACCAAACATCTCCTGCAGGTGAGCCAACATTTGGCGAGCAGTCCCGATATCTTCATGTTGGCGCTGGAGCTCATCAGACATCGAGCCCAACATGTAATATCTGGCCTTATTATCTTCGTCTATCCATTTTTTCCAGAGACGCTCTCTGTTCAATGGATGGACGGGCTGGTAAGGTGGGAGGGTCCTGGTCCAATACATGGGTTAACTTCTCGAACCCAAAACTATTTTGTAGTTCCTGAGCCAATCTTTATAATTGGGTCCAGTCAGTCTATGTGTGTCCAGGATACGTGCCAATGGGTTGGACGCAGACATTTTCCTGTAGAGAGTCAAAGATTCTAGTTAGATACTGTAATTATGACTTGACCAATTTATTTAGGGATTTTATTTTTAAACAAATTAGCTCCCACTATTTTCTCGGATCCCTACACTCCCTCTGTAGAGATGCAAAAATCTCCCTGATTAATGATTTCTAGTGGGTGGTGCGGTCTCACCAACTGACTCATCACCTCACCTAACAGTTATTGGTGATGGGTTAGCCAATGAGTGAACAACTCTTGTTCAATGATTCTCTAATCATGGTGCACCCAAACTTGGTCTCTAATTCATGAATCTCACCGTATCCGGAATATTGATCCACTCCTTAGTTAAGTCAGACCCACCATTTGCATAGACTGGGTTCCTAATTGAGTCTCTCACCGTATCCGAAATATTGAGCCCAACTCATCCTCCAGCCCATAGCATCCAATGCCTAATAGACATGGTTGCATCTTTCCCGGTGCAACTGAGCCACTGTATCCAGTCGAGAACAATCAACCCCGGGAAGGGCCCGCACATCTACAATGGTGGAAGACCTCAGACTTAATCTTTTCTTAGGGAGAATTGATTCAGGTCTCATTAAACTAGACTTGTCATAGTCATAACAATTATGACTAACCTAGTGGCATGGGTTAGCTCGGATTATTGACCACCTCAGATCAGAACTGTGTCAACAGATATGGCCAGGTAAGTGAGACCGGTGGAAGGAATATGCCATTAACTCGTACAAGAATGCATTCAGGTCGAGTAGCTTCCAATTAAAAACCAGTCGGTCGTATGTGCCAAACTTACCTTAGACACCAAATTGTTGAGTCAGAACCAATTGGGTTAGCCTACAATCCAGACTCTAACCTCTGAGCCTAATTAGGTCTTGCTTGATCGTGACTCGATCTTGACCCAGACTTAATCCTATTAGGCTGGTCAATTTAAGCATTGTTGATCCCATCTAACCAACTCTTGATTCGGTTTGATCAACCGCTTAGACCTAATTGAGCTACCCAAGCCCGAACCCAGTATTATGAATATGTCTTAGATCTAAAATTCTCAATTTTAGACCTAATTAATATTTCCATAAATCTTAATTCTTAATTAAGTAGGGTTCATAAACAAAATATGCACAATAAATCCTAGGGTTTCAGGATCTAGGGTTTTGCAGAAAGTAAGTTTTGGGTTTCTGATTAAGGACGAACACGCAGCACCCCTACACATCATAAGAACACCCCATCGAATGGGAAGAGAGGGCCTTTAAACCCTTCTTCATTCTTATGACCGGACGGCCAAGAGGAACGCCTTAATCAGGAACATAACATTCAATACTACAAAATAGTTTATAGATCTATATCATATATCTCATATATAAATTAGATCTAATCATGGCATATTTTGCATACATCTCATGTATCGAATCATGCATGTTTTCAGATCTAAATTATCTCATAATAATCTAAAAAATTAGATTTAAATTGATCTAATCAAAATAAATTCTAATCTAGATAATTATGTAGAACTATTCTACAACTAGTCTAGACATGCATCAATCATATCTCATATGATATTTAAAATTAAATAATTTTTATTTGCTATTTTTTAGATGTTATTATAACCATTATAATATCAAAAAATAGTAAATAAATAGATCTAAAATATGATTTAATCAGATTAAATCAAAAACATGCAAGACTATTCTATAGAACTATTCTATTTTAGAACTAGTCATGCATATTTCTAATCTTAGATCCAAATCATTTAATTTTAATTTTTTCTGATTTAGATCTGATCACATCTCATGTGACATCTAAAATCACTTATTTTTTAATTAAAATAAATTTAAAATCAGATCTAAATAATTTTAGAACCTTGGCTCTGATACCAGTTGAAGGGAAATCCTGATTTTCCCGGTCCAGGTTCGTTCAGATCTGATCAGATCAAGAGATATATTTCAAAAATTTTTTCTCTTGATCTAATCAGATCTTGATATGTTTCAGATCTGATTCTTATTATTTTAATAAAAATAAAATAAAATAAGATAAATTAAATCAAATTTAATTTACCTTGATTTGGGTAATCCTATTACCCTGTTGATGATCCTGTTTGCAGCGGAAGGTTCTGGATCTAGCCACGCAAGCGCCTGGCCTCTACCGGTATCCACTCGGGTTGGATCTGGAGATCCTCTTCTTCTCTATCACATCTCCAAAAATTCAGATCTGGATCTGATCTGGAGGATCTTCAAAACTCTTTTGAAGATCAGCAGTCGTCCTTTTGCAGCAGCGCAGCCTTCTTGCTTTTGATCGCCTTTCTCTTGATCTGGATCGCACCAACCAAGTCCAAAACACCTTTTGGACGTGGAGAGGAGAGGGAGAAGGAGGTTTGGCATGGAGAAGGAGGGGAGAGGCAGCCTTGGGGCGTATGGAAACTTTGATTCAATTCATGTATTTGAGTTGGGCGCAGGGTCTTATTTATAGACTAGCTTGTGATCCAACTCCTCTTCTTCCCAACCAATCACAACCCTTTGTGAAATCAGATCTAAATCTGATTGGTGGGAATAGAGTCCCCTGGATTCCTCCTTAGAGGGTGCCTAAGACCAGTCAAAGTTGGTTCTTAGGAAGAACTCTAATTGGAATCCAAAAAGGAGATGGAGTCCTTGTCCAACAAGGACTCCTAGGCGCCTCCAACTTGGGCACACGCCACCCTAGGGTGGCGTGCGCCCTTCTCCTTGCCAGGTTCTGGCAGGGGGACAGGCCCCCACCAGCTCTCCAATAGGTGCATGACATGTGGTCAAAAGTCAAAGTGTCAATGGTCAACGTTTGACCAGTCAAAGGTAGACTTTTGACCAAAGTCAAAGAACAAGAAATGGCAGGTGACCAAAAATGGCAGGTAATGTCTTACAAAATAAGACAACCTTTTCTGACTTGGACAACCTCCAGTCAGACCATATGAAGGCCTCTGATTGAGCACAAACTCCTTTGGCTCAGACAGGACAACTTATTTATGATAGCAAAAGAAGAACGTTAGGTTCAATCGAGTGCTAGCACGATTTCCTTGAACCTAATTGAATCTCATTCAGATCAATTGAACTAGATCAGTTCAATTGATGATCACCAGATTCAAACCCTTGTTTGTGTGACCCAGTTAGGTTCAGTTCTGTATGGTAATGGGATATGTCATGATCTCTATCATCGACATCATCGAAACTCCTTTCGATGGATCAGAACTCTTCTGATTCGAACAGCTAGAATGATCGATCATCTAAATCATTCTAATTGCTCCCAAAATCCACCAGTGACACCTAGCAGTATATGGTGGCAACCCATCAGAGCTGAATCGAACCTCTTGGTGCAGCTATCTGTGTGATTCAGTTCTTCTATCTTGAGCCCCGATCAGATTAGGGTTAAGGTAAACTCGTCAAACCCTAGTCTCTGTCATATGATGTAATCATTGATCAGTCCGATGTGAAAATCTAAATAGAAACTCTTTCTATTATTTCACTCTACCATGGCCATGGACTTCTGGACTTGATTCTCATGATCATCATAGGGCTGCTCCTCTACCACCGAGGTAGATAGATTCCATCTTGATGCATCCAGTTCCTACAATGAACATGCTATAGCCAACATACACCTCAGGGTTCCATATGGCTAGGAGATCGAGTAATGGTGTAGTCAAACTATAACACCCTCAAGGTGAACTGTCGATGCACCTCAGGTCAAAGAACCAGACACACTACTGCAGCATCGAGTCAGTCATTGACGAGAAGGTAGACTCCCTAATGACTACTCGAGGTGGTCACGCTCAGTGCCCTCGTTCTCTAACGAGTACCTATACTCTCGCTCTGATGTCTCCACACCGTAGACTCAAGACTCATCTACTAAAGAGAAGCGATTGTACACCAACCTTCTTGATCAATCACCATCCTCGTGATGATCCTATGGTCGGGAGCATTTTATGAGTTAATAATGATTATTCATGTCTTAAATTTTCAACTCTTGAAAATATGAATTATCATTACCATTAACTCAAAGGATGTATCACAGACACTAAATACACATATGTGATAGAAAATCTATTGATTAGTCTCCCTAGAAGTGTATTACAATCCAACTTCTGTGCTCTCCAATAGGTGCATGACATGTGGTCAAAAGTCAAAGTGTCAATGGTCAACATTTGACCAGTCAAAGGTAGACTTTTGACCAAAGTCAAAGAACAAGAAATGGCAGGTGACCAAAAATGGCAGGTATTGTCTTACAAAATAAGACAACCTTTTCTGACTTGGACAACCTCCAGTCAGACCATATGAAGGCCTCTGATTGAGCACAAACTCCTTTGGCTCAGTCAGGACAACTTATTTATGATAGTAAAAGAAGAACGTTAGGTTCAATCGAGTGCTAGCACGATTTCCTTGAACCTAATTGAATCTCATTCAGATCAATTGAACTAGATCAGTTCAATTGATGATCACCAGATTCAAACCCTTGTTTGTGTGACCAGTTAGGTTCAGTTCTGTATGGTAATGGGATATGTCATGATCTCTATCATCGACATCATCGAAACTCCTTTCGATGGATCAGAACTCTTCTGATTCGAACAGCTAGAATGATCGATCATCTAAATCATTCTAATTGCTCCCAAAATCCACCAGTGACACCTAGCAGTATATGGTGGCAACCCATCAGAGCTGAATGCGAACCTCTTGGTGCAGCTACCTGTGTGATTAAGTTCTTCTATCTTGAGCCCCGATCAGATTAGGGTTAAGGTGAACTCGTCAAACCCTAGTTTCTGTCATATGATGTAATCATTCGATTCGAGTCCAATGTGAAAATCTAAATAGAAACTCTTTCTATTATTTCACTCTGCCATGGCCATGGACTTTCTGGACTTGATTCTCATGATCATCATAGGGCTGCTCCTCTACCACCGAGGTAGATAGATTCCATCTTGATGCAATCCAGTTCCTACAATGAACATGCTATAGCCAACATACACCTCAGGGTTCCATATGGCTAGGAGACCGAGTAATGGTGTAGTCAAACTATAACACCCTCAAGGTGAACTGCCGATGCATCTCAGGTCAAAGAACCAGACACACTACTGCAGCATCGAGTCAGTCATTGACGAGAAGGTAGACTTCCTAATGACTACTCGAGGTGGTCACGCTCAGTGCCCTCGTTCTCTAACGAGTACCTGTACTCTCGCTCCGGTGTCTCCACACCGTAGACTCAAGACTCATCTACTAAAGAGAAGCGATTGTACACCAACCTTCCGGATCAATCACCATCCTCGTGATGATCCTATGGTCGGGAGCATTTTATGAGTTAATAATGATTATTCATGTCTTAAATTTTCAACTCTTGAAAATATGAATTATCATTACCATTAACTCAAAGGATGTATCACAGACACTAAATACACATATGTGATAGAAAATAACCCATTTTATTGATTATTATAGTCAAAATTATAATTTTGCCCCTAGAAGTGTATTACAAGTGTCAGCCAATTCTGGCTTCTAGGGCACATATATCTAACAATCTCCCACTTATCCTAAAGCCAATTGGCTACAAGTCTAAGTCCCATCTTCTCAAGGTGGGCTTCGATCTTCTGCTGGCCCAACGGCTTTGTAAGTGGGTCTGCCACATTATCTATGGAGTTGACTCTCTTGACCTCGACATAACCCTTCTCGAGGTAATCGCGGATGAGGTGGTATCGCCGCTCAATATGCTTGGATTTCTGGTGAGACCTCGGCTCCTTAGCAAGGGCTATGGCGCCATTGTTGTCGCAGTATAGAGGAATGGCATCTGATGGCATTACTCCAATTTCTGCAGCAAACTTCTTGTACCAGAATGCTTCCTTCGCAGCCTCTGATGCAGCGATATATTCTGCTTCCATGGTGGAATCTGCTATCACCGTTTGCTTGGAACTCTTCCAGCTGACAGCACCACCATTGCACACAAACAGACTCCCAGATGTCGACTTTCGATCATCTATATCGGACATGAAATCCGAGTCTGTGTATCCCTGGACTTGGAGTTCTCCATTACCAAAGACCAACATCATATCCTTAGTTCTTCTCAAGTACTTAAGGATACATTTCACAGAAGTCCAGTGTTCTTCACCTGGATTTGACTGATATCTGCTTGTGACACTCACAGCATGGGCTATATCAGGTCGTGTACATAGCATGGCATACATGAGGCTCCCTATTGCAGAAGCATAAGGGATCTTGCTCATGCGTTCTATTTCCTCAGGTGTGCTGGGGCACATCTTCTTGGAAAGATGAATACCATGTCTGAAGGGTATTAATCCCCTCTTAGAGTTTTCCATACTAAACCTCTTTAGTACTTTCTCTATGTACATCTTCTGTGAAAGTCCTAGCATCCTATTCGGTCTATCCCTATAGACCTTAATTCCTAGAATAAAGGATGCTTCACCTAGGTCTTTCATGGAGAATTCCTTGGACAACCATAATTTTGACTGTTGTCAATCATGGGAATATCATTCCCAATAAGGAGGATGTCATCCACGTACAATACGAGGAAGACAACAGCGCTCCCACTGACCCTTTTTGAAAACACATGGTTCCTCTTCATTTTTGATGAAACCAAACTTTTTGATCACATCATTGAAACGAGTGTTCCAGCTCCGAGATGCTTGCTTAAGTCCATATATGGACCTTTGCAGCTTGCAAACCTTGTGATCAGTATCACTGGATGTGAAACCTAGCGGCTGTTCCATATAGATATCTTCCTCAAGATATCCATTTAAGAATGCCGTTTTCACGTCCATTTGCCATATTTCATAATCGAAATAGGCTGCAACGGCAAGCAATGTGCGGATGGATTTTAGCATAGCCACTGGGAAAAAGGTATCCTGATAGTCAATGCCTTCGCGTTGACTATAACCTTTTGCCACTAGTCTAGCCTTGAATGTCTCCACATTCCCATCTGCACCAATCTTTCTCTTGAAGATCCATTTACACCCAATAGGTACTATACCTTCTGGTGGATCTACCAAGGTCCAGACTTGGTTTGAGTGCATCGAGTCAATTTCTGACTGCATTGCCTCTAGCCATTTCTCGGAGTCGATATCTGATATCGCCTCATTGTAGGTTTTGGGATCATCACCATGAGCACCATTACCTACGAGGAACATTTTCTCTACTTCCTCTGAAATAATACCTAAGTATCTTTCAGGGGGATGGGAAAACTCTTTTCGATCTACGAGGTGGAGGAGGTAGTGTTCTTATTGGCTCAACCTGATTTGGTTCCAATTGGTCCTTAGCTCATTGTACTTGTGAGACTTTCTCATCAAGCTTAATCTGCTTTCCAATGCCGCTATCTTGAATAAACTATTTTTCAAGAAAGATGGCATGTCGACTCACAATCACATTGTGGTCTTCTGGAATGTAGAAATAGTATCCTAATGACTCTTTAGGATATCCTATGAATCGAGCTCTGAAGGACCTAAACTCTAACTTGTCCGCTTGTTGTCTTTTGACATGAGCCGGACAACCCCAAATTCTGAGATGACTCAGACTTGGTTTCTTACCGTGCCATATCTCATACGGTGTGGTAGGAACGGTTTTAGAGGGAACCCTATTCAGTAGATAAATTGAAGTTAACAATGAGTGTCCCCAAAGAAAATCAGGGAGGTCTGTGAAGCTCATCATGGATCGAACCATATCCAATAGAGTCCGATTTCTCCGTTCTGAAACCCGTTGAGTTGAGGTGTTCCTGGTGGAGTCCATTGAGAGACTATGCCATTTTTCCTTTAAGATAGTCTAGGAATTCCCGGCTAAGGTATTCACCTCCTCGATCTGATCGAAGAACCTTAATGGGATTTTTCCAGTTTGTTTTTCTACTTCATGTCTGAATTCTTTGAACTTTTCAAAAGCTTCAGACTTGTGTCTCATAAGATACACATACCCATACCTAGACAGATCATCGGTAAAGGTAATGAAGTAGACAAAATTGCCTCTAGCCGGCACATCAAATGGGCCGCACACATCAGTATGTACTAGGGCAAGGAGATCTGTGGCCCTCTCCCCATGTCCAACAAAAGGGAGTTTAGTCATTTTGCCTTGAAGACAAGATTCACAAGTTGGATATGACTCGAAAGTCAATGGACTCAATAGCCCATTTTTCTCCAATTTGTTGATCCTATCTTCTGCTATATGACCTAATCTCAGGTGCCATAGATATCTATCATTTGGACTATCCCTAGGTCGTTTGGCATTCACGTTTTGCTCGATAGTTAGAATAGGTACATCAATATGTAGCTGATAAAGACCATTAATAAGGAAAACCATTTGCAATTTTATTTCTTTCATAAAGAATGTTACAATGGTCCTTAAAGAAGGTAATCACATAGCCTTCTTGTGCTAAGCATGAAACAGAAATCAAATTCCTGCTAGCTGCAGGCACATAATAACAGTCTTTCAAAACTAAGTCTAAACCAGATGGTAATCGAAGAGGGTATGTTCCCACGGCTACTGCAGCAACTCTTGCTCCATTACCGATGCGTAGGATCATGTCTCCATCCCTCAACCTCCTGCTATCCTCAAGACCCTGCATGGAAGTGCACAGATGAGCACTAGAACCAGAGTCAAGCACCCAACTGGATGCAGAAGAAACTCGTAAGGTTAGACTCAATAACGAGCATACCTCCAGAAGGACCTTCCTTCTTGTTCTTCAGGGTGGCCAGGTAAGTAGGGCAGTTCCGCTTCCAATGGCCGTCGCTGTTG
Source organism: Cocos nucifera (assembly GCA_006176705.1). NCBI lineage: Eukaryota > Viridiplantae > Streptophyta > Magnoliopsida > Arecales > Arecaceae > Cocos > Cocos nucifera. The sequence continues at coordinate 401,083 of QRFJ01002186.1, read as the reverse complement.
CAATGGAAACACTTTCCTTTGACATTAGCCTTTTTCTTTCGGCTCTGCCTTCTTCTTCTTTGTTCCTTCCACCTTCTGCTTTTTCGCAGACTTCTTTTTCTTTCCATAAGACTTTCTTTTGGAAGAAGTCCATTCCATAGCAAGAACTGAGCCTTTAGAACCTTTCATAGAAAGCTCAGCGGTGACCAGCATATTCATTAATTCGGCCAAGGAATTTTGAAGTTTATGCATGTGGTAATTCATGATGAATTGCCCATATGCATCAGTCAAGGATTGCAGAATAATATCATTCTGCAGATCCAAGTCTAACTTCACACCGAGCTTCTCAAGCTCTTCCATGTCCTTGATCATCATCAGACAGTGATCTTGGACTGACTGCCCATCACGCATCTTAGCCTTAAAAAGTCATTTCGTGACTTGATATTTGGCTGCGCGACTCTGTTCACCAAACATCTCCTGCAGGTGAGCCAACATTTGGCGAGCAGTCCTGATATCTTCATGTTGGCGCTGGAGCTCATCAGACATCGAGCCCAACATGTAATATCTGGCCTTATTATCTTCGTCTATCCATTTTTTCCAGAGATGCTCTCTGTTCAGTGGATGGACGGGCTGGTAAGGTGGGAGGGTCCTGGTCCAATACATGGGTTAACTTCTCGAAACCCAAAACTAATTTTGTAGTTCCTGAGCCAATCTTTATAATTGGGTCCAGTCAGTCTATGTGTGTCCTAGGATACGTGCCAATGGGTTGGACGCAGACATTTTTCTGTAGAGAGTCAAAGATTCTAGTTAGATACTGTAATTATGACTTGACCAATTTATTTAGAAATTTTATTTTTAAATAAATTAGCTCCCACTATTTTCTCGGATCCCTACACTCCCTCTGTAGAGATGCGAAAATCTCCCATGATTAATGATTTCTAGTGGGTGGTGCGGTCTCACCAACTGACTCATCACCTCACCTAACAGTTATTGGTGATGGGTTAGCCAATGAGTGAACAACTCTTGTTCAATGATTCTCTAATCATGGTGCACCCAAACTTGGTCTCTAATTCATGAATCTCACCGTATCCGAAATATTGATCCACTCCTTAGTTAAGTCAGACCCACCATTTGCATAGACTGGGTTCCTAATTGAGTCTCTCACCGTATCCAAAATATTGAGCCCAACTCATCCTCCAGCCCATAGCATCCAATGCCTAATAGACATGGTTGCATCTTCCCGGTGCAACTGAGCCACTGTATCCAGCCGAGAACAATCAACCCCGGGAAGGGCCCGCACATCTACAATGGTGGAAGACCTCAGACTTAATCTTTTCTTAGGGAGAATTGATTCAGGTCTCATTAAACTAGACTTGTCATAGTCATAACAATTATGACTAACCTAGTGGCATGGGTTAGCTCGGATTATTGACCACCTCAGATCAGAACTGTGTCAACAGATATGGCCAGGTAAGTGAGACCGGTGGAAGGAATATGCCATTAACTCATACAAGAACGCATTCAGGTCGAGTAGCTTCCAATTAAAAACCAGTCGGTCGTATGTGCCAAACTTACCTTAGACACCAAATTGTTGAGCCAGAACCAATTGGGTTAGCCTACAATCCAGACTCTAACCTCTGAGCCTAATTAGGTCTTGCTTGATCGTGACTCGATCTTGACCCAGACTTAATCCTATTAGGCTGGTCAATTTAAGCATTGTTGATCCCATCTAACCAACTCTTGATTCGGTTTGATCAACCGCTTAGACCTAATTGAGCTACCCAAGCCCGAACCCAGTATTATGAATATGTCTTAGATCTAAAATTCTTCAATTTTAGACCTAATTAATATTTCCATAATCTTAATTTCTTAATTAAGTAGGGTTCATAAACAAAATATGCACAATAAATCCTAGGGTTTCAGGATCTAGGGTTTTGCAGAAAGTAAGTTTTGGATTTCTGATTAAGGACGAACACGCAGCACCCCTACACATCATAAGAACACCCCATCGAATGGGAAGAGAGGGCCTTTAAATCCTTCTTCATTCTTATGACCGGACGGCCAAGAGGAACGCCTTAATCAGGAACATGCAATACTACAAAATAGTTTTAGATCTATATCATATATCTCATATACAAATTAGATCTAATCATGGCATATTTTGCATACATCTCATGTATCGAATCATGCATATTTTTCAGATCTAAATTATCTCATAATAATCTAAAAAATTAGATTTAAATTGATCTTAATCAAAATAAATTCTAATCTAGATAATTATGTAGAACTATTCTACAACTAGTCTAGACATGCATCAATCATATCTCATATGATATTTAAAATTAAATAATTTTTATTTGCTATTTTTTAGATGTTATTATAATAATTATAATATCAAAAAATAGTAAATAAATAGATCTAAAATATGATTTAATCAAGATTAAATTCAAAAACATGCAAGACTATTCTATAGAACTATTCTATTTTAGAACTAGTCATGCATATTTTCTAATCTTAGATCCAAATCATTTAATTTTAATTTTTTATAATTTTAGATCTGATCACATCTCATGTGACATCTAAAATCACTTATTTTTCTAATTAAAATAAATTTAAAATTAGATCTAAATACTTTTAGAACCTTGGCTCTGATACCAGTTGAAGGGAAATCCTGATTTTTCGGACCAGGTTCGTTCAGATCTGATCAGATCAAGAGATATATTTCAAAAATTTTTTTTCTTTGATCCTAATTCAGATTTGAGATATTTTAGATCTAATTATTATTATTTTAAAATAAAATAAAATCTAGATAAATTAAATCAAATTTAATTTACCTTGATATGGGTAATCCTATTACCCTATTGATGATCCTGTATGCAGCCGAAGGTTCTGGATCTAGCCATGCAAGTGCCTGGCCTCTACCAATATCCACTCAGGCTGGATCTAGAGATCCTTCTTCTTCTCTATCACATCTCCAAAAATTAGATCTGGATCTGATCTGGAGGATCTTCAAAACTCTTTTGAAGATCAGCAGTCGTCCTTTGCAGCAGTGCAGCCTTCTAGCTTTCACTCGCCTTTCTTTGATCTGGATCGCACCAACCAAGCTCCAAAACTCTTTTGGACGTGGAGAGGAGAGGGAGAAGGTGGGTTTGGCATGGAGGAAGAGGGAAGAGGCAGCCTTGGGGTGTGGAGAATTATGATTCCTTTCAATCACTTTCTATCACAATCTGGGTTGGGCGCAGGGTCTTATTTATAGACTGTCTGTGATCCAACTTCTCTTCTTCCCAACCAATCACAACTCTTTGTGAAATCAGATCTAAATCTGATTGGTGGGAATAGAGTCCCCTAGATTCCTCCTTAGAGGGTGCCTAAGACCAGTCAAAGTTGGTTCTTAGGAGAACTCTAATTGGAATCCAAAAAGGAGATGGAGTCCCTGTCCAACAGGGACTCCTAGGTGCCTCCAACTTGGGCACACGCCAAGGGTGGCGTGCGCCCTCTTCCTTGCCAGGTTCTAGTAGGGGGACAGGCCCCCACCAGCTCTCCAATAGGTGCATGACATGTGGTCAAAAGTCAAAGTGTCAATGGTCAACATTTGACCAGTCAAAGGTAGACTTTTGACCAAAGTCAAAGAACAAGAAATGGCAGGTGACCAAAAATGGCAGGTAATATCTTACAAAATAAGACAACCTTTTCTAACTTGGACAACCTCCAGTCAGACCATATGAAGGCCTCTGATTGAGCACAAACTCCTTTGGCTCAGTCAGGACAACTAATTTATGATAGCAAAAGAAGAACGTTAGGTTCAATCGAGTGCTAGCACGATTTTCTTGAACCTAATTGAATCTCATTCAGATCAATTGAACTGGATCAGTTCAATTGATGATCACCAGATTCAAACCCTTGTTTGTGTGACCCAGTTAGGTTCAGTTCTATATGGTAATGGGATATGTCATGATCTCTATCATCGACATCATCGAAACTCCTTTCGATGGATCAGAACTCTTCTGATTCGAACAGCTAGAATGATCGATCATCTAAATCATTCTAATTGCTCCCAAAATCCTTCAGTGACACCTAGCAGTATATGGTGGCAACCCATCAGAGCTGAATGCGAACCTCTTGGTGCAGCTACCTATGTGATTAAGTCCTTCTATCTTGAGCCCCGATCAGATTAGGGTTAAGGTAAACTCGTCAAACCCTAGTTTCTGTCATATGATGTAATCATTCGATTCGAAGTCCGATGTGAAAATCTAAATAAAAACTCTTTCTATTATTTCACTCTATCATGGCCATGGACTTCTGGACTTGATTCTCATGATTATCATAGGGCTGCTCCTCTACCACCGAGGTAGATAGATTCCATCTTGATGCCATCCAGTTCCTACAATGAACATGCTATAGCCAACATACACCTCAGGATTCCATATGGCTAGGAGATCGAGTAATGGTGTAGTCAAACTATAACACCCTCAAGGTGAACTGCCGATGCACCTCAGGTCAAAGAACTAGACACACTACTACAGCATCGAGTCAGTCATTGACGAGAAGGTAGACTCCCTAATGACTACTCGAGGTGGTCATGCTCAGTGCCCTCGTTCTCTAATGAGTACCTATACTCTCACTCCGATATCTCCACACCATAGACTCAAGACTCATCTACTAAAGAGAAGCAATTGTACACCAACCTTCTGGATCAATCACCATCCTCATGATGATCCTATGGTCGGGAGCATTTTATGAGTTAACAATGATTATTTATGTCTTAAATTTTCAACTCTTGAAAATATGAATTATCATTACCGTTAACTCAAAGGATGTATCACAGACACTAAATACACATGTGATAGAAAATAATCTATTTTATTAATATTAGTCAAAATTATAATTTTACCCCTAGAAGTGTATTACAAGTGTCAGCCAATTCTGGCTTTTAGGGCACATATATCTAACATCTATACCATAGACTCAAAATTCATCTATCCTAAGAAAGTGATCATACACCAATCTTTTCGATCAATCACCATCCTCATGATGATCCTATGATCGAAAGTAATTTATGAGTTAATTATGATAACACATGCCTTAAATTCTCAACTCTTGAGAATATATGTTATCATGCCTATTAACTCAATGGATGTATCATAGACACTTTAATACACAGTGTGATAGAATAAATAACCATTTAATTCATTTTAAGTTAAAATTATAAAAATGCCCCTAGAAAGTATTTAATAAGTGTCAGTCAATCTGGCTTCTAGGGCACACATCTAACAGAACCCAATCAAGTATGCCTTTGGCGTAACTTCAAAAAAGTTCCTGGGGTTTATGGTATCGAGGCATGAAATTGAAGCAAATTTAGAAAAAATTTGGATCATCCAAGAAATGACTATCCCAAAATTAATAAAGAAAGTTCAGCGCCTAATAGGAAAGGTGGCAGTCTTGAACCAATTCATCTCAAGGTTGATCGAGTGGTGCATGCCCTTCTTTCAAGTTCTTAAATAGTCAAAGAAGTTCTGCTAGACCGTCGAATGTCAACAAGCATTTGAAGAACTCAAGGGCTACCTCGGTTCACCTTCCCTATTGACGAAGCCCGAACCTAGAGAAGAACTATACTTGTACCTGACAGTGTCTCTAGTGGCCTTTGTGGTGGTCTTAATTAAAGAAAAAGCAAAAATTTAGCGATCGATCTACTATATATGTCGAGTCCTGAGGGATGCTAAGATTGGTACACTAAGTTAGGAAAACTAACTTATGCTCTATTGATTATAGCTCAGAGGCTCTTACCTTACTTCCAAGGATGCACTATAACTCTCCTTGTTGATCAACCCATCAAGGCAGTTCTTCATCGAACAGATGTCTCTAGAAGAATAGCAAAATGGGCAATTAAGCTTACAAAGTTTGATATCAACTTTCAGCCTCGGCCATCGATCAAGACCCAAATATTGGTAGATTTCATAGTGGAGTGTACTATCCTGGATGAGTCAGAACTTGAGCAGAATGAAATCAATATTCCATGACTGCAGCCAAGCTCCCATGAAGAAAGAGCAGACCTTCCTGAAGGCTTCTGGGCACTGTATGTGGATGGTTCATCCAATGCATCAGATGCAGATGTAGTGCTGATCTTGGTTAACCCGGAGGAAGTTATTATTGAATATACGCTGCATTTCAAATTTTCTACAATAAATAATGGGGTTGAATATGAAGCACTAATTATAGGATTGAAGATCGCCAAGGAGCTAGAAGTAGGTTGGCTTCAAGTTTATAGTGACTCCTAGTTGGTAGTTGGATAAGTCAGTGATAACTATGAAGCTTAGGAAGATAACATGATAAAATATCTAAAAACCATGAAGAGTTTGAATCCAGTCTTCAGCAGTTTTGAGATTAAACAGATTTTGAGAGTAGAAAATGCCAGGACCGACCTTCTTTCTAAATTGGCCATATTTGCTCCAACTAAACTGCCTAAGGAGGTCTACTTTGAAGTTCTAAAACACCCAAGTTCGAAGGAGCCATAGCTCATAATGTAGGTCGACCATGAGCCCAGTTGGATCGATCTGTTAGTTGCTTATCTCAAGGATGGGGTTCTTCCTTATGATCCAAAAAAAGCTCGAAAACTTAGAAATCAAGCCTTTCAGTATGTTCTATATGAAAAAAAAACTCTATAAAAGGTCATACTCTTTACCACTCTTAAAATGTCTTCAACCTTCTAAGGCTGATTTTACACTATGGAAAGTGCACGAAGGGGTCTGTGGAAATCATTTAGGAGCCAAAGCTCTATCTCACAAACTACTTTGGCAGGACTACTATTTGCCGATAATGCACTAAGATTCTATAGAGTATGTCAGAAAATATGGTCGTTGTCAAAAAAATGCAAATATTTAAAGACAAGTGGCTTCTGAACTTACACCCCTGAGTGCCCCATGGTCCTTTGCATAATGGGAAATGGACATACTTGGACCCTTTCCAATGGTATCCGAAGAGTGAAAGTTTCTCTTGGTGGCAATCGATTATTTTACTAAATGGGTTGAAGCCAAACCTCTGACAAAAATTATTGAAGCTAAAGTGTAGGACTTCATCTAGAAGTTAACTATTTACAGATTCAGCCTACCTTAGACTCTTATAACAAATAATGGATGCCAGTTTGTTGGTTCGAAATTTGTCGAGTTCTATGAAGATTTGAATATCTCTCATAATTTTACATCAGTAGCTCATCCATAGGCAAACGATGAGGCCGATGTTACTAATAGAACCCTATTATAGGGTATAAAAGCAAGATTAGAAAGAGCAAAGGAAACTTGGGTAGACGAATTCTATCATGTACTCTGGGCATACCGAACTATTCAAAGACTGCCAACAGGTGACTCTATTTGCCTTGGCTTTCAGAATAGAAACAATCATCCCAATAGAACTGAAACTTCCATCAGCATGAGTCATAGGATTCAATGAGTAGCACAACTCACAAGATCTTAGGGCTAACCTCGACTTATTGGAGGAAAAATGGGGAGAAGCTCAAGTTCGGATGGCGGCCTACAAGTAGAAAGTAACTCGCTACTACAACTCCAAAGTCAGAAACAAAGTATTCAAAGTAGGAGACTTAGTACTCCAATGGATAGCTATTTCACCACCTCAGAACCAAGAAAAGCTCATCCCAAATTAGGAAGGCCCATATGAAGTCAAAGAGGTCGTCCGGCCTAGACTTATCATCTAAAAGAGCATGGAAGAGCTAATCTTTCTCGACCATGGAACTTGGAGAATCTATGAGTGTACTACCAATGATTTTATTTCAATAAATTTTCTTACTTTAGCATTTTTTATCCTTGGTGAAAAACTATGATGATAGAAAACAATCTCCTAAATTAATCAAAACTAATCATGTCAGAAAAAGGAGGATCTCATCCTAACATCGATAAAGACCTCTAGTTATTTAAGACAGGAGGAGGGGAGAGGCCATTTCAATGGCCCTTTTGTATCTCTATGATCTTGCTAAGAATAGGAGGAGAACCTTGTCCAAACAAAGATAAAGGTCAATTTTGTCAGGAACAGGAGGAGGACCTCATCCTGATAGGAGGACAAAATAAGGACCAACCATGCTAGGAGTAGGAGAAGAACCTCATCCTGATATGGATGAAGACCTCCAATTGTTTAAGACCGAAGGAGGAAAGAGGCTCTTTCAACGGCCCATTTGTGCTCCTATCGCCCTGTTAGGAACAAGAGGAGAACCTCATCCTAACATGAGTAAGATGAAGACCTTCGATTATTTATGACTGGAAGAGAGGAGAGGCCCTTTCAATTGCCCTTTTGTGCCCTACCACCCTATTAGGAATAGGAGGAGAACCTCATTCTAACATGAGCAAGATGAAGACCTTCGATTGTTTAAGATCGAACGAGGGGAGAGGCTCTTTCGTAAAGAGAAAAATCTATTTTCTATGTCAGATTCGTTCATATCTGATTGGATCAAGATGGATATTTCAAAAAATTTTTCTCTTAGATGCAAATCAGATCTAAGACTATTCATATCTGATTTTATCAATCTGATAAAATAAATAAATTAAATAAATTAAATATAATTTAATTATACCTTGTTATGGGTAATCCTATTATCCTATGATGATCCTGATGTTTGTCTGAGGTTCTGAATGTAGCCACGCAAGCGCCTAGCCTCTATCGATATCCACTTGGATAGAATCTAGAGATCTTCTCCTTCTTAATCTCTCCTCAAAAAATTAGATCTGATTTTGATCTTGAAGGTCTTCAAAATGGCTTTTGAAGATTAGCCATATCTCTTGCAACAGTGCTGCCTTCTTCCTTTCCTATCGCCTTTCTCTTGCTCGGATAGCACCAAACTTGCACCCAAAAACTCTTGGATGTGGATAGAAGATAGAGGATTTGAAGGTGGTGTGGAGAGAGAGGGAGAGAAGCCTTGTGGCATGGGCAAAGGGTCGAACTTGTTAATCCTAGGCACAGATAGGGTTTATATAGATCCTACTGCGCCATGCAGTGCCACATCATCCCGACCAATCACGACTCTTTATGCAATCAAATCTAAATTTGATTGAAAAGATGACATCATCTGATCCAATTAGATTAGAATCCCTCACAAATCTCCTTAGGTGGCATCAAGACTGGTCAAAGAAGACTCTTTGACGCCACCCAAGTAGAAAGCATGAAGCAACCTGGAGTCCCATCTGTTTAGGACTCCAGGCATGATCCTCATGGGGTGCATGCCTCCCTAGGCATGCGCCCCCTCCCTTTCTACCTTTTAGTAGGGGGACAAACCTTCATGTTTTCTTCTATGGGTGCATGATACATGGGCAGATGTCTAAGTGTCAATGGTCAATGTTTGACCAAAGTCAAAGGACAAGATTTAGTAGGTGATGGAAAATGGCAGGTGTTGTCTCAAATTTATCTCATAAATTAAGACAATCCTTTTTTGACCTGGATAAGCTCCAGTCAGACCATGTAATGATTTTTGAGTGAGCCCAAATATATGTGGCTCAGTAGAGACAAGCTTTAATGATTGTTGAAGGAGAACATTAGACTCAATCGTCTGCTAGCACGATTTCCTTGAACCTAATTGAATCTTATTCAAATCAATTGAACTGGATTAGTCCAATTGATGATATCTAGATCCAAACCTTTATTTGAATGATCTAGTTAGGTTCAGTTCCATATGGTAATGGGATACGTCATGATCTCTATCATCGACATCATCAAAATACCTTCCGATAGATCAGAACTTTTCTGATTCAGATAACTACTATGATCGATCATCTAAATCATTCTAATTGCTCTCAAAATCCACTAGTGACATCTAGCAGCATGTGGTGGCAATCCAATAGAACTAAAAATGAACCTCTCGGTGTAGTTATCTATGTGATTTAGTTCCTCTATCTTGAGTCCTGATCGGATTAGGGTTAAGGTGATCTTGTCAAACCCTAATTTCCGTCATATAAATTAATCATTCGATTCAAGTCCAATGTGAAAACCCTAATAGAAACTCTTTCTATTATTTTACTCTGCCATGGCCATGGGCTTATGGACTTGATTCTCATGATCATCATAGGGCTGCTCCTCATCTATCGAGGTAGATAGATCTCCTATTGGTGCAATCCAATTCCTACAATGAACATGTTATAGCTAACATATACCTTAGGATTCCAAATGGCTAGGAGAATGAGTTATGGTGTAGTCAAACTACAACACCCTCAAGGTGAACTACCGATGCACTTCAGGTCAAAGAACCAGACACACCATTGTAGCTTCGAGTCAGTCATCGACGAGAAGGTAGACTTCCTCATGATTGCTCGAGATGGTCACACTCAGTATCCTCATTCTCTAACGAGTACCTGTACTCTCACTTTGATGTCTCTACACCGTAGACTCAAGACTCATCTATCCTAAAGAAGCGATCATACACCAACCTTTTGGATCAATTATCATCCTCATAATGATCCTATGGTCAAGAGTATTTTATGAGTTAATAATGAAAATTTATGTCTTAAATTTTCAACTCTTGAAATATGAACTATCATTACCATTAACTCAAGGGATGTATCACAAATACTTTCAAATACATATTATGATAGAAAATAATCTATTTTATTATTTATTATCAAAATTATAATTTTGCCCTTAGATGTGTTATTACAAGTGTTAGCCAATTCTAGCTTTTAGGGCACACATATCTAACAAACTTCCACTTGACCTAAAGCCAATTGGCTACAAATCTAAGTCCCATCTTCTCAAGGTGGATTTCGATCTTCTATTGGCCCAACGACTTTATGAGTGGGTCTGCCACATTGTATGCAGAGTCGACTCTCTTGACCTCGACATAACCTTTCTCGAGGTAATCGTGGATGAGGTGATATCGCCGCTTGATGTGTTTAGATTTTTGGTGAGACCTCGACTCCTTAGCAAGGGATATGGCACCATTATTATCGTAGTATAGAGGAATGACATCCGATGGTATCACTCCAACTTTTGGGATAAATTTTTTGTACCAAAATGCCTCCATCACAGCTTCTGATGCAGCATTGTATTCTACTTCCATGGTGGAATCTGCTATCACTATCTGCTTGAAACTCTTTCAACTGATAGCACTATCATTACACACAAATAGACTACCAAATATCAACTTTCGATCATCTATATCGGATATAAAATTCGAATATATATATCCCTAGACTTGGAGTTCTCCATTACCAAAAACCAACAACATATCCTTAGTTCTTCTCAAGTACTTAAGGATACATTTCATAGAGGTCCAGTATTCTTCACCTGGATTTGACTGATATCTGCTCGTGACACTCACAGTATGGGCAATATTAAGTCGTGCACATAACATGGCATACATGAGGCTCCCTATTATAGAAGCATAAGGGATCTTGCTCATGCGTTCAATCTCTTCTGATGTGTTTGGATACATTTTCTTGGAGAGATGAATGCCATGTCTGAAGGATACTAATCCGCTCTTGGAGTTTTCCATGCTATACCTCTTTAGCACTTCCTCTATGTACATCATCAGTAAAAGACCTAGCATCCTATTCAGTTTATCTCTATTGACTTTGATTCCTAGAATGAAAGATGCTTCTCCTAGGTCTTTCATAGAGAATTCTTTAGATAACCATATTTTGACTGTGGTCAATATGAAAATATCATTTCCAATAAGGAGGATATTATCCACATACAGTACAAGGAAGACATGTTAGATATGTGTGCCCTAGAAGCCAGAATTGGCTGACACTTGTAATACACTTCTAGGGGCAAAATTATAATTTTGACTATAAATAATAAAATAAGTTATTTTCTATCATAAATATGTATTTAGTGTCTGGGATACATCCCTTGAGTTAATGATAATGGTAATTCTTATTTTCAAGAGTTGAAAATTTAAGACAAGAATTTTTATTATTAACTTATAAAATGCTTCTGACCATAGGATCATCATGAGGATGGTGATTGATCTGGAAGGTTGGTGTACAATCGCTTCCTTATAGCAGATGAGTCCTGAGTCTACGATATAGAGACATCGGAGTGAGAGTATAGGTACTCGTTAGAGAACGAGGGCACTGACCCTGACCACCTCGAGCAGTCATAAGAAAGTCTACCTTCTCATCGATGACTGACTCAAAGCTACAGTGGTGTGTCTGATTCTTTGATCTAAGGTGCATCGGTAGTTTACCTTGAGGGTGTTATAGTTTGACTACATCATGACTCAGTCTCCTAGTCATTCGAAACCTTAAGGTGTATGTTGGCTATCGCATGTTCATTGTAGGAATTGGATTGTACCAAGAGAAAATCTATCTAGCTCGGTGGATGAGGAGCAACCCTATGATGATCATGTGAATCAAGTCCATAAGCCTATGGCCATGGTAGAGTGAAATAATAGAAAGAGTTTCTATTAAGGTTTTCACATCGGACTTGAATCAAATGATTAAATCATATGATAGAAATTAGGGTTTGATGAGTTCACCTTAACCCTAATCTAATCGGGGCTCAAGATAGAAGAACTTAATCACACAAGTAGCTATGCGAAGAGATTCATTTTTAGTTTTGATGGGTTGCCACCATATACTGCTAGGTGTCACTGGTGGATTTTAGAAGCAATTAGAATGATTTAGATGATCGATCATTCTAGTTATCTGAATCAAAAGAGTTCTGATCCATCGAAAGGAGTTTTGATGATGTCGATGATAGAGATCGCGACATATCCCATTACCATATAGAACTGAACCTAACTGAATCATACATACAAGAGTTTGGATCTGGATCAATGATGTCAAATATTGACCTTTGACACTTAGATATCGGCCCATGTATCATGCACCTATTAGAGAGCAGATAGGGGCTTGTCCCCTTGCTAGATTTTGGAAAGGAGTCGGTGCACGTCTTGGGCGGCATGCGCCCATGGATAGGGATGCTTGGAGTCCCATATGGATGGGACTCTAGGTTGCTTCTTGGTTTCTACTTAGGTGACCCCTAGCTATAGACTTTGACCAATCTTAGATACCATCTAAGGATAAATTAGAAGGGCTCTCATCTGATTGGATCAGGTGATGTCATCCCATCAATCAGATTTAGATCTGATTGCACGAAGCAACGTGATTGGCCGGGATGATGTGGCACTGCATGGCGCAGCAGGATCTATATAAATCCTATCTGCATCCAACTTTGATAAAGTTCTCTCTTAGCCTATGCTCCAAGGCTATTCCTCTCCCTCCTCCACACCATCTTCTAATCCTTTGTTTGCTCTCTACACCCAAGGAATGTTCGGCTTCAATTTGGTGCGATCCAAGCAAGAAAAAGCTGATGAGAAAGGAAGAAAACAGCACTGCTGCAGAGATGACTGCAGATATTCGAAAGAAATTTTGAAGATCCTCCAAATCAGATCTGGATCTAATTTTTGGAGAGGTGATAAAAAAAAAAAGAAGATCTCCAGATCCAATCCAACTGGATATCGGTAGAGGCTAGGTGCTTGCGTGGCTAGATCCAGAATCTCAGGCAGTCAGCAGGATCATCAAAGGATAATTTGATTATCCAACATTAAGATATAAATTAAATTAGATTTAATTTATTTTTATTTTTATTTATTAGATCTATAAAATTATATCTAAAATATCTCAGATCTGATCTAGATATATGAGAAAAATTTTGAAATATCTCTCTTGATTCGATCAAATCTGAACGAACCTGATTCAAAAAATTAGGATTTTTCCTTCAACTGGCATCAGAGCTAGGTTCTCTAAATTATTTAGATCTAATTTTTATCTAAAAATTAGATGATTTTATATGCCAGATGAGATGTGATTAGATTTGAAATCAAAAAAATTAAAATTAAATAATTTAAATCTTACTTTTAAAGATGCATGATTAGTTGTAAAATAGAATAGTTCTATAGTCTTACTTGATCATGATTTATTTTGATTAAATTATAATTTTAAATCTATTTATTTTTTATTTTTTAATGATTATAAATATTATAATATAATTTAAAAAATAGAAAATAAAATTATTTAATCATATGAGATATAATGAATGCATGATTAGACTAGTTGTAGAATAGTTTTACATAATTATCTAGATTAGAATTTATTTTGATATGATCAATTTAAATCTAATTTTTTAGATAATTTTGAGATACTTTAGATTTAAAAAATATACATGACATGATATATGAGATGTATGCAAAACATGTATAAAGTTAGATCAATTTTATATATGAGATATATGATGTGGATCTAACTAGTTTTGTAGATTTATATTTTTGATTAAGGTGTTTCCCTTGGCCGTCCGATCATAAGAATAAACTAGGGTTTAAATGCCCTCTCCTCCCATTCGATGGGATGTTCTTATGATGTGTAGGAATGCTGCACATTCGTCCTTAATCAAAAATCAAGAACTTACTTTCTGCAAAACCCTAGATCCTGAAATCCTAGGATTTTATTTACATGTTTTATTTATATATCTTAACTTAATTAAGAATTAAGATTATGAAATATATGTTAGGTCTAAAATTGAGAATTTCAGATCTAAGACATATTCATAATATTGGGTTCGGACTTGGGTAGCTCAATTAGGTTTAAGCGGTTGATCAAACCGAATCAAGAGTTGGTTAGATGGGATCAACAGTGCTTAAATTAACTAGCCTAATAGGATTAAATCTGGATCAAGATTGAGTCACATGAGTGATCGATCAAGCTAAGACCTAATTAGGCTCAGTGGTTAGAGTCTGGATTGTAGTTAAACCCAATTGATTCTGGCTCAATAATTTGGTGTTTAAGGTAAGTCTGGCAGATACGATCGATAGATTTTTAATTAGGAGATACTCGACTCAAATGCACTCTTGTTGAGTTAATGGCATATCCCTTCCACCGATCTCACTTATCTGGCCATATTTGTTGGCTCAGTCCTGATCTGAGGTGGTCAATAATTCGAGCTAACCCATGCCACTAGGTTAGTCATAATGGTTATGACTATGTCTAGTCTAGTTTAATGAGACCTAAATCAAATCTCCTTAAGAAAAGATTAAGTCTAAGGTCTTCTACCATTATACATGTGCGGGCCCTTCTCGGGGTTGATTATTCTCGGTAGGTTACAGTGGTTCAGTTGCACCAGAAAGACACAACCATATCTATTAGGCATTGGATGCTACGGGATGGAGGATAGATTGGGCTTAATATTCCGGATATGGTGAGAGACTCAATTAGAAATCCAATCTATGCAAATGATGGGTCTGACTTAACTAAGAAGTGGATCAATATTCTGAGCATGGTGAGATTCATGAATTAGAGACCAAGTTTGGATGCACTAAGATTAGAGAATCATTAAACATGAGTTGTTCACTCATTGGCTAACCCATCACCAATAACTGTTAGGTGAAGTCATGAGTCAGTTGGTAGGACCGCACCATCCACTAGAAATCATTAATCAGGGAGATTTTCGCATCTCTACGGAGGGAGTGTAGGGATTCGAGAAAATAGTGGAAGCTAATTTATTTAAAAATAAAATCTCTAAAAAAATTGGTTAAGTCTTAATTACAATATCTAACTAGAAACTTTGACTCTCTACAGAAAAATATCTGCATCCAACCTACTGGCACGAATCGTGGACACCCATAGACTGACCAGATCCAATTGTAAGGATTGGCTCCAAAACTTCAAAATCATTTTGGATTCTAAGAAGTTAACTCATGTATTGGACCAGGACCCTCCCACCTTACCAGCTCGTCCATCTGCTGAACAGAGAGCATCTCTTGAAAAGTGGATGGATGAAGATAACAAGGCCAGATATTACATGTTGGGCTCGATGTCTGATGAGCTTCAATGCCAACATGAAGATATCATGATTGCCCACCAAATATTGGCTCACCTACAAGAGATGTTTGATGAGCAGAGTCACGCAGCCAAGTATCAAGTCACTAAATGACTATTCATGGCTAAAATATGTGATGGGCAGTCAGTCCAAGAGCATTATCTGATGATGATCAAAGACTTGGAAGAGCTTGAGAAGCTTTGAGTGAGGTTGGAGTTGGATCTGCAGAATGATATAATTATGCAATCCTTGACTGATGCATATAGGCAGTTCATCATGAACTATCATATGCATAAACTTCAAAATTTTTTGGCCGAACTTATGAACTTGCTGGTTACTGCTGAGCTTTCTATAAAAGGTTCTAAAGGCTCAGTGCTTGTTATGGAATGGACTTCTTCTAAGAGAAAATCTTTTAGAAGGAAAAAAAAGTCTATGAAAAAGTAGAATTTGGAAGGAGGAAAGAAGAAAAAAGCAGAGCTGAAAAAGAAAGCCGCTCACAAAGAAAAGTATTTCCATTGCAACAATGACGACCACTGGAAGCAAAACTGTCCTACTTACCTGGCCACCCTGAAGAATAAGAAGGAGGTAGGTCCTTCTGGAGGTATGCTCATTATCGAGTCTAACCTTATGGTTTCTTCTATATCCAGTTTGGTGCTTGACTCTGGTTCTAGTGCTCATTTGTGCACTTCCATGCAGGGTCTTGACGATAGCAGGAGGCTGAGGAATGGTGAGATGATCCTGCACATCGAAAATGGAGCAAGAGTTGCTGTAGTGGCCATGGGAACATACCCTCTTCGACTACCATCTGGTTTAGACTTAGTGTTAAAAGACTATTATTATGTGCCTGCAGCAAGTAGGAATTTGATTTCTGTTTCTTGCCTTGCATTAGAACGCTATGTAATTAGTTTTCTTAAGGACCATTGTAACATTCATTATGAAATAAATAAAATGGAAAGTGGTTTCCTTATTAACGGTCTTTACCAGTTAGATATTGATGTATCTATTTTTAATATCGAGCAAAATGTGAATACCACGAAACCATCTAGGGATAGTCCAAATGATAGGTATCTGTGGCACCTAAGACTAGATCATATAGCAGAAGATAGGATTAACAAATTGGAGAAAATCGGGCTATTGAGTCCATTGACTTTCAGTCGTATCTAATTTATATACCAACCTTCTAGATCAATCACCATCCTCATGATGATCCTACGGTCGGGAGCATTTTATGAGTTAATAACAAAAATTCATGTCTTAAATTTTTAACTCTTGAAAATATGAATTATCATTACCATTAACTCAAGGAATGTATCACAGACACTAAATACACATTTATGATATAAAATAACCCATTTTATTATTTATAGTCAAAATTATAATTTTGCCCCTAGAAGTGTTTTACAAGTGTCAGCCAATTCTGGCTTCTAACGCACACATATCTAACAACCTAAGGCTAGGATATATAGCAGAAGATAGGTTTAACAAATTAGAGAAAATCAGACTATTGAGTCCATTGACTTTCGAGTCATATCTAATTTGTGAATCATGTCTTCATGGCAAAATGACTAAGCTTCTTTTTGTAGCACATCGAGAAAGGGCCATGGATCTACTTGCCCTAGTACATACTGATGTGTGCGGTCCATTTGATGCATCGGCTAGAGGCAACTTTGATTATTTCATAACTTTTATCGATGATTTATCAAGGTATGAGTATGCGTATCTTATGACACACAAGTCTAAAACTTTTGAAAAGTTCAAAAAATTCAGACATGAAGTAGAAAAGCAAACATGAAAACCCATTAAGGTTCTTCAATCAGATCGAGGAGGTGAATACCTTAGTCAGAAATTTGTAGACTATCTCAAGAAAAATGGCATAGTCTCTCAATGGACTCCACTTGAAATATCTCAACTCAACGAGATTTCAGAATGGAGGAACCAGACTCTATTAGATATGGTCTGATCCATGATAAGCTTCTCAGACCTTCCTGATTTTTTTTGGAGATACTATTTGTTAACTGCAATATACTTACTAAATAGAGTTTCTTCTAAAACTGTTCCTACCACACCGTATGAGATATGGCATGGTAAGAAATTAAGTCTGAGTCATCTCAGAATTTGGGGTTGTCAGGCTCATGTCAAAAGACAACAAGCGGACAAGTTAGACTTTAGGTCCTTTAGTGCTCGATTTATAGGATATCCTAAAGAGTCAT
This sequence comes from Cocos nucifera, assembly GCA_006176705.1. Classification (NCBI taxonomy): domain Eukaryota; kingdom Viridiplantae; phylum Streptophyta; class Magnoliopsida; order Arecales; family Arecaceae; genus Cocos; species Cocos nucifera. Next base: position 383,087 of record QRFJ01002186.1, on the reverse strand, counting down.
TAGGATATTATTTCTACATTCTAGAAGATCACAATGTGATTATGAGTCGATATGCCATCTTTCTTGAAAAATAGTTTATTCAAGATAGGGGCACTAAAAAATAGATCAAGCTCGATGAGAAAGTCTCATAAGAGCAACGAGCTAAGGACTAAATGGAACCAAATCAGGTTAAGCCAATCCAATCACTACCTCCTCCACCTCATAGATCGAAAAGAGTTTTCCATCCCCCTGAGAGGTACTTAGGTACTATTTCAGAGGAAGTAGAGGAAATATTCCTCGTAGGTAATGGGGTTCATGGTGATGATCCCAAAATATATAACGGGGCGATATTGAATATCGACTCTGAGAAATGGTTAGAGGCAATAAAGTCAGAAATTGACTCGATGCACTCAAACCAAGTCTAGACCTTAGTAGATCCATCAGAAGGTATAGTACCTATTGGATATAAATGGATCTACAAGAGAAGGATTGGCATAGATGGGAATTTGGAGACATCCAATGCTAGATTAGTGGCAAAAGGTTGTAGTCAATGCGAAGGCATTGACTATCAGAATATCTTTTCATCAGTAGCTATGCTAAAATTCATTCGCATATTGCTTGCTGTTACAGCCTATTTCGGTTATGAAATATGACAAATGGACGTAAAAATGGCATTCTTAAATGAATATCTTGAGGAAGATATCTATATGGAACAGCCGCTAGGTTTCACATCCAACGATGATGATCACATGATATGTGATAAGTACCATAAATTTATTAATAAAAGTATTAATTTATTAATTAATTTATATTAATTAATAATTAATTTATATATAATTTTTAATAAATTAATATTTTTATTAATTAAAAAATTAATTAAAAATAATAAAAATTAAAAAATAAAATTTTATAACCAATAGAAAGAGCTCATTTTTCTTATCACAACAGAATAAGTTTCGAGCAAAACAAAGCTAAATTGGAGAAGATATGAATTTTTAGAAAAATAAAATAAATAAAAATTAAATAAAAAAAGTAAAATGGCTCAACCGACTCAAGCCGGTAGGCCAAATCAGCCACATAAGTTGACTCAACCATAGAAGCCATCAGTCGGTCCATGATCCAGGCATGGACTGCCAGCTCGACAGAATTCGATAAATCACATTGCGACACATGGCAGACCTAGACCCTTAAAGGGTCCACAGAAATCTATCATGGCTCATAGGATATTTTGGTCTTTTCACTCGACAACAATAGCCCTAATTGGCTATGGTGTGTGGTATAGCCGGTCCATGCGGTCCATAGGAACAGTAATTGCACGATCGGATGGCTGCGGTAGCTTACGGTCAAGATCAAATGATTGTGGTTATTTTCGAATTTGATTCAGCTTCAGACATCATGCAGATCACCATCCAATGGCAGCGCTCGATATAGGAGATGATTCGATGGTCCAGAATACTCCAGACACTGATCAAAACTCCCGATGCATGATTTACTGCCAGATTTCCTCCATCAACATGCGATAGAACGGCTAGAATTTAATTCGACCTGATCTAGGTCGATATGCATCCGATTTTGATGATTGTTGGTCTGTTGAATTTTTATAAATGGCTAGATTTCATCTAGAGTAGTAGAATTCATCTAAGACTCTTTTTAGTCCAATTTTTATTCAATTTTTTTCATATTTTGGTGATCAAAGAGCTCCTTAGTCCCATATTGCCCAAAAGAAAACTCTCCAGTCCTTCTAACTCTATAAAAAGGACACCAAACTTCTAGAAATAGATAGATCTGATGAGAGGGAAGCCAAAGGATAGGGTGGAAGCCAAGCCCAGTGTTGAAGGTTGCTTCACAGTTATAGTGCTGAGAAGAAGAGCCAGTCTTCTATGCCATCTCCACGCCTATGCTGATCTACGATCTCCTTCTAGTTTTCTTTTTTCTTTTCTTTTCTTTAATTTTTTATATTTAAATTTTACATTTGAGTTTTAATTTTAATAAAGAAAGCTTTATTGCTGTTTTCAATTCTAGCACCTTAAATTAATTATTCTTTATTGCTCTTTAATTGCAAGTAGTCACTAACATCTAAATAATAGATCTTAGTTGCAAGTTTATTTTTGCACAATTCAAATTCTACTTTTATTTTCCAACTTTAATTTTCTTTTTAAAAATCTTTCTTTTCTTTTCTTTTATAAAGAAAAAAAATCAAAGATTTTAGAATTAAATCATTGCCTCTCTGTGGATTTGACCCGACTCACTACTCTCTTCAGAACTTTTAATTAATTTCAAAAGTTGGATTTAAATTGACAAACACAGTGTCTCAATGACAACATCGCATTTCTATCAGTATGCAAGCTGCAAAGGTCCATATATGGACTAAAGCAAGCATCTCAGAGCTAGAATACTCATTTTAATAATGTAATCAAATTGTTTGATTTCATCAAGAATGAGAAGGAGCCATGTATCTTCAAAAAGATCAGTGGGAGCGCTGTTATCTTTCTCATATTGTACATGGATGACATCCTCCTTATTGAAAATGATATTCCCATGTTGACCACAGTTAAAATATGGTTATCCAAAGAATTCTCCATGAAAGACCTAGGAGAAGCATCCTTTATTCTAAAAATTAAGGTCTATAGAGATAGACCGAATAAGATACTAAACACTCATAGAATATATACATGGAGGAAGTGCTAAAGAGATTTAGCATGAAAACGTCTAAGAGGGGTTTGATACCCTTCAGATATGGCATTCATCTTTCCAAGAAGATGTGCCCTAGCACACCTAAGGAAATAGAATGCATGAGCAAGATCCCTTATGCTTCAGCAATAGGGAGCCTCATGTATGCCATGTTATGTACACAACCTGATATAGCCCATGTTGTGAGTGTCATGAGCAGATATCAGTCGAATCCAGATGAAGAACATTGGACTTCTGTGAAATGTATCCTTAAGTACTTGAGAAGAACTAAGGATATGTTGTTGGTCTTTGGTAATGGAGAACTCCAAGTCCACGGGTATACAAACTCAAATTTTTTGTCCGATGTAGATGATTGAAAGTCGACATCTGGGAGTCTGGTTGTGTGTAATGGTGGAGCTGTCAGTTGAAAAAGTTTTAAGTAGATAGTGATAGTAGATTCCACCATAGAAGCAGAATACATCGCTGCGTCAGAAGCTGCAAAGAAGGCATTTTGGTACAAGAAGTTTGCCATAGAGATCGAAGTAATGCCATCAGATGCCATTTTTCTATACTGCAACAACAATGGTGCCATAGCCCTTGCTAAGGAGCTGAGGTCTCACCAAAAATTCAAGCACATCGACTGGCGATACCACCTCATCCACGATTATCTTGAGAAGGGTTACGTCGAGGTCAAGAGAGTTGACTCCGCAGATAATGCGGCGGATCTGCTTATAAAGCCGTTGGACTAGCAGAAGATCGAAGCCCACCTTGAGAAGATTGGACTTAGATTTATAGCCAATTGGCTTTAGGTCAAATGAGAGTTTATTAGATATGTGTGCCCTAGAAGCCAAAATTGGCTGACACTTGTAATACACTTATTGGGGCAAAATTATAATTTTAACTATAAATAATAAAATGGATTATTTTCTATCACAAATGTGTATTTACTTTCTGTGATACATCCCATGAGTTAATGATAATGACAATTCTTATTTTCAAGAGTTGAAAATTTAAGACAAGAATTTTTATTATTAACACATAAAATGCTCCGACCATAGGATCATCATGAGGATGGTGATTGATCATTAGAGAGATTTTTGCATCTCTACAGAGGAAGTGTAAGGATCCAAGAAAATAGTGAGAGCTAATTTATTTAAAAATAAAATTTTTAAATAAATTAATTAAGTCTTAATTATAATATCTAACTAGAAACTTTGACTCTCTACAAAAAAATATCTGCATCCAATCCACTGGCACGAATCATGGACACCTATAGACTGATCGGATCCAATTACAAGGATTGGCTCCGAAACTTCAAAATTACTTTGGGTTTTGAGAAGTTAACTCATGTATTGGACCAGGACCCTCCCACCTTACTAGCTCATCCATCCGCTGAATAGAGAGCGTCTCTTGAAAAGTGGATAGATGTAGATAACAAGGCCAGATATTACATATTAGGCTCGATGTCTGATGAGCTTCAATGCCAACATGAAGAAAAGCTCGGAGTGAGGTTGGACTTGGATCTGCAGAATGATATAATTCTGTAATCCTTGATTGATGCATATGGGCAGTTCATCATGAACTATCATATGCATAAACTTCAAAATTGTCTGGCCGAACTTATGAATATGCTGGTTACCGCTGAGCTTTCTATGAAAGGTTCTAAAGGCTTAGTGCTCGCTATGGAATGGACTTCTTCTAAGAGAAAATCTTTTGGAAAGAAAAAAAAGTCTGTAAAAATGCAGAAGGTGGAAGGAGGAAAGAAGAAAAAGATAGAGCTGAAAAAGAAAGCCGCTGACACAGGAAAGTGCTTTCATTGCAACAATGATGGCCACTGAAAGCGGAACTGCCCTACTTACCTGGCCACTCTAAAGAATAAGAAGGAGGCCGGTCCTTCTGGAGGTATGCTCATTATTGAGTCTAACCTTATGGTTTTGTCTACATCCAATTTGGTGCTTGACTCTGATTCTAGTGCTCATTTGTGCACTTTCATGTAGGGTCTTGACGATAGCAGGAGGCTGAGGGATGGTGAGATGATCCTGTGCATCAGAAATGGATCAAGAGTTGCTTTCGTCGCCATGGGAACATACCCTCTTCGACTACCATCTGGTTTAGACTTAGTGTTAAAAGACTATTATTATGTGCCAACAGTAAGCAGGAATTTGATTTCTGTTTCTTGCATTGCCTTAGAAGGCTATGTAATTAGTTTTCCAAAGAACCATTGTAATATTCTTTATGAAATAAAATTGCAAGTGGTTTTCTTATTAATGGTCTTTACCAGTTAGATATTGATGTATCTATTTTTAATATCGAGCAAAACGTGAATACCACGAAACCATCTAGGGATAGTCCAAACGATAGGTATCTATGGCACCTAAGACTGGGTCATATAGCAGAAAATAGGATTAACAAATTTAAGAAAATCGAGCTATTGAGTCCATTGACTTTTGAGTCGTATCCAATTTGTACACCAACCTTCTAGATCAATCACCATCCTCATGATGATCCTACGGTTGGAAGCATTTTATGAATTAATAACAAAAATTCATGTCTTAAATTTTCAACTCTTGAAAATATGAATTATCATTACCATTAACTCAAGGAATGTATCACAGACACTAAATATACATTTATGATATAAAATAATCCATTTTATTATTTATAGTTGAAATTATAATTTTGCCCCTACAAGTGTATTACAAGTGTCAGCCAATTTTGGCTTCTAATGCACACATATCTAACAACCTAAGGCTAAGATATATAGCAGAAGATAGGATTAACAAATTAGAGAAAATTAGACTATTGAGTCCACTGACTTCTGAGTCATATCCAATTTGTGAATCATGTCTTCATGGCAAAATGACTAAGCTTCTTTCTGTAGGACATGGGGAAAGGGCCATGGATCTACTTGCCCTAGTACATACTGATGTGTGCGGCCCATTTGATGTATCGGCTAGAGGCAACTTTGATTATTTCATAACCTTTATCGATGATTTATCTAGGTATGAGTATGTGTATCTTATGAGACACAAGTCTGAAGCTTTTGAAAAGTTCAAAAAATTCAGACATGAAGTAGAAAAGCAAATAGAAAAATCCATTAAGTTTCTTCGATCAGATCGAGGAGGTGAATTCCTTAGTCGAAAATTTCTAGACTGTCTCAAACTAAATGGCATAGTCTCTTAATGGACTCCACCTGGAACACCTCAACTCAATGGGATTTCAGAATGGAGGAATCGAACTTTATTAGATATGGTCCGATCCATGATGAGCTTCGCAGACCTCCCTAGTTTTTTTTAGGGATACTATTTGTTAACTGCAATATCTTACTAAATAGAGTTTCTTCTAAAACTGTTCCTACCACACCGTATGAGATATGACTTGGTAAGAAACCAAGTCTGAGTCATCTCAGAATTTGGGGTTGTCTGGCTCATGTCAAAAGACAACAAGTAGACAAGTTAGACTTTAGGTCCTTCAGAGCTCAATTTATAGGATATCCTAAAGAGTCATTAGAATATTATTTCTACATTCCAAAAGATCATAATATGATTATGAGTGGACATGGCATCTTTCTTGAAAAATAGTTTATTCAAGATAGCGACACTAGAAAATAGATCAAGCTCGATGAGAAAGTCTCACAAGAGCAACGAGCTAAGGACCAAATGGAACCAAATCAGGTTAAGCCAATCCAATCACTACCTCCTCCACCTCATAGATCAAAAAGAGTTTTTCATCCTCCTGAGAGGTACTTAAGTATTATTTCAGAGAAAGTAGAGAAAATATTCCTCGTAGGTAATGGGGATCATGGTGATGATCTCAAAATCTATAACGAGGCGATATTGAATATCGACTCCGAAAAATGGTTAGAGGCAATGAAGTCAGAAATTGACTTGATGCACTCAAACCAAGTCTGAACGTTGGTAGATCCATTAGAAGGTATGGTACCTATTGGGTGTAAATGGATCTACAAGAGAGAGATTGGTGCAGATGAAAATATGAAGACATTCAATGCTAGATTAGTGGCTAAAGATTGTAGTCAATGTGAAGGCATTGACTATCAGAATACCTTTTCATCAGTAGCTATGCTGAAACCCATTCGCACATTGCTTGCTGTTGCAGCCTATTTCGATTATGAAATATGGCAAATAGACATGAAAATGACATTCTTAAATGGATATCTTAAGGAAGATATCTATATGGAACAACCACTAGGTTTCACATCTAGTGATGATGATCACAAGGTATGTGATAAGTATCATAAATTCACCAATAAAAGTATTAATTTATTAATTAATTCATATTAATTAATGATTAATTTATATATAATTTTTAATAAATTAATATTTTTATTAATTAAAAAATAATAAAAAATAAAAAATAAAATTTTATAATCAATAGAAAGAGCTCATTTTTTTTATCACAACAAAATAAGTTTTGAGCAAAATAAAGCTAAAATGGAGAAGATATGAATTTTTAAAAAAATAAAATAAATAAAAATTAAATAAAAAAAGAAAAATGGCTCAACCGGCTCAAGTCAATGAGCCAAACCAGCCACATAAGTCAACTCAATCGTAGAAGCCATCAGTTGATCCACGATCCAGGCGTGGACCGCCAGTTCGATAGAATCCGATAAATCACATCGCGACATGTGACGGACCTAGACCCTTAAAGGGTCTACAGAAATCTATCATGGCTCACAAGATATTTTGGTCTTTTCACTCGGTGGCAAGATCCCTGATTGGTTGTGGTGCAGCCAGTCCATAGGAACAGTAATTGCGCGATCGGACGGCTGCGGTAGCTTATGGTCAAGGTCAAACGACTATGGTTATTTTTGGATTTGATTCAGCTTCAGACTTCACATGGATCACCATCCAATGGTAGCGCTTGATCCAAGGGATGATCCAACGGTCCAGAATGCTCCCGACGTAGATTAGGACTCTCGATGCACGATTTGCTGCCAGATTTCCTCCATCAATGTGCGATCGGATGGCTAGAATTTAATCCGACATGATCTGGGCCGATACGCATCTGATTTTAATGATTTTTGGTTTGTTGGATTTTTATAAATGGCCAGATTTCATCTAGAGCAGTAGAATTCATCTAAGACTCTTTTTAGTCCAATTTTTATTTAAATTTTTTCATATTTTGATGATCAAAGAGCTCCTAGTCCCATATTACCCAGAAGAAAACTCTCCAACCCTTCTAGCTCTATAAAAAGGATCCCAAGCTTCTAGAAATAGATAGATCTAGTGAGAGGGAAGCCAAAGTATAGGGTGGAAGCCAAGCCCAGGGTTGAAGGTTGCTTCAAAGCTATAGTGCTGAGAAGAAGAGCCAGTCTTCTACGCCATCTCCATGCCTATGCTGATCTACGATCTCCTTCTAGTTTTCTTTTTTTTTTCTTTTCTTTAATTTTTTGTATTTAAATTCTACATTTGAGTTTTAATTTTAATAAAGAAAGCTTTATTGCTCTTTTCAATTCTAGCTCTTTAAATTAATTATTTTTTATTGCTCTTTAATTGCAAGTAGTCGCTAAGATCTAAATAATAGATCTTAGTTCCAAGTTTATTTATGCATAATTCAAATTCTGCTTTTATTTTTCAACTTTAATTTTTTTTTCAAAAATCCTTCTTTTCTTTTCTTTTATAAAGAAAAAAAATTCAAAAATTTTAGAATTAAATCATTGCCTCTCTATGGATTTGACCCGACTCATTATTCTCTTCATAACTTTTAATTAATTTAAAAAGTCAGATTTAAACTGATAAACATGATGTCTTAATGACAACATCGCATTCCTATCAATATGCAAGCTGCAAAGGTCCATATATGGACTTAAGCAAGCATCTCGGAGCTGGAATACTTATTTTAATGGTGTGATCAGATTATTTGGTTTCATCAAGAATGAGGAGGAGCCATGTGTCTTCAAAAAGATCAGTGGGAGCGCTGTTGTCTTCCTCATATTGTACGTGGATGACATCCTCCTTATTGGAAATGATATTCCCATGTTGATGATAGTTAAAATATGGTTATCCAAAGAATTCTCCATGAAAGACCTAGGAGAAGCATCCTTTATTCTAAAAATTAAGGTCTATAGAGATAGACCGAATAAGACACTAGGACTTTCACAGAAGATGTACATGGAGGAAGTGCTAAAGAGATTTAGCATGGAAAACTCTAAGAGGGGTTTGGTATCCTTCAGACATGGCATTCATCTTTCCAAGAAGATGTACCCTAGCGCACCTGAGGAAATAGAATGCATGAGCAAGATCCCTTATGCTTCAGCAATAGAGAGCCTCATGTATGCCATGTTATGTACACGACCTGATGTAGCCCATGCTGTGAGTGTCATAAGCAGATATCAATCAAATTCAGATGAAGAACATTGGACTTCTGTGAAATGTATTCTTAAGTACTTGAGAAAAACTAAGGATATGTTATTGATCTTTGGTAATGGAGAACTCCAAGTCCAGGGGTATACAGACTCAAATTTTTTGTTCGATGTAGATGATCGAAAGTCGACATCTGGGAGTCTGTTTGTGTGCAATGGTGGAGCTGTCAGTTGGAAAAGTTTCAAGCAGACAGTGATAGCAGATTCCACCATGGAAGCAGAATACATTGCTGCATTAGAAGCTGCAAAGGAGGCATTCTGGTATAAAAAGTTTGTCGTAGAGATCAGAGTAAAGCCATCAGATGTCATTTCTCTGTACTGCGACAACAATGGTGCCATAGCCCTTGCTAAGGAGCCAAGGTCTCACTAGAAATCCAAGCACATCGAGTGGCGATACCACCTCATCCACGATTATCTCGAGAAGGGTTACGTCGAGGTCATGAGAGTTGACTCTGCAGATAATATGACGGATTTGCTTACAAAGCCGTTGGACCACCAGAAGATCGAAGCCCACCTTGAAAAGATGGGACATAGATTCATAGCCAATTGGCTTTAGGTCAAGTGAGAGTTTGTTAGATATGTGTGCCCTAGAAGCCAGAATTGGCTAACACTTGTAATACACTTCTAAGGGCAAAATTATAATTTTAACTATAAATAATAAAATGGATTATTTTCTATCACAAATATGTATTTAGTGTCTGTGATATATCCCTTGAGTTAATGATAATGACAACTCTTATTTTCAAGAGTTAAAAATTTAAGATAAGAATTTTCATTATTAACTCATAAAATGCTCCTGACCATAGGATCATCATGAGGTTGGTGATTGATCCAGAAGGTTGGTGTACAATCACTTCTTTATAGTAGACGAGTCTTGAGTCTATGGTGTAGAGACATCGGAGCAAGAGTACAGGTACTCATTAAAGAACGAGGGTACTGAGCGTGACCCCTCGAGCAATCATATGGAAGTTTACCTTCTCATCCAAGACTGACTCGAAGCTACAGTAGTATGTCTGGTTCTTTAACCTGAGGTGCATTGGCAGTTCACCTTGTGAGTATTATAGTTTGACTACACCATGACTCGGTCTCCTAGCCATTCGGAACCCTGAGATGTATATTGGCTATAGCATGTTCATTGTATTGGATTGCACCAAGAGGGAATCTATCTACCTCGGTGGATAAGGAGCAGCCCTATGATGATCATGAGAATCAAGTCCATAAGCCCATGGCCATGGCAGAGTAAAATAATAGAAAGAGTTTCTATTAAGATTTTTACATTGGAATTGAAACAAATGATTAAACATATGATAGAAATTAGGGTTTGATGGGTTCACCTTAACCCTAATCTGATCGGGGATCAAGATAGAAGAACTTAATCATACAAGTAGCTGCACCAAGAGGTTCATTTTTAGTTTTGATGGTTGCCACCATATACTGCTAGGTGTCACTGGTGGATTTTGGGAGCAATTAGAATGATTTAGATGATCGATCATTCTAGTTGTCTGAATCGGAAGAGTTCTGATCCATCGAAAGAAGTTTCGATGATGTCGATGATAGAGATCGCGACATATCCCATTACCATACAGAATTGAACCTAACTGGATCATACATACAAGGATTTGGATCTGGATATCATCAATTATACTAACCCAATTCAATTGATTTGAATTAGATTCAATTAGGTTCAAGGAAATCGTGCTAGCACATGATTGAACCTAACATTCTCCTTTTACTATCATTAAAAATTATCTCGACTGAGCCAAATGAGCTTATGCTTGCTCAGGTACCTTTACGTGGTTTGACTGGAGCTTGTCTAGATTAGAAAATGGTTATCTTAATTTATAAGATAAATTTGAAACAATACCTGCCATTTTTTGTCACCTGCTAATTCTTATTTTTGGCTTTGGTCAAAAGTTGACCTTTGATACTTAGACATCTGCCCATGTGTCATGCACCTATTGGAGAGCAGATAAGAGCTTGTCTCCTTGCTAGATTTTAGAAAGGAGGGGGTGCATGCCTAGGGAGGCATGTGCCCATGGATAGGGATGCCTGGAGTCCCATACGGATGGAACTCCAGGTTGCATCTTGGTTTCTACTTAGGTGACCCCTAGCTATAGACTTTGACCAGTCTTAGATGCAATCTAAGGATGAATTAGTGGGGCTCTCATCTGATTGGATCAGGTGATATCATTCCATCAATCAGATTTAGATTTGATTGCATGAAGCAACGTGATTGGCCAGGATGATGTGGCACTGCATGGCGCAGCAGGGTCTATATAAACCCTGTCTACACCCAGCTTTGATAGAGTTCTCTCTTAGCCCATGCCCTAAGACCGTTCCTCTCCCTCCTCCATGCCATCTTTTGATAATCTCTCTCCTCTCCATGCCCAAGGGAAGTTGGGGTTCAGTTTGGTGTGACCAGATAGGAAAAAGTTGATGAGAAAGGAAGAAGGCAGCACTGCTATAGAGATGACTACAGATCTTCGAAAGGAGTTTTGAAGATCCTCCAAATCAGATCTGGATCTAATTTTTGGAGAGGTGATAAAGAAGGAGAAGATCTCTAGATCCAGCTTGAGTAGATATCGATAGAGGCCAGATGCTTGCGTGGCTAGATCCAGAACCTCAGACGGTCAGTAGGATCATCAAAGGATAATTTGATTACCCAACATCAAGGTATAATTTAAATTAGATTTAATTTATTTTTATTTTTATTTATTAGATCTATAAAATTAGATTTGAAATATCTTAGATTTGATCTAGATATATGAGAGAAATTTTTGAAATGTCTCTCTTGATTCGATCAAATCTGAACGAACCTGATCCGAGAAATCAGGATTTCTCTTTCAAGATAATAGCGCTCCCACTGATCTTTTTGAAAACACATAATTCCTCCTCATTTTTGATGAAATCAAATAATTTGATCATATCATTAAAATAAATATTCTAGCTTCGAGATGCTTGCTTAAGTCCATATATGGACCTTTGCAGCTTGCATACTTTCTGATCAGCATCACTGGATGTGAATCCTAGCGGCTGTTCCACATAGATATCTTTCTTAAGATATCCATTTAAGAATGCCATTTTCACATCCATTTATCATATTTCATAATCAAAATAGACTACAACAGCAAGCAATGTGTGAATAGATTTTAGCATAACTACTGGCAAAAATATATCCTAATAGTCAATGCCTTCACGCTGACTATAACCTTTTACCACTAATCTAGCTTTGAATGTTTCTACATTTTCATCTGCACCAATCTTTCTCTTGTTGATCTATTTACACGCAATAGGTACTATACCTTCTGGTGGATCCACTAAGGTCCAGACTTGATTTGGGTGCATCGAGTCAATTTCTGACTTCATTGCCTCTAACCATTTCTCGGACTCGATTTCTGACATCGCCTCATCATAAGTTTTGGGATCACCATGAATCGCATTACCTACGAGGAATATTTTCTCTACTTCCTTTGAAATAGTGCCTAAGTACCTCTTAGGAGGATGGAAAACCCTTTTTGATCTACGAGGTGGAGGTAGTGATTGTATTGGCTCAACCTAATTTGGTTCCATGGGGTCTTTAGCTCGTTGCTCTTGGGAAACTTTCTCCTCTAGCTTGATCTACTTTCCAATGCTGCTATCTTGAATAAACTATTTTTCAAAAAAAATGGCATGCCAACTTACAATCACATTGTGGTCTTCTGAAATATAGAAATAATATCCTAATGACTCTTTAGGATATCCAATGAATCAAGCTCTAAAGGATCTATATTCTAACTTATCCACTTGTTGTCTTTTGACATGAGCCGGACAACCCCAAATTCTGAGATGACTCAGACTTGATTTCTTACCATGCCATATCTCATACGGTATGGTAGGAATGGTTTTAGAGGAAACCCTATTCAGTAAATATATAGTAGTTAACAGACTATGCTCCCAAAAAAAATTAGGGAGATCTGTGAAGCTCATCATGGATCGGACCATATCTAATAGTGTCTGATTTCTCCATTTTGAAACCCCGTTGAGTTGAGGTATTTCAGATGGAGTCCATTGAGAGACTATGCTATTTTGCTTGAGATAGTCTAGAAATTTCTGACTAACGTATTCACCTTCTCGATCTAATCAAAAAACCCTATGAAGAGAAAATCTTGATTTTTTGGATCAGGTTCGTTCAGATCTTGATTAGATTAAGAGAGATATTTTAATAATTTCTCTTTTAATTCTAATTTAGATCTGAGACTTTTCAGATCTAATTTTATAAAACTAATAAAATAAAATAAAAGTAAATTAAATTTGATTTAATTTTGTACCTTTTGTTGGATAATCAGATTATCCTGTGATGATCCTGCTGATTGCTTGAGGTTCTGGATCTAGCCATGCAAGTGCCTAGCCTCTATCGATATCCATCCGGACTGGATCTAGAGATCTTCTTCTTGTTTATCACCTTTTCAAATATCAAATTTGGATTTGATTTGGAGGATCTTCAAAATACTTTTTGAAGATCTAAAATCATCTCTTGAAGCAGTGCTGCCTTTTTCCTGTCTCGTCACCTTTCTCTTACTCCGATCGCACCAAACTAGAGCCCAAATCCCCTTGGGTGTGGAGAGAAGAGAAGGGACCTGAAGATGGCATGGAGGATGGAGAGGGGCATCCTTATGGTGTCGGCTATGAGAGATCTTCTTTAAAGCTTGGCGTAGATAGGGTTTTTATAGACCCTACTGCGCCATGCAGTGCCACATCATCCCAGCCAATCACGTCGCTTCATATAATCAGATCTAAATCTAATTAGTGGGATGATATCACCTGATCCAATCAGATGAGAGCTCCTCTCCAACACCCTTAGGTGGTTCCAAGACTGGTCAAAGTTGAGTCTTAGGTGCCTACCTAAGTTTATTCCAAGAAGCAACCTAGAGTCCCATCTATATGGGATTCCAGGCATCCCTATCCTTGGGTGCACACCTCCCTAGGTATGCACCCCCTTCTTTTCATTTTTTAGCAAGGGTTCAAGCCACTATTTGCTCTCCTATGAGTGCATGACATATGGGCAGATGTCTAAGTGTCAAAGGTCAACGTTTGACCAAAGTCAAAAGACAAGAATTGGTAGGTGACGAAAAATGGCAGGTGTTGTCTCCAATTTATCTCATAAATTAAGACAACCCTTTTCTGACCTGGACAAGCTTCAGTCAGACCAAGTAAAGATACCTAAGTGAGCATAAACATATTTGGCTCAGTTGAGATGACCTTTAATGATTGTAGAAGGAGAACGTTAGGCTCAATCATGTGCTAGCATAATTTTCTTAAACCTAATTGAATGTAATTCAGATCAATTGAACTGGGTTAGTCCAATTGATGATATCCAGATCCAAACCCTTATTTATGTGATTCAGTTAGATTCAATTTCGTATGATAATGGGATATGTCGTGATCTCTATCATAGACATCATCGAAACTTCTTTTGATGGATCAGAACTCTTCTGATTCAGACAACTAGAATGATCGATCATCTAAATCATTCTAATTACTCCCAAAATTCACTAGTGACACCTAGTAGTATATGGTGGCAATCCATCAAAATTAAAAATAAACCTCTTGGTGCAGCTACTTGTGTGATTAAGTTCTTCTATCTTGAGCCTCGATTAGATTAGGGTTAAGGTGAACTCATCAAATCGTAATTTCTATCATTTGATTTAATCATTTGATTTAAGTCCGATGTGAAAATCTTAATAGAAACTCTTTATATTATTTCACTGCCATGGCCATGGGCTTATGAATTTAATTCTCATGATCATCATAGGGCTGCTCCTCATCCACCGAGGTAGATAGATTTTCTCTTGGTGTAATCCAATTCCTACAATGAACATGCTATAACCAACATACACCTTAGGGTTTTGAATGGCTTGGAGACTAAGTCATGGTGTAGTCAAACTATAACACCCTCAAGGTGAACTGCTGATTCACCTTAGGTCAAAGAATTTGACACACCACCATAGCTTCGAGCCAGTCATCGATGAGAAGGTAGACTTCCATATGACTGCTCGAGCTGGTTACGCTCAGTACCCTCATTCTTTAACGAGTACCTATACTCTCGCTCCAGTGTCTCTACACCGTAGACTCAAGACTCATCTACTATAAAAAAGTGATTGTACACCAATCTGTCGGATCAATCACCATTCCCATGATGATCCTATGGTCAGGAGCATTTTATAAGTTAATAATGAAAATTCATGTCTTAAATTTTCAACTCTTGAAAATATGAATTATCATTATCATTAACTCAAGGGATGTATCACAGACACTAAATACACATTTGTGATAGAAAATAATCCATTTTATTATTTATAGTCAAAATTATAATTTTGCCCCTAGAAGTGTATTATAAGTGTCAGCCAATTCTGACTTTTAGGGTACACATATCTAACACCTTAATGGGTTTTTCAATTTGCTTTTCAACTTCATGTCTAAATTTCTTAAAATTTTTAAAGGCCTCAGACTTGTGTCTCATAAGATATACGTACCCATACCAAGATAAATCATCGGTAAAGGTTATGAAATAATCAAAGTTTCCTCTAGCCGACACATTAAATGGGCCGCACACATCAGTATGTACTAGGACAAGTAGATCCGTGGCCCTTTCCCCATGTCCTATAAAAAGAAGCTTAGTCATTTTGCCATAAAGATATGATTCACAAATTGGATATGACTCGAAAGTCAATGGACTCAATAGTCCGATTTTCTCTAATTTGTTAATCCTATCTTCTACTATATATCCTAGCCTTAGGTTGTTAGATATGTGTGTCTTAGAAGCCAAAATTGACTGACACTTGTAATACACTTCTAGGGGCAAAATTATAATTTTGACTATAAATAATAAAATGAGTTATTTTATAACATAAATGTGTATTTAGTGTCTGTGATACATTCCTTGAGTTAATGGTAATGATAATTCATATTTTCAAGAGTTGAAAATCTAAGACATGAATTTTTGTTATTAACTCATAAAATGCTCCGAACCATAGGATCATCATGAGGATGATGATTGATCTAGAAGGTTGGTATACAATTACTTGTTTATAGTAGATGAGTCTTGAGTCTATGGTGTAGAGACACCGAAGTTAGAGTATAGGTACTCGTTAGAGAATGAGGGCACTCAGCGTGACCACCTCGAGCAGTGCTAAGGAAGTCTATCTTCTCGTCGATGACTGGCTCGAAGTTGCAGTGGTGTGTCTGGTTCTTTGACTTAAGGTGCATCGATAGTTCACCTTGAGGGTGTTACACTTTGACTATACCATGACTCGATCTCCTAGCCATTCGGAATCCTTAGGTGTATGTTGGCTATAGCATGTTCACTATAGAAATTGAATTGCACCAAGAGGGAATCTATCTACCTCGGTAGATAAGGAGCAGCTCTATGATGATCATGAGAATCAAGTCCATAAGCCCATGGCCATGGCAGAGTGAAATAATAGAAAGAGTTTCTATTAAGATATTCACATCGGACTTGAATCAAATGATTAAATCATATGACAGAAATTAGGGTTTGATGAGTTTGCCTTAACCCTAATCTGATCGAGGCTCAACATAGAACAACTTAATCACATGTAGCTACACCAAGAGGTTCATTTTCAGTTTTGATGGGTTGCCACCATATACTGCTAGGTGTCACTAGTGGATTTTGGGAGCAATTAGAATGATTTAGATGATCGATCATTCTAGTTATCTAAATCAGAAGAATTTTGATTCATCGGAAGGTGTTTCGATGATATCAATGATAGAGATCACAATATATCCCATTTCCATATAGAACTAAACATATTTGGATCACACAAACAAGGGTTAGGATCTGGATATCATCAATTGGACTAACTCAGTTCAATTGATTTGAATTAGATTCAATTAGGTTCAAGAAAATCATGCTAGCACACGATTGAACCTAATGTTCTCCTTCTACTATCATTAAAAGTTGTCTCAACTGAGCCAAATATGTTTGGGCTCACTCAGGTATCTTTACTTGGTCTGACTGAAGCTTGTCTAGGTTAGAAAAGGGTTGTCTTAATTTATGAGATAATTAGAGACAACACCTACCATTTTCTGCCACCTTCCAATTCTTGTCTTTTGACTTTGGTCAAACATTGACCTTTGACACTTAGACATCTGTCCATGTGTCATGCACCCATAGGAGAGCAAATTAGGGCTTGTCCCCTTGCTAGAAAATGGAAAGGAGGGGGTGCACACCTAGGGAAGTGTGTGCCTAATGATATGGATGCCTGGAGTCCCATATAGATGGGACTCCAGGTTGCTTCTTGGAATCAACTTAGGAGTCGCCAAGGGACTCTGCTTTGACCAGTCTTGGTACCACCTAAGGATGATTTGAGGGACTCTCATCTAATTGGATCAGATGATGTCATCCCATCAATCAAATTTAGATTTGATTGCATGAAGCGACGTGATTGGTCAGGATGATGTGGCAATGCATGGTGCAGTAGGGTCTATATAAACCCTATCTACGCCTAGCTTTCAACAAGATCAACCATAGCCCATGCCACAAGGCTGCCCCTCTCCCTCCTCCAAGCCATCTTCTGGTCTTCTCTCTCCTCTTCATGCCCAAGGAGATATTTGGGCTCCAGTTTGGTGCAATCCAGACAAGAAAAAGGTGACGAGAAAGGAAGAAGGTAGCACTACTGCAAGAGATGATTCCAGATCTTCAAAAGAAGTTTTGAACATCCTCCAAATCAGATCTTGATCTGATATATGGAGAGGTGATAAAGAAGGAGAAGATCTCTAGATCCAGCCAAAGTAGATATCGATAGAGGCCAGGAACTTACGTGGCTAGATCCAGAACCTCAGACAATCAACAGTATCATCACAGGATAATCTGATTACCCAACAAAAGGTACAAATTAAATCAAATTTAATTTTTTTTATTTTATTTTATTAGATTTATAAAATTAGATCTAAAATATCTTAGATCTAATCTAGATTCAAAAGAAAAATTTTTGAAATATCTCTCTTGATCCAATCAGATCTGAACGAACCTGATCCAAAAAATCTAAATTTTTTCTTCAACTGGTATCATAGTCAGGTTCTAATAAATTATTTAGATTTAATTTAAATTTATTTTTAATCTAATAATTATATAAATTTAGATATCACATGAGATGTTATTAGATCTAAAATTAGAAAAATTAAAATTAAATAATTTAAATCTAAGTTTTATAAGATGCATAACTAGCTGTAAAATAGAATTATTCCATACATAATCTTGCATGTTCATAATTTAATTTAATTAAGTTATGATTTTAGATCTATTTATTTACTATTTTTTGATGTTATAAATATTATAATAAGATCTAAAAAATAATAAATAAAATTATTTAATTTTTGGATCATATGAGATATGATGAATGCATGTTTAGACTAGTTGTAGAATAGTTCTAAATCTAGATAGATTTATTTTGATGTGTCAATTTAAATATTTTTTTAATAATTGTGGAATAATTTAGATCTGAAAATATGCATGATATGATACAGATAGACAAAATATATTTAAAGTTAGATCAATTTTTATATGAGATATATGATGTAGATCTAACTAGTTTTATAGTTTATATTTCTATTAAGGAGTTCCCTTGGCATCCGGTCATAAGAACAAAGTAGAATTTAAAGGCCCTTCCTTCCATTCGATGGGATTTCTTAATGATGTGTAGGGGTGCTACGCGTTCGTCCTTAATTAGAAATCAAGAACTTTTTCTGCAAAAACCCTTGATCCTAAATTCTGATTTTATTTACATGTTTTGTTTGTGAACCTTAAACTTAATTAAGAATTAAGATTATGAAATATATGTTAGGTCTAAAATTGAGAATTTTAGATCTAAGATATATTCAAAAAATTGGGTTCGAACTTCGGTAGCTCAATTAGGTCTAAGCGGTTGATCAAATCAAATCAAAAGTTGGTTAGATGAGATCAATAATGCTTAAAATTGACCAACCTAATAGGATTAAGTCTGGGTCAAGATCGAGTCACGTGAGTGATCGATCAAGCTAAGACCTAATTAGGCTCAGTGGTTAGAGTCTGGATTGTAGGCTAACCCGATTACTTCTGGCTCAACAATTTGGTGTCTAAGGTAAGTTTGGCAGATTCAACTAACTAATTTTTAATTAGGAGCTACTCGACTCGAATGCATTCTTATTGAGTTAATGACATATCCCTTCCACCGATCTCATTTATGTGGCCATATTTGTTGAATCAGTCCTGATCTGAGGTGGTCAATAATTCGAGCTAAGCCATGCCACTAGGTTAGTCATAATGGTTATGGCTATGTCAAGTCTAGTTTAATGAACGTAAATCAAATCTTCCAGAAAAGATAATCTAAGATCTCCACCATTGTAGATGTGTGGCCCTTTTTGGGGTTTGAGGTATTTTTGACTGGTTATATGTTTGTCATTGTTTTAATATCTACAGGCTGCGAGGATGGATTGAGCTTAAATTCAAATACGGTGAGAGACTCAATTAGGAATCCAATCTATGCAAATGATGGGTCTGACTTAACCAAGAAGTGGATCAATATTCCAAGCAGGTGAGAATCATGAATTAGAGAAAGTTTGGGTGCACCATGATTAGAGAATCTTGAACAGGTTATCACTCATTGACTACCATCTTCAAAACTATTAGGTGAGGTGATGAGTCAGTTGGTGGGACCGCACCACCCACTAGAAATATTAATCATGAAGATTTTGCATATTACAGGAAAGTATGGGGATCCAAAAAAATAGTGGAAGCTAATTTATTTAAAAAAAAAATTCCTAAATTGTTGGTGTCTTAATTACAATATCTAACTAGAAACTTTGACTCTCTGTAGAAAAATATCTGCATCCAACCCACTAGCACGTATCCTAGACACCCATAGACTGATCGAATCTAACTACAAGGATTGGCTCTGAAACTTCAAAATTATTTTGGGTTTTGAGAAGTTAACTCATGTTTTGGATCAGAATTCTCCCATCTTACCAGCTCATCCATCCACTGAATAGAGAGCGTCTCTTGAAAAGTGGACAGACAAAGATTACAAGGCTAGATACTACATGTTGAGCTTGATGTATGATGAGCTTCAGCACCAACATGAAGATACCAGGACTGCCCATCAAATGTTGGCTCACCTACAAGAGATGATTGGTGAACAGAGTCGCGCAGCCAAGTATCAAGTCACTAAACGACTATTCAAGACTAAAATATGTGATGGGCAGTCAGTCCAAGATCATTATTTGATGATGATCAAAGACTTAGAAGAGCTTGAGAAGGTTGGAGTAAAGTTGGATCTAAATCTGCAGAATGATATAATTCTGTAATCCTTGACTGATGCATATGGGCAATTCATCATGAACTACCTTATGCATAAACTTCAAAATTCCCTGGCCGAGCTTATGAACATGCTGGTTACTGCTGAGCTTTCTATGAAAAGTTCTAAAGGCTCAGTGATTGCTATGAAATGAACTTCTTCTAAGAGAAAGTCTTTTGGAAAGAAAAGAAGTCTGTGAAAAGGCAGAAGGTGGAATGAGGAGAAAAGAAAAAGCGTGAACTGAAGAAGAAGGCCGCTGACTAAGAAAAAGTTTCATTGCAACAAGATGGGCCACTGAAAGCAGAACTATCCTACTTATCTGCGCACCCTCTAAGAATAAGAGGAGGCAGATCCATGGAGTATCTCTTATTGAGTCTAACCTTACAGTTCTTCTGCATTCAGTTGGATGCTTGACACTGGTTCTAGTGCTCATTTGTACACTTCTATGCAGGATCTTGAAGATAGTAGGAGACTGAGGGATGGTGACATGATCCTACGCATCGAAAATAGAGCAAGAGTTGCTATCATGGCCTTGGGAACTCGCCTCTCTGACTACCATCAGTTTAGACTTAGTTTTAAAAGATTGTTATTATGTGTCTGCAGCAAGCAGAAATTTGATTTCTGTTTCATGCCTAGCACTAGAAGGCCATGTAATTAGTTTTCTTAAGGACCATTGTAACATTCTTTATGAAAGAAATAAAATTGCAAGTGATTTTCTTATTAACGGTCTTTACCAGTTACATATTGATGTATCTATTTTTAATATTGAGCAAAATATGAATGCCATCAAACGACCTAGGGATAGTCCAAATGATAGGTATTTATGGCACCTAAGACTAGGTCATATAGTAGAAGATAGGATTAACAAATTAGAAAAAATCAAACTATTGAGTCTGTTGACTTCTAATTCATATCCAATTTGTGAATCTTGTCTTCATAGCAAAATGACTAAGCTCCCTTTTATAGGACATGGGGAAAGAGCCATGGATCTTCTTGCCCTAGTACATACTGATGTGTGCGGCCTATTTGATGTACCAACTAGAGGCAACTTTATCACATTATAACCTTTACCGACGATTTATCTAGGTATGGGTATGTGTATCTTATGAGGTACAAGTCTGAAGCTTTTGAAAAGTTCAAAAAATTTAGACATGAAGTAGAAAAGCAAACTGGAAAATCCATTAAGGTTCTTCGATCAGATCGAGGAGGTGAATACCTTAGTCAGGAATTTCTGGACTATCTTAAGGAAAATGGTATAATCACTCAATGGACTCCACCTGAAATACCTCAACTCAATGAAATTTCAGAATAGAGGAATCAGACCCTATTAGATATGGTCCAATCCATGATGAGCTTCACAGACCTTTCTGATTTTTTTTGGGGACAGTTTGTTAACTGCAATATACTTACTGAATAGGATTTCTTCTAAAACTATTTCTACCACACCGTATGAGATATGGCATGTTAAGAAATCAAGTTTGAGTAATCTTAAAATTTAGGATTGTCTGGCTCATGTCAAAAGACAACAAGCAGACAAGTTAGACTTTAGGTCCTTTAGAGCTCGATTTATAGGATATCCTAAAGAGTCATTAGGATATTATTTCTACATTCCAAAAGATCATAATGTGATTATGAGTCAACATGCCATCTTTCTTAAAAAATAGTTTATTCAAGATAGTGGCATTTGAAAGCAGATCAAGCTCGATGAGAAAGTCTCACAAGGGCAACAAGCTAAGGACCAAATGGAACCAAATTAGGTTAAGCCAATACAATCACTTCCTCCTCCACCTCATAGATCGAAAAGGGTTTTTCGTCCCCTAAGAGGAAGTTAGGTACTATTTCAGAGGAAATAAAGAAAATATTTCTCATAGATAATGGGGTTCATGATGATTCCAAAACCTATAATGAGGCGATATTGGATATCAACTCCGAGAAATGGTTAAAAGAAATGAAGTCAGAAATTGACTTGGTGCACTTAAACCAAGTTTGGATCTTGGAATGTTAGATATATGTGCCCTAGAAGCCAGAATTGGCTGACACTTGTAATACACTTCTAGGGGCAAAATTATAATTTTGATAAATATCAATAAAAATGATTATTTTCTATCATATATGTGTATTTAGTGTCTGTGATACATCCTTTGGGTTAATGGTAATGATAATTCATATTTTCAAGAGTTGAAAATTTAGACATGAATAATCATTGTTAACTCTTAAAATGCTCCCGACCATAGGATCATCACGAGGATGGTGATTGATCCGGAAGGTTGGTGTACAATCATTTCTCTTTAGTAGATGAGTCTTGAGTCTACGGTGTGGAGACATCGAAGCGAGAGTACAGGTACTCGTTAAAGAATGAGGACTGAGCAGACCACCTGAGTAGTCATTAGGAAGTCTACCTTCTCATCAATGACTGAACTCGTGTTGAGTAGCTGATGTTCTGGTTTCTTTGATCTGAGGTGCATCGGCAGTTCACCTTGAGAGTTTATAGTTTGACTACATCATGACTCAGTCTCCTAGCCATATGAACCCTGAGTGTATGTTGGTTATAGCATGTTCATTGTAGGAATAGATGCACAAGAGGAATCTATCTACCTCGGTGGTAGAGGAGCAGCCTATGATAATCATGAGAAATAAGTCATAGAATCCATGGCCATGGCAGAGTGAAATAATAGAAAACGGTTTCTATTAAGATTTTCACATTGACTAATCAATGATTACATCACAATGACATAGACAAGGTTTACGATGTCTTAACCTTAACCCTAAATCTGATTGGGATTCAAGAGAAAGACTTAATCACAAAGGAGCTACCAAGAGGTTCCATATTGATGGGTTTGCCACCACATATACTGTTAGGTGTCACTGGGATTTTGGGAGTCAATTGAATGATTTAGAGATCGATCATTCTAGCTGTCTGAATCAAGGAGTTTTTAATCCATCAGAAAGGAGTTTTGATGATGTCGATGATAGAGATCATGACATATCCATTCCATACAGACTGAATCTAACTGGGTCACCAAACAAGGTTTGAATCTGTGATCATCAAAGTGACTACCAGTTCAATTGATCTGAATGAGATTCAATTAGGTTCGAAAATGTGCTAGCAATGATTGAACCTAAGTTCTTCTTTTGCTTCATTATATAATTTCCTCGAGCCAAATGAGTTATGTGCTCATTAGAGGCTTCATATGGTCTGACTGGAGGTTGTCCAAATTAGAAAAAGGTTTTTTTTTTTGAAGACTTACTACCATTTTGTCACCCTGCCATTTCCTTATTCTTTGACTTTGGTCAAAAACTTATACCTTTGACTGGTCAAACGTTGACCATTGACACTTTGACTTTTGACCACATATCATGCACCTATTGAAAAGCTAGTGGAGGCCTGTCCCCCTACCAGAACCTGGCAAGGAGGAGGACGCACACCACCCTAGGCGTGTACCCAAGCTGGAGGCGCCTTGGAGTCCTTGTTGGACAAGGACTCCATCTCCTTTTTGGATTCCAATTAGAGTTCTTCTAAGAACCAACTTTGACTTGTCTTAGGCACCCTCTAAGGAGAAATCTAGGGGACTCTATTCCCACCAATCAGATTTAGATCTGATTTCACAAAGGGTTGTGATTGGTTGGGAAGAAGAGAAGTTGGATCACAGTCAGTCTATAAATAAGACCCTGTGCCCAACTCAAATAAATGAATGATTGAGATCAAATTTCCATGCCCCAAGGCCTTTTCTCCTCTCCTCCTCCATGCCAAAGCCATCTTCTCCCTCTCCTCTCCATGTCCAAAAGGAGTTTTGGATCTTGGTTGGTGCAATCCAGATCAAAGAAAGGCGATCAAAAGCTAGAAGGCTGCGCTGCTGCAAAGGACGACTGCTGATCTTCAAAAGGAGTTTTGAAGATCCTCCAGATCAGATCCAGATCTAATTTTTGGAGATGTGATAGAGAAGAAGAGGATCTCTAGATCCAGCCCAAGTGGATACCGGTAGAGGCCAGGCACTTGCGTGGCTAGATCCAGAACCTTCCGCTGCATTACAGGATCATCAACGGGTAATAGGATTACCCATTCAAGGTAAATTAAATTTGATTTAATTTATCTAAATTTTATTTTAATTATTAAAATAATAAAATTAGATCTAAAATATCTTAGATCTGATCTAGATCAAAGAAAAAAATTTTGAAATATATCTCTTGATCTGATCAGATCTGAACGAACCTGGTCCGGGAAAATCAGGATTTCCCTTCAACTGGTATCAGAGCCAAGGTTCTAAAAGTATTTAGATCTGATTTTAAATTTATTTTAATTAGAAAATAAATGATTTTAGATGTCACATGAGATGTGATCAGATCTAAAATCAGAAAAAATTAAAATTAAATGATTTGGATCTAAGATTAGAAAATATGCATGACTAGTTCTAAAATAGAATAGTTCTATAGAATAGTCTTGCATGTTTTTAATTTAATTTGATTAAATCATATTTTAGATCTATTTATTTACTATTTTTTGATATTATAATTATTATAATAACATCTAAAAAATAGCAAATAAAAATTATTTAATTTTAAACATCATATGAGATATGATTGATGCATGTCTAGACTAGTTGTAGAATAGTTCTACATAATTGTCTAGATTAGAATTTATTTTGATTAGATCAATTTAAATCTAATTTTTTAGATTATTATGAGATAATTTAGATCTAAAAATATGCATGATTCGATACATGAGATGTATGCAAAATATGCCATGATTAGATCTAATTTGTATATGAGATATATGATATAGATCTAAAACTATTTTGTAGTATTGCATTGTTCCTGATTAAGGCGTTCCTCTTGGCCGTCCGGTCATAAGAATGAAGAAGGGTTTAAAGGCCCTCTCTTCCCATTCGATGGGGTGTTCTTATGATGTGTAGGGGTGCTGCGTGTTCGTCCTTAATCAGAAACCCAAAACTTACTTTCTGCAAAACCCTAGATCCTGAAACCCTAGGATTTATTGTGCATATTTTGTTTATGAACCCTACTTAATTAAAAATTAAGATTATGGAAATATTAATTAGGTCTAAAATTGAGAATTTTAGATCTAAGACATATTCATAATACTGGGTTCGGGCTTGGGTAGCTCAATTAGGTCTAAGCGGTTGATCAAACCGAATCAAGAGTTGGTTAGATGGGATCAACAATGCTTAAATTGACCAGCCTAATAGGATTAAGTCTGGGTCAAGATCGAGTCACGATCAAGCAAGACCTAATTAGGCTCAGAGGTTAGAGTCTGGATTGTAGGCTAACCCAATTGGTTCTGGCTCAACAATTTGGTGTCTAAGGTAAGTTTGGCACATACGACCGACTGATTTTTAATTGGAAGCTACTCGACCTGAATGCATTCTTGTATGAGTTAATGGCATATTCCTTCCACCGGTCTCACTTACCTGGCCATATCTGTTGACACAGTTCTGATCTGAGGTGGTCAATAATCCGAGCTAACCCATGCCACTAGGTTAGTCATAATTGTTATGACTATGACAAGTCTAGTTTAATGAGACCTGAATCAATTCTCCCTAAGAAAAGATTAAGTCTGAGGTCTTCCACCATTGTAGATGTGCGGGCCCTTCCCGGGGTTGATTGTTCTCGGCTGGATACAGTGGCTCAGTTGCACCGGGAAAGATGCAACCATGTCTATTAGGCATTGGATGCTATGGGCTGGAGGATGAGTTGGGCTCAATATTTTGGATACGGTGAGAGACTCAATTAGGAATCCAGTCTATGCAAATGGTGGGTCTGACTTAACTAAGGAGTGGATCAATATTTCGGATACGGTGAGATTCATGAATTAGAGACCAAGTTTGGGTGCACCATGATTAGAGAATCATTGAACAAGAGTTGTTCACTCATTGGCTAACCCATCACCAATAACTGTTAGGTGAGGTGATGAGTCAGTTGGTGAGACCGCACCACCCACTAGAAATCATTAATCATGGAGATTTTTGCATCTCTACAGAGGGAGTGTAGGGATCCGAGAAAATAGTGGGAGCTAATTTGTTTAAAAATAAAATTCCTAAATAAATTGGTCAAGTCATAATTACAGTATCTAACTAGAATCTTTGACTCTCTACAGAAAAATGTCTGCGTCCAACCCATTGGCACGTATCCTGGACACACATAGACTGACTGGACCCAATTATAAAGATTGGCTCAGGAACTACAAAATAATTTTGGGTTCCGAGAAGTTAACCCATGTATTGGACCAGGACCCTCCCACCTTACCAGCCCGTCCATCCATTGAACAGAGAGCATCTCTGGAAAAAATGGATAGACGAAGATAATAAGGCCAGATATTACATGTTGGGCTCGATGTCTGATGAGCTCCAGCGCCAACATGAAGATATCGGGACTGCTCGCCAAATGTTGGCTCACCTGCAGGAGATGTTTGGTGAACAGAGTCGCGCAGCCAAGTATCAAGTCACGAAATGACTTTTTAAGGCTAAGATGCATGATGGGCAGTCAGTCCAAGATCACTGTCTGATGATGATCAAGGACATGGAAGAGCTTGAGAAGCTCGGTGTGAAGTTAGACTTGGATCTGCAGAATGATATTATTCTGCAATCCTTGACTGATGCATATGGGCAATTCATCATGAATTACCACATGCATAAACTTCAAAATTCCTTGGCCGAATTAATGAATATGCTGGTTACCGCTGAGCTTTCTATGAAAGGTTCTAAAGGCTCAGTTCTTGCTATGGAACGGACTTCTTCCAAAAGAAAGTCTTATGGAAAGAAAAAGAAGTCTGTGAAAAAGCAGAAAGGTGGAAGGAGCAAAGAAGAAGAAGGCAGAGCCGAAGAAGAAAGGCCGATGTCAAAGGAAAGTGTTTCCATTGCAACAGCGACGGCCATTGGAAGCGGAACTGCCCTACTTACCTGGCCACCCTGAAGAACAAGAAGGAAGGTCCTTCTGGAGGTATGCTCGTTATTGAGTCTAACCTTACGGTTTCTTCTGCATCCAGTTGGGTGCTTGACTCTGGTTCTAGTGCTCATCTGTGCACTTCCATGCAGGGTCTTGAGGATAGCAGGAGGCTGAGGGATGGAGACATGATCCTACGCATCGGTAATGGAGCAAGAGTTGCTGCAGTAGCCGTGGGAACATACCCTCTTCGATTACCATCTGGTTTAGACTTAGTTTTGAAAGACTGTTATTATGTGCCTGCAGCTAGCAGGAATTTGATTTCTGTTTCATGCTTAGCACTAAGAAGGCTATGTGATTACCTTCTTTAAGGACCATTGTAACATTCTTTATGAAAGAAATAAAATTGCAAATGGTTTCCTTATTAATGGTCTTTATCAGCTACATATTGATGTACCTATTCTAACTATCGAGCAAAACGTGAATGCCAAACGACCTAGGGATAGTCCAAATGATAGATATCTATGGCACCTGAGATTAGGTCATATAGCAGAAGATAGGATCAACAAATTGGAGAAAAATGGGCTATTGAGTCCATTGACTTTCGAGTCATATCCAACTTGTGAATCTTGTCTTCAAGGCAAAATGACTAAACTCCCTTTTGTTGGACATGGGGAGAAGGGCCACAGATCTCCTTGCCCTAGTACATACTGATGTGTGCGGCCCATTTGATGTGCCGGCTAGAGGCAATTTTGTCTACTTCATTACCTTTACCGATGATCTGTCTAGGTATGGGTATGTGTATCTTATGAGACACAAGTCTGAAGCTTTTGAAAAGTTCAAAGAATTCAGACATGAAGTAGAAAAACAAACTGAAAAACCCATTAAGGTTCTTCGATCAGATCGAGGAGGTGAATACCTTAGCCAGAAATTCCTAGACTATCTCAAGAAAAATGGCATAGTCTCTCAATGGACTCCACCAGGAACACCTCAACTCAACGGGGTTTCAGAATGGAGAAATCGGACTCTATTGGATATGGTTCCGATCCATGATGAGCTTCACAGACCTTCCCTGATTTTCTTTGGGGACACTCATTGTTAACTTCAATTTATCTACTGAATAGGGTTCCCTCTAAAACCGTTCCTACCACACCGTATGAGATATGGCACGGTAAGAAACCAAGTCTGAGTCATCTCAGAATTTGGGGTTGTCCGGCTCATGTCAAAAGACAACAAGCGGACAAGTTAGAGTTTAGGTCCTTTAGAGCTCGATTCATAGGATATCCTAAAGAGTCATTAGGATACTATTTCTACATTCCAGAAGACCACAATGTGATTGTGAGTCGACATGCCATCTTTCTTGAAAAATAGTTTATTCAAGATAGCGGCATTGGAAAGCAGATTAAGCTTGATGAGAAAGTCTCACAAGTACAACGAGCTAAGGACCAATTGGAACCAAATCAGGTTGAGCCAATAAGAACACTACCTCCTCCACCTCGTAGATCGAAAAGAGTTTTCCATCCCCCTGAAAGATACTTAGGTATTATTTCAGAGGAAGTAGAGGAAAATGTTCCTCGTAGGTAATGGTGCTCATGGTGATGATCCCAAAACCTACAACGAGGCGATATCAGATATCGACTCCGAGAAATGGCTAGAGGCAATGCAGTCAGAAATTGACTCGATGCACTCAAACCAAGTCTGGACCTTGGTAGATCCACCAGAAGGTATAGTACCTATTGGGTGTAAATGGATCTTCAAGAGAAAGATTGGTGCAGATGGGAAATGTGGAGACATTCAAGGCTAGACTAGTGGCAAAAGGTTATAGTCAACGCGAAGGCATTGACTATCAGGATACCTTTTCCCCAGTGGCTATGCTAAAATCCATCCGCACATTGCTTGCCATTGCAGCCTATTTCGATTATGAAATATGGCAAATGGACGTGAAAATGGCATTCTTAAATGGATATCTTGAGGAAGATATCTATATGGAACAGCCGCTAGGTTTCACATCCAGTGATACTGATCACAAGGTTTGCAAGCTGCAAAGGTCCATATATGGACTTAAGCAAGCATCTCGGAGCTGGAACACTCATTTCAATGATGTGATCAAAAATTTGGTTTCATCAAAAATGAAGAGGAACCATGTGTTTTCAAAAAGGTCAGTGGGAGCGCTGTTGTCTTCCTCGTATTGTACGTGGATGACATCCTCCTTATTGGGAATGATATTCCCATGTTGACAACAGTCAAATTATGGTTGTCCAAGGAATTCTCCATGAAAGACCTAGGTGAAGCATCCTTTATTCTAGGAATTAAGGTCTATAGGGATAGACCGAATAGGATGCTAGGACTTTCACAGAAGATGTACATAGAGAAAGTACTAAAGAGGTTTAGTATGGAAAACTCTAAGAGGGGATTAATACCCTTCAGACATGGTATTCATCTTTCCAAGAAGATGTGCCCTAGCACACCTGAGGAAATAGAACGCATGAGCAAGATCCCTTATGCTTCTGCAATAGGGAGCCTCATGTATGCCATGCTATGTACACGACCTGATATAGCCCATGCTGTGAGTGTCACAAGCAGATATCAGTCAAATCCAGGTGAAGAACACTGGACTTCTGTGAAATGTATCCTTAAGTACTTGAGAAGAACTAAGGATATGATGTTGGTCTTTGGTAATGGAGAACTCCAAGTCCAGGGATACACAGACTCGGATTTCATGTCCGATATAGATGATCGAAAGTCGACATCTGGGAGTCTGTTTGTGTGCAATGGTGGTGCTGTCAGCTGGAAGAGTTCCAAGCAAACTGGTGATAGCAGATTCCACCATGGAAGCAGAATATATCGCTGCATCAGAGGCTGCGAAGGAAGCATTCTGGTACAAGAAGTTTGCTGCAGAAATTGGAGTAATGCCATCAGATGCCATTCCTCTATACTGCGACAACAATGGCGCCATAGCCCTTGCTAAGGAGCCGAGGTCTCACCAGAAATCCAAGCACATTGAGCGGCGATACCACCTCATCCGCGATTACCTCGAGAAGGGTTACGTCGAGGTCAAGAGAGTCAACTCCACAGATAATGTGGCAGACCCACTTACAAAGCCGTTGGGCCAGCAGAAGATCGAAGCCCACCTTGAGAAGATGGGACTTAGACTTGTAGCCAATTGGCTTTAGGACAAGTGGGAGATTGTTAGATATATGTGCCCTAGAAGCCAGAATTGGCTGACACTTGTAATACACTTCTAGGGGCAAAATTATAATTTTGACTATAATATCAATAAAATGGGTTATTTTCTATCACATATGTGTATTTAGTGTCTGTGATACATCCTTTGAGTTAATGGTAATGATAATTCATATTTTCAAGAGTTGAAAATTTAAGACATGAATAATCATTATTAACTCATAAAATGCTCCCGACCATAGGATCATCACGAGGATGGTGATTGATCCGGAAGGTTGGTGTACAATCGCTTCTCTTTAGTAGATGAGTCTTGAGTCTACGGTGTGGAGACACCAAGCGAGAGTACAGGTACTCGTTAGAGAACGAGGGCACTGAGCGTGACCACCTCGAGTAGTCATTAGGGAAGTCTACCTTCTCGTCAATGACTGACTCGATGCTGCAGTAGTGTGTCTGGTTCTTTGACCTGAGGTGCATCGGCAGTTCACCTTGAGGGTGTTATAGTTTGACTACACCATTACTCGGTCTCCTAGCCATATGGAACCCTGAGGTGTATGTTGGCTATAGCATGTTCATTGTAGGAACTGGATTGCATCAAGATGGAATCTATCTACCTCGGTGGTAGAGGAGCAGCCCTATGATGATCATGAGAATCAAGTCCAGAAGCCCATGGCCATGGCAGAGTGAAATAATAGAAAGAGTTTCTATTTAGATTTTCACATTGGACTTGAATCGAATGATTACATCATATGACAGAGAACTAGGGTTTGACGAGTTCACCTTAACCCTAATCTGATCGGGGCTCAAGATAGAAGAACTTAATCACACAGGTAGCTGCACCAAGAGGTTCGCATTCAGCTCTGATGGGTTGCCACCATATACTGCTAGGTGTCACTGGTGGATTTTGGGAGCAATTAGAATGATTTAGATGATCGATCATTCTAGCTGTTCGAATCAGAAGAGTTCTGATCCATCGAAAGGAGTTTCGATGATGTCGATGATAGAGATCATGACATATCCCATTACCATACAGAACTGAACCTAACTGGGTCACACAAACAAGGGTTTGAATCTGGTGATCATCAATTGAACTGATCTAGTTCAATTGATCTGAATGAGATTCAATTAGGTTCAAGGAAAATCGTGCTAGCACTCGATTGAACCTAACGTTCTTCTTTTACTATCATAAATAAGTTGTCCTGACTGAGCCAAAGGAGTTTGTGCTCAATCAGAGGCCTTCATATGGTCTGACTGGAGGTTGTCCAAGTCAGAAAAGGTTGTCTTATTTTGTAAGACATTACCTGCCATTTTTGGTCACCTGCCATTTCTTGTTCTTTGACTTTGGTCAAAAGTCTACCTTTGACTGGTCAAATGTTGACCATTGACACTTTGACTTTTGACCACATGTCATGCACCTATTGGAGAGCTGGTGGGGGCCTGTCCCCCTGCCAGAACCTGGCAAGGAGGAGGGCGCACGCCACCCTAGGCGTGTGCCCAAGTTGGAGGCGCCTAGGAGTCCTTGTTGGACAAGGACTCCATCTCCTTTTTGGATTCCAATTAGAGTTCTTCCTAAGAACCAACTTTGACTGGTCTTAGGCGCCCTCTAAGGAGGAATCCAGGGGACTCTATTCCCACCAATCAGATTTAGATCTGATTTCACAAAGGGTTGTGATTGGTTGGGAAGAAGAGGAGTTGGATCACAGCTTAGTCTATAAATAAGACCCTGCGCCCAACTCAAATAAATGAATGATTGAGATCAAAGTTTCCATACGCCCCAAGGCTGCCTCTCCTCTCCTCCTCCATGCCAAAGCTTCTTCTCCCTCTCCTCTCCACGTCCAAAAGGAGTTTTGGACTTGGTTGGTGCGATCCAGATCAAAGAAAGGAGATCAAAAGCAAGAAGGCTGCACTGCTGCAAAGGACGACTACTGATCTTCAAAAGGAGTTTTGAAGATCCTCCAGATCAGATCCAGATTTGATTTTTGGAGATGTGATAGAGAAGAAGAGGATCTCCAGATCCAGCCTAAGTGGATATCGGTAGAGGCCAGGTGCTTGCGTGGCTAGATCCAGAATATTCCGCTGCATACAGGATCATCAATGGATAATTAGATTACCCAATTCAAGGTAAGTTAAATTTGATTTAATTTATCTGAATTTATTTTTATCATTAAAATAATAAGAATCAGGTTTGAAATATCTCAGATCTGATATAGATCAAAGAGAAAAAATTTTGAAATATATCTATTGATCTGATCAGATCTGAACGAACCTGGATCGAAAAATCATGATTTTCCTTCAGTAAATCCAGCAGAAGGTATAGTACCTATTAACTGTAAAGGGATCTACAAGAGAAAGATTGGTGTGGATGAGAATGTGGAGACATTTGAAGCTAGATTAGTGGCAAAAGGGTATAGTCAAGACGAAGCCATTGACTATCAGGATACCTTTTCACTAGTAGCTTTGCTTAAATCATCCGCACATTACTTGCTATTGCAGCCTATTTCAATTATGAAATATGACAAATGGACGTGAAAAC
Source organism: Cocos nucifera (assembly GCA_006176705.1). NCBI lineage: Eukaryota > Viridiplantae > Streptophyta > Magnoliopsida > Arecales > Arecaceae > Cocos > Cocos nucifera. The sequence goes on along the minus strand of QRFJ01002186.1, from coordinate 350,119 downwards.
GACATTCTTAAATGGATATCTTCATAAAGATATCTATATGGAATAGCTGCTAGGTTTCACATCTAGTGATGCTGATCACAAGGTATACAAGCTGCAAAGGTCCATATATGGATTTAAGCAAGTATCTCGAAGATGGAATACTTGTTTCAATGATGTAATCAAATTGTTTAGGTTCATCAAGAACAAGGAGAAACCATGTGTCTTCAAAAAAGTTATTGGAAGTGCTGTTGTCTTTCTCGTATTGTACGTGGATGATATCCTCCTTATTGGGAATGATATTCCCGTGTTGACCATAGTTAAAATATGGATATCTAAAGAATTCTCCATGAAGGATCTAGGAGAAGCATCCTTTATTCTAGGAATTAAGGTCTATAGAGATAGACCTAATAGGATGCTAGGACTTTCACAGAAGATGTACATGAGGAAGTGCTAAAGAGGTTTAGCATGAAAAACTCTAAGAGGGATTTGGTACCCTTTAGACATGGCATTCATCTTTCCAAGAAGATGTGCCCTAGCTGTTAGATATATGTGCCCTAGAAGCCAGAATTGGCTGACACTTGTAATACATTTCTAGGGGCAAAATTATAATTTTGATTATTATTAATAAAATAGGTTATTTTCTATCACATATGTGTATTTAGTGTCTATGATACATCCTTTGAGTTAATAGTAATGATAATTTATATTTTCAAGAGTTGAAAATTTAAGACATGAATAATCATTATTAACTCATAAAATGCTTCCGACCATAGGATCATCACGAGGATGGTGATTGATCCAGAAGGTTGGTGTACAATCGCTTCTCTTTAGTAGATGAGTCTTGAGTCTATGGTGTGGAGACATCAGAGCGAGAGTACAGGTACTCATTAGAGAATGAGGGCACTGAGCATGACCATCTTGAGTAGTCATTAGGAAGTCTACCTTCTCGTCAATGACTGACTCGATGCTGCAGTAGTGTGTCTGGTTCTTTGACCTGAGGTGCATCGGCAGTTCACCTTGAGGGTGTTATAGTTTGACTACACCATTACTCGATCTCCTAGCCATACGGAATCCTGAGGTGTATGTTGGCTATAGCATGTTCATTGTAGGAACTGGATAGCATCAAGATGGAATCTATCTACCTCGGTGGTAGAGGAGCAGCCCTATGATGATCATGAGAATCAAGTCCAGAAGCCCATGGCCATGGCAGAGTGAAATAATAGAAAGAGTTTCTATTTAGGTTTTCACATTGGACTTGAATCGAATGATTACATCATATGACAGAAACTAGGGTTTGACGAGTTCACCTTAACCCTAATCTGATCGGGGCTCAAGATAGAAGAACTTAATCACACAGGTAGCTGCACCAAGAGGTTCGCATTCAGCTCTGATGGGTTGCCACCATATACTGCTAGGTGTCACTGATGGATTTTGGGAGCAATTAGAATGATTTAGATGATCGATCATTCTAGCTGTTCGAATCAGAAGAGTTCTGATCCATCGAAAGGAGTTTCGATGATGTCGATGATAGAGATCATGACATATCCCATTACCATACAAAACTAAACCTAACTGGGTCACACAAACAAGGGTTTGAATCTGGTGATCATCAATTGAACTAATCTAGTTCAATTGATCTGAATGAGATTCAACTAGGTTCAAGAAAATCGTGCTAGCACTCGATTAAACCTAACGTTCATCTTTTACTCTCATAAATAGTTATCCTGACTGAGCCAAAGGAGTTTGTGCTTAATTAGAGGCCATCACTTTGTCTGATTGGAGCTTGTCCAAGTCAAAAAATGGTTGTCTTATTTTGTAAGATAATACCTACCATTTTTGTCACCTGCCATTTCTTATCCTTTGACTTTGGTCAAAAGTTGACCTTTGACTGGTCGATGTTGACCATTGACACTTTGACTTTTGTCCACATGTCACACACCTATTGGAGAGCTGGTCAGGTCTTATCCTCCTGCTAGAACCTAGCAAGGAGGAGGGTGCACGCCACCCTTGGCGTGTGCCCAAGTAGGAGGTGCCCAGGAGTTCCTGTTGCACAGGGACTCCATCTCCTTTTTGGATTTCGATTAGAGTTCTCCTAAGAATCAAGTTTGACTAATCTTTGGTACCATCTAAGGAGGAATCCAAGGGACTCTATTGCCACCAATTAGATTTAGATCTGATTTCACAAAGGATTGTGATTGGTTGGGAAAAAAAGGAGTTGGATCATGTATAGTCTATAAATATGACCCTACGCCCAACTCAAGGAGCATCTAAAATTGAATAAGAAAATCCCCATGCCCTAAGGCTTCCTATCCTCTCCTCCTTCATGCCAAAACATCTTCTCCCTCTCCTCTCCATGCCCAAAGTGTTTTGGGTTCTTTGTTGGTGCAATCCAGATGAGAGAAAGGCGATAGAAAGCTAGAAGGCTGTGCTGCTGCAAAGGACAACTGCTGATCTTCAAAAGGTATTTTGAAGATCCTTCAGATCAGATTCAGATCTAAGTTTTGGAGACATGATAGAGAAGAAGAGGATCTCTAGATCTAGCCCAAGTGGATACTGGTAGAGGCCAGGCACTTACATGGCTAGATCCAAAACCTTCCGCTGCTTACAGGATCATCAACAGATAATAGGATTACCCACTTCAAGGTAAATTAAATTTGATTTAATTTATCTAAATTTATTTTAATTATTAAAATAATAAGAATTAGATCTAAAATATCCTAGACCTGATCTAGATTAAAGAAAAAAATTTTAAAATATATCTCTTGATCCGATCAGATCTAAACAAATCTGGTCCGGGAAATCAGAATTTTTCCTTCAACTGATATCAGAGCCAAGGTTCTAAAGTGTTTAGATCTAATTTTAAATTTATTTTAATCAAAAAATAAGTGATTTTAGATGTCACATAAGATGTGATCAGATCTAAAATCAGAAAAATTAAAATTAAATGATTTGAATCTAAGATTAGAAAATATGCATGACTAGTTCTAAAATAGAATAGTTCTATAGAATAGTCTTGCATGTTTTCAATTTAATTTGATTAAATCATATTTTAGATCTATTTATTTACTATTTATAATTATTTACTATGTTTAAAAATTATTTAATTTTAAACATCATATGAGATATGATTGATGCATGTCTAGACTAGTTGTAGAATATTTCTACATAATTGTCTAGATTAGAATTTATTTTGATAAGATCAATTTAAATCTAATTTTTTAGATTATTATGAGATAATTTAGATCTGAAAATATGCATGATTCGATACATGAGATGTATGCAAAATATGCCATGATTAGATCTAATTTGTATATGAGATATATGATATAGATCTAAAACTATTTTGTAGTATTGCATGTTCCTGATTAAGGCGTTCCTCTTGGCTGTCCAGTCATAAGAATGAAGAAGGATTTAAAAGCCCTCTCCTTCCATCTGATGGGGTGTTCTTATGACGTGTAGGGATGCTGCACGTTCGTCCTTAATCAAAAACCCAAAACTTACTTTTTGCAAAACCCTAGATCCTGAAACCCTAGGATTTATTATGCATATTTTGTTTATGAACCCTACTTAATTAAAAATTAAGATTATAAAATATTAATTAGGTCTAAAATTAAGAATTTTAGATCTAAGACATATTCATAATACTGGGTTCGGGCTTGGATAGCTCAATTAGATCTAAGCGGTTGATCAAATCGAATCAAGAGTTGGTTAGATGGGATCAACAATGCTTAAATTGACCAGCCTAATAGGATTAAGTCTGGGTCAAGATTGAGTCACGATCAAGCAAGACCTAATTAGGCTCAGAGGTTAGAGTCTGGATTGTAGGCTAACCCAATTGGTTCTGGCTCAACAATTTGGTGTCTAAGGTAAGTTTGGCACATACGATCGACTGGTTTTTAATTGGGAGCTACTCGACCTGAATGCATTCTTGTACGAGTTAATGGCATATCCCTTCCACCGAGTCTCACTTACCTGGCCATATCTATTGACTCAGTTCTAATTTGAGGTGGTCAATAATCCGAGCTAACCCATGCCACTAGGTTAGTCATAATTGTTATGACTATGATAAGTCTAGTTTAATGAGACCTGAATCAATTCTTCCTAAGAAAAGATTAAGTCTGAGGTCTTCCACCATTGTAGATGTGCGGGCCCTTCTCGGGGTTGATTGTTCTCGGCTGGATACAGTGGCTCAGTTGCACCGAAAAGATGCAACCATGTCTATTAGGCATTGGATGCTATGGGCTGGAGGATGAGTTGGGCTCAATATTTCGGATACGGTGAGAGACTCAATTAGGAAATCCAGTCTATGCAAATGGTGGGTCTGACTTAACTAAGGAGTGGATCAATATTTTGGATACGGTGAGATTCATGAATTAGAGACCAAGTTTGGGTGCACCATGATTAGAGAATCATTGAACAAGAGTTGTTCACTCATTGGCTAACCCATCACCAATAACTGTTAGGTGAGGTGATGAGTCAGTTGGTGAGACCGCACCACCCACTAGAAATCATTAATCATGGAGATTTTTGCATCTCTACAGAGGGAGTGTAGGGATCCGAGAAAATAGTGGGAGCTAATTTGTTTAAAAATAAAATCTCTAAACAAATTGGTCAAGTCATAATTACAGTATCTAACTAGAATCTTTGACTCTCTACAGAAAAATGTCTGCGTCCAACCCATTGGCACGTATCCTGGACACACATAGACTGATCAGACCTAATTATAAAGATTGGCTCAGAAATTATAGAATAGTTTTGAATTCTGAGAAGTTAATCCATGTATTGGACAAGGATCCTCCCACCTTATCAGCACGTCCGTCCACTGAATAGAGAGCATCTCTGGAAAAATGGATAGATGAAGATAATAAGGCTAGATATTACATGTTGGGCTCGATGTCTGATGAGCTCCAGCGCCAACATGAAGATATCGAGGACTGCTCGCCAAATGTTGGCTCACCTACAGGAGATGTTTGGTGAACAGAGTCACGCAGCCAAGTATCAAGTCATGAAACAACTTTTTAAGGCTAAGATGCATGATGGGCAGTCAGTCCAAGATCACTGTCTGATGATGATCAAGGACATGGAAGAGCTTGAGAAGCTCGGTGTGAAGTTAGACTTGGATCTGCAGAACGATATTATTCTGCAATCCTTGACTGATGCATATGGGCAATTCATCATGAATTACCACATGCATAAACTTCAAAATTCCTTGGCCGAATTAATGAACATGCTGGTCACCGCTGAGCTTTCTATGAAAGATTCTAAAGGCTCAGTTCTTGCTATGGAACGAACTTCTTCCAAAAGAAAGTCTTCTAGAAAGAAAAAGAAGTCTATGAAAAAGATAGAAGATGGAAGGAGCAAAGAAGAAGAAGGCAGAGCCGAAGAAGAAAGCCGATGTCAAAGGAAAGTATTTTCATTGCAACAGCGATGGCCATTGGAAGCGGAACTGCCCTACTTACCTGGCCACCCTAAAGAACAAGAAGGAAGGTCCTTCTGGAGGTATGCTCATTATTGAGTCTAACCTTATGGTTTCTTCTGCATCCAGTTGGGTGCTTGACTCTAGTTCTAGTGCTCATCTGTGCACTTCCATGCAGGGTCTTGAGGATAGCAGGAGGTTGAGGGATGGAGACATGATCCTACGCATCGGTAATGGAGCAAGAGTTGCTGCAGTAGACAGTGGGAAAACATATCCTCTTCGATTACCATCTGGTTTAGACTTAGTTTTGAAAGACTGTTATTATGTGCCTGCAGCTAGCAGGAATTTGATTTTTGTTTCATGCTTAGCACTAGAAGGCTATGTGATTACCTTCTTTAAGGACCATTGTAACATTCTTTATGAAAGAAATAAAATTGCAAATGGTTTCCTTATTAACGGTCTTTATCAGCTACATATTGATGTATCTATTCTAACTATCGAGCAAAACGTGAATGCCAAACGACCTAGGGATAGTCCAAATGATAGATATCTATGGCACCTGAGATTAGGTCATATAGCAGAAGATAGGATCAACAAATTGGAGAAAAATGGGCTATTGAGTCCGTTGACTTTCGAGTCATATCCAACTTGTGAATCTTGTCTTCAAGGCAAAATGACTAAACTCTCTTTTGTTGGACATGGGGAAAGGGCCACAGATCTCCTTGCCCTAGTACATACTGATGTGTGCGGCCCATTTGATGTGCCGGCTAGAGATAATTTTGTCTACTTCATTACCTTTACCGATGATCTATCTAGGTATGGGTATGTGTATCTTATGAGACACAAGTCTGAAGCTTTTGAAAAGTTCAAAGAATTCAGACATGAAGTAGAAAAACAAATTAGAAAATCCATTAAGATTCTTCGATCAGATCGAGGAGGTGAATACCTTAGTCGGGAATTCCTAGACTATCTCAAAAAAAATGGCATAGTCTCTCAATGGACTCCACCAGGAACACCTCAACTCAACGAAGTTTCAGAATGAAGAAATCGGACTCTATTGGATATGGTCCGATCCATGATGAGCTTCACAGACCTCCCTAATTTTCTTTGGAGATATTCATTGTTAACTTCAATTTATCTACTGAATAGGGTTTCCACTAAAACCATTCCTACCACACCGTATGAGATATGGCACGGTAAGAAACCAAGTCTGAGTCATCTCAAAATTTGGGATTGTCCAGCTCATGTCAAAAGACAACAAGCGGACAAGTTAGAGTTTAGATCCTTCAGAGCTCGATTCATAGGATATCCTAAAGAGTCATTAGGATACTATTTCTACATTCCAAAAGACCATAATGTGATTGTGAGTCGACATGCCATCTTTCTTGAAAAATAGTTTATTCAAGATAGCGGCATTGGAAAGTAGATTAAGCTTGATGAGAAAGTCTCACAAGTACAATGAGCTAAGGACCAATTGGAACCAAATCAGGTTGAGCCAATAAGAACACTACCTCCTCCACCTCGTAGATCGGAAAAGAGTTTTCCATCCCCTGAAAGATACTTAGGTATTATTTCAGAGGAAGTAGAGGAAATGTTCCTCGTAGGTAATGGTGCTCATGGTGATGATCCCAAAACCTACAACGAGGCGATATCAGATATCGACTCCAAGAAATGGCTAGAGGCAATGCAGTCAGAAATTGACTCGATGCACTCGAACCAAGTCTGGACCTTGGTAGATCCACCAGAAGGTATAGTACCTATTGGGTGTAAATGGATCTTCAAGAGAAAGATTGGTGTAGATGGAAATGTGGAGACATTCAAGGCTAGACTAGTGGCAAAAGGTTATAGTCAACGCGAAGGCATTGACTATCAGGATACCTTTTTCTCCAGTGGCTATGCTAAAATCCATCCGCACATTGCTTGCCGTTGCAGCCTATTTCGATTATGAAATATGGCAAATGGATGTGAAAATGGCATTCTTAAATGGATATCTTGAGGAAGATATCTATATGGAACAGCCGCTAGGTTTCACATCCAGTGATACTGATCACAAGGTTTGCAAGCTGCAAAGGTCCATATATGGACTTAAGCAAGCATCTCGGAGCTGGAACACTCATTTCAATGATGTGATCAAAAAGTTTGGTTTCATAAAAAATGAAAGAGAAACCATGTGTCTTCAAAAAGGATCAGTGGGAGCGCTGTTGTCTTCCTCGTATTGTACGTGGATGACATCCTCCTTATTGAAAATGATATTCCCATGTTGATAATAGTCAAAATATGGTTGTCCAAGGAATTCTCCATGAAAGGACCTAGGTGAAGCATCCTTTATTCTAGGAATTAAGGTCTATAGGGATAGACCGAATAGGATGCTAGGACTTTCACAGAAGATGTACATAGAGAAAGTACTAAAGAGGTTTAGTATGGAAAACTCTAAGAGGGGATTAATATCCTTCAGACATGGTATTCATCTTTCCAAGAAGATGTGCCCTAGCACACCTGAGGAAATAGAATGCATGAGCAAGATCCCTTATGCTTCTGCAATAGGGAGCCTCATGTATGCCATGCTATGTACACGACCTGATATAGCCCATGCTGTGAGTGTCACAAGCAGATATCAGTCAAATCTAGATGAAGAACACTGGACTTTCGTAAAATGTATCCTTAAGTACTTGAGAAGAACTAAGGATATGATGTTGGTCTTTGGTAATGGAGAACTCCAAGTCTAGGGATACACAGACTCGAATTTCATGTCCGATGTAGATGATCGAAAGTCGACATCTGATAGTCTGTTTGTGTGTAATGGTGGTGCTATCAGCTAAAAGAGTTTCAAGCAAATCGTGATAGTAATTCCACCATGGAAGCAGAATATATCGCTGCATCAGAAGATGCGAAGGAAGCATTCTGGTATAAGAAGGTTGCTGCAGAAATCAAAGTAATGTCATCAGATGCCATCCTCTATACTGCAACAATAATGGCACCATAGCTCTTGCTAAGGAGCTAAGGTGCCACTAGAAATCCAAGCACATTGAGCGGCGATACCACCTCATCCACGATTACCTCGAAAAGGATTATGTCGAGGTCAAGAGAGTCAACTCCACAGATAATGTGGCAGACCCACTTACAAAGCCGTTGGGACCAGCAGAAGATCGAAGCCCACCTTGAGAAGATGGGACTTAGACTTGTAGCCAATTGGCTTTAGGATAAGTGGGAGATTGTTAGATATATGTGCCCTAGAAGTCAAGAATTGGCTGACACTTGTAATACACTTCTAGGGGCAAAATTATAATTTTGACTATAATCAATAAAATGGGTTATTTTCTATCACATATGTATATTTAGTGTCTGTGATACATCCTTTGAGTTAATGGTAATGATAATTCATATTTTCAAGAGTTGAAAATTTAAGACATGAATAATCATTATTAACTCATAAAATGCTCCCGACCATAGGATCATCACGAGGATGGTGATTGATCCAGAAGGTTGGTGTACAATCGCTTCTCTTTAGTAGATGAGTCTTGAGTCTATGGTGTGGAGACACCAGAGCGAGAGTATAGGTACTCGTTAGAGAACGAGGGCACTGAGCGTGACCACCTCGAGTAGTCATTAGGAAGTCTACCTTCTCGTCAATGACTGACTCGATGCTGCAGTAGTGTGTCTGGTTCTTTGACCTGAGGTGCATCGACAGTTCACCTTGAGGGTGTTATAGTTTGACTACACCATTACTCGATCTCCTAGCCATACGGAACCCTGAGGTGTATGTTGGCTATAGCATGTTCATTGTAGGAACTGGATTGCATCAAGATGGAATCTATCTACCTCGGTGGTAGAGGAGCAGCCCTATGATGATCATGAGAATCAAGTCCAGAAGCCCATGGCCATGGCAGAGTGAAATAATAGAAAGAGTTTCTATTTAGGTTTTCACATCGGACTTGAATCGAATGATTACATCATATGACAGAAACTAGGGTTTGACGAGTTCACCTAAACCCTAATCTGATCGAGGCTCAAGATAGAAGAACTTAATCACATAGGTAGCTGCACCAAGAGGTTCGCATTCAGCTCTGATGGGTTGCCACCATATACTGCTAGGTGTCACTGGTGGATTTTGGGAGCAATTAGAATGATTTAGATGATCGATCATTCTAGCTGTTCGAATCAGAAGAGTTCTGATCCATCGAAAGGAGTTTCGATGATGTCGATGATAGAGATCATGACATATCCCATTACCATACAGAACTGAACCTAACTGGGTCACACAAATAAGGGTTTGAATTTGATGATCATCAATTGAACTGAATCCAGTTCAATTGATCTGAATGAGATTCAATTAGGTTCAAGAAAATCATGCTAGCACTCGATTGAACCTAATGTTCTTCTTTTACTATCATAAACAGTTGTCCTGACTGAGCCAAAGAAGTTTATGCTCAATCAAAGGCCTTCACTTTGTCTGACTGGAGCTTGTCCAAGTCAGAAAAGAGTTGTCTTATTTTCTAAGACAATACCTACCATTTTTTTTCACCTACCATTTCTTGTCCTTTGACTTTGGTCAAAAGTTGACCTTTGACTGATCAAAAATTGACCATTGATACTTTGACTTTTATCCATATGTCACGCACCTATTGGAGAGCTGGTGGGGGCTTGTGCCCCTGCTAGAACTTGGCAAGGAGGAGGGCGCACGCCACCCCTGGCGTGTGCCCAAGTAGGAGGCGCCCAGGAGTCCCTGTTGCATAGGGACTCCATCTCCTTTTTGGATTCCGATTAGAGTTCTCCTAAGAACCAAGTTTGACTGATCTTAGGTTCCATCTAAGGAGGAATCCAGGGGACTCTATTTCCACCAATCAAATTTAGATCTGATTTCACAAAGGTTTGTGATTGGTTGGGAAGAAAAGTAGTTGGATCATGCATAGTCTATAATTAAGACCCTGCGCCCAACTCAAGGAGCATCTAAAATTGAATAAGAAAATCCCCATGCCCCAAGGCTTCCTCTCCTCTCCTCCTCCATGCCAAAACATCTTCTCCCTCTCCTCTCCATACCCAAAGTGTTTTGGGTTCTTGGTTGGTGCAATCCAGATGAGAAAAAGGTGATAGAAAGCTAGAAGGCTGCACTGCTGCAAAGGACAACTGCTGATTTTCGAAATGTATTTTGAAGATCCTCCAGATCAGATCTAGATCTAATTTTTGGAGACATGATAGAGAAGAAGAGGATCTCTAGATCCAGCCTGAGTGGATACCAGTAGAGGCTAGTCATTTGCATGGCTAGATCCAGAACCTTCCACTGCTTACAGGATCATCAATGGGTAATAGGATTACCCACTTCAAGGTAAATTAAATTTGATTTAATTTATCTAAATTTATTTTAATTATTAAAATAATAAGAATCAGATCTGAAACATCCTAGATCTGATCTAGATTAAAGAGAAAATTTTTAAAATATATCTCTTGATCTAATCAGATTTAAACGAACCTGGATCGGAAAATCAAGATTTTTCCTTCACTAGCACACCTGAGGAAATATAATACATGAGCAAAATCCCTTATGCTTCAACAATAGGAAGCCTCATGTATGCCATGTTATGTACGTGACCTGAGATAGCCCATGCTGTGAGTGTCACGAGCAGATATCAGTCAAATCCAGGTGAAGAACACTGGAATTCTGTGAAGTATATCCTTAAGTACTTGAGAAGAACTAAGGATATATTATTGGTTTTTGGAAATGCAGAACTCCAAGTCCAAGGGTATATAGACTCAAACTTTCTGTCTAATGTAGATGATCGAATGTCGACATCTCAGAGTCTGTTTAATGGTAGTGCTGTTAGTTGGAAGAGTTCCAAGCAGACGATGATAGCACATTCTACCATGAAAGTAGAATACATCGCTGCATCAGAAGCTGCGAAGGAGGCATTCTAGTATAAGAAGTTTGCCGCAGAGATCGGAGTGATGCCATCAGATGCCATTCCTCTATACTGCGATAACAATGGCGCCATAGCCCTTGCTAAGGAGCTGAGGTCTCACCAAAAATCAAAGCACATCGAGCGGCGATACCACCTCATCCACGATTACCTCGAGAAGGATTACATCGAGATCAAGAGAGTCGACTCCATAGATAATGCGGCGGACCAACTTACAAAGCTGTTGGGCCAGTAGAAGATCGAAGCCCACCTTGAGAAGATGGAACTTAGATTTGTAGCCAATTGGCTTTAGGTCAAGTGGGAGTTTGTTAGATATGTGTGCCCCAGAAGCTAGAATTGGCTGACACTTATAATACACTTCTAAGGGCAAAATTATAATTTTGACTATAAATAATAAAATGGGTTATTTTATATCATAAATGTGTATTTAGTATCTGTGATACATCTCTTGAGTTAATGGTAATGATAATTCATATTTTCAAGAGATGAAAATTTAAGACATGAATTTTTATTATTAACTCATAAAATGCTTCCGACCACAGGATCATCATGAGGATGGTGATTAATCCAAAAGGTTGGTATACAATTACTTCTTTATAGTAAATGAGTCTTGAGTCTATGGTGTAGAGACACTAGAGCGAGAGTACAGGTACTCATTAGAGAACGAGGGCACTGAGCGTGACCACCTCGAGCAGTCCTAAGAAAGTCTACCTTCTCATCGATGACTGACTCGAAGCTACAGTGGTGTGTCTGATTCTTTCACCTGAGATGCATTGGCAATTCACCTTGAGGGTGTTATAGTTTGACTACATATGACTCGATCTCCTAGCCATTCGGAACCCTAAGGTGTATATTGGCTATAGCATGTTCATTGTACGAATTGGATTGCACTAAGAGAAAATCTATCTACCTCGATAGATGAGGAGTAGCCCTATGATGATCATGAGAATCAAGTCCATAAGCCTATGGCCATGGCAGAGTGAAATAATAGAAAGAGTTTTTGTTAAGATTTTCACATCGGACATGAATCAAATGATTAAATTATATGACAGAAATTAAGGTTTGACGAGTTTGCCTTAACCCTAATCTGATCGGGGCTCAAGATAGTTGAACTTAATCACACATGTAGCTGCACCAAGAGGTTCATTTTTAGTTTTGATGGGTTGCCACCATATACTGCTAGGTGTCACTTGTGGATTTTGGGAGCAATTAGAATGATTTAGGTGATCGATCATTCTAGTTGTCTAAATCAGAAGAGTTCTGATTCATCGGAAGGTGTTTCGATGATATCAATGATAGAGATCACGACATATCCCATTACCATACAGAACTGAATATAATTGGTTCACACAAACAAGGGTTAGGATCTGGGTATCATCAATTGGACTAACTCAGTTCAATTAATTTGAATTAGATTCAATTAGATTCAAGGAAATCATGCTAGCACACGATTGAACCTAATGTTCTCCTTCTACTATCATTAAAAGTTGTCTCGACTGAGCCAAATATGTTTATACTCACTTAGGTACCTTTACTTAGTCTGACTAAAGTTTGTCCAGGTTAGAAAAGGGTTATCTTAATTTATGGGATTAATTAGAGACAACACCTGCCATTTTCCATCATCTGCCAATTCTTATCTTTTGACTTTGGTCAAACGTTGATCTTTGACACTTAGACATCTGCCCATGTGTCATGCATCCATAGGAGAGCAGATAGGGGCTTGTTCCCTTGCTAGAAAATGGAAGGAAGGGGGCACATGCCTAGGGAGGTGTGCACCCAATGATAGCGATGCCTGGAGTCCCATACAGATGGGACTCGAGGTTGCTTCTTGGAATCAACTTAGGAGGTGCCAAGGGACTCTGCTTTGATCAGTCTTGGCACCACCTAAGGATGATTTGAGGGGCTTTCATATGATTGGATTAGGTGATGTCATCCCACCAATTAGATTTATGTCTGATTGTATGAAGCGACATGATTGGTTAGGATGATGTGGTACTGCATGGCATAACAGGATCTCTATAAACCCTGTCTGCGCCTAGCTTTTAATAAGATCAACCATAGCCCATGCCACAAGGCTGCCCCTCTCCCTTCTCTATACCATCTTCTAGTCCTCTCTCTCCTCTTCACACCTAAGGTGATTTGGGCTCCAGTTTGCTACAATCCAGGTAAGAAAAAGGTGACGAAAAAGGAAGAAGGCAGCATTGCTGCAAGAGATGATTCTAGATCTTTAAAAGGAGTTTTGAATATCCTCCAAATTAGATATAGATTTGATATTTGAAGATGTGATAAAAAAGAAGAAGATCTCTAGATTTAGTTCGAATGGATATCGGTAGAGGCCAGGCGCTTGCATGGCTAGAACTAGAACCTCAGGCAATCAACAGGATCATCATAGGGTAATCTGATTACCCAACAAAAGTTACAAATTAAATCAGATTTAATTTTTTTTATTTTATTTTATTAGATCTATAAAATTAGATCTAAAATATCTTAGATCTAATCTAGATTCAGAAGAAAAATTTTTGAAATATCTCTCTTGATCCAATCAGATTTGAACGAACCTGATCCGTTAAATCTGAATTTTGTCTTCATAGGTGCCATAGATACCTATCGTTTGGACTATCCCTGGGTCATTTTATGGCATTCATATTTTGCTTCATGTTAAAGATAGATACATCAATATGTAACTGGTAGAGACCGTTAATGAAGAAACTACTTACAATTTTATTTCTTTCTTAAAGAATATTACAATGGTCCTTAAGAAAACTAATTACATAGCCTTCTTATGCTAAACATGAAATAGAAATCAAATTCCTGCTTGCGGTAGACACATAATAACAATCCCTAAGTACTAAATCTAAGCCAGATAGTAGTCGAAGAGGATAGATTCCTACGGCCACAACAGCAACCCTTGCTCCATTTTGATGTGTAGGATCATCGCACCATCCCTCAGCCTCCTACTATCCTCAAGACCCCGCATGAAAGTGCATAAATGAGCACTAGAACTAGAGTCAAGCATCTAACTAGATGCAGAAAAAATTGTAAGGTTAGATTCAATAATGAGCATACCTCTAGAAGGACCTATCTTCTTCTTATTCTTCACGGTGGCTAGATATGTAGGACAGTTTTGCTTCTAGTGGCCGTCAATATTACAATGGAAATACTTTTCTTTGTCAGCGACCTTCTTCTTCAGCTCTGTCTTTCTTTTTTTTCCACCTTCCACCTTCTATCTTTTCACAAACATCTTCTTCTTTCCAAAAGACTTTCTTTTGGAAGAAGTCCATTCCATAGCTAGTACTGAGCCTTTAGAACCTTTCGTAGAAAGCTCAGCAATAACCAGCATATTCATAAGTTCAGCCAGAGTATTCTAAAGTTTATGCATATGGTAGTTCATGATGAACTGCCCATATGCATCAGTCAAGGATTGCAGAATTATATTATTTTGTAGATCCTGATCTAACTTTACTCCGAGCTTCTCAAGCTCTTTCAAGTACTTGATCATTATTAGATAATGATCTTGGACTGACTGCCCATCATGCATTTTAGCCTTAAACAGTCATTTAGTGATATGATATTTGGCTGTGCGACTCTATTCACCAAACAACTCTTGCAGGTGAGCCAACATTTGGTGAGCAGTCTTGATATCTTCATGTTGGTGCTGAAGCTCATCAGACATCGAGTCCAACATATAGTATCTAACCTTGCTATCTTCATCCGTCGATTTGTTAAGAGATGCTCTCTATTCAGTGGATGGATGGGCTGGTAAGGTGGAAGGATTCTAGTCCAATACATGAGTTAACTTCTTAGAATCCAAAATAATTTTGAAGTTCTAGAGCCAATCCTTGTAATTGGGTCCGATCGGTCCATGGGTGTCTAGGATACGTGCTAGTGGGTTGGATGCAGATATTTTTCTTTTTTCTGTAAAGAGTCAAAGTTTCTAGTCAGATTTTGTAATTAAGACTTAACTAATTTGTTTAGGAGTTTGATTTTTAAATAAATTAGCTTCCACTATTTTCTTCGGATCCCTACACTTTTTTTATAGAGATGCGAAAATCTCCATGATTAATAATTTCTTGTGGATGATGCAGTCCCACCAACTGACTCATCACCTCACCTAATAGTTATTGGTGATAGGTTAGCCAATGAGTGAACAACTCTTATCTAATGATTCTCTAATCATGGTGCACCCAGGCTTGGTCTCTAATTCATGAATCTCATCGTGCCCAAAATATTGATCCACTTCTTAGTTAATTCAAACCCATCATTTGCACAGATTGGATTTCTAATTGGATCTCTAACCGTATTCAAAATATTAAGCCCAATCCATCCTCCAGTCTGCGGCATCTAATGTCTAATGATATGATTACATCTTCTCGGTGCAACTAAACCACTGTGACCAGTCGAGAACAATTAACCCTGGGAATGGCCCGCATATCTACAATGGTGGAAGATCTTAGACTTAATCTTTTCTTAGGGAGATTTGATTTAGATCTCTTTAAACTTGACTTGACATAGTCATAACCATTATGACTAACCTAGTGGCATGAGTTAGCTCGGATCATTAGCCACCTTAGATAAGGATTGAGTCGACAAATATGGCCAGGTAAGTGAGATCGCTGGAAGGGATATGCCATTAACTCGACAAGAATGCATTCGAGTCGAGTAACTCTCAATTAAAAATTAGTCAGTCGTATCTGCCAAACTTACTTTAGACACCAAATTGTTGAGCTAGAACCAATCGGGTTAGCCTACAATCCAGCCTCTAACCACTAAGCTTAATTAGGTCTTAACTTGATCGATCACTCATGTGACTCGATCTTGACCAAGACTTAATCCTATTAGGTTGGTCAATTTAGGCACTCTTGATCCCATCTAACGAACTCTTGATTCGATTTGATCAACCACTAGACCTAATTGAGCTATCCAAGCCTGAACTCAATTTTATGAATATATCTTAGATCTAAAAATTCTTAATTTTAGATCTAATATATTTCATAATCTTAATTCATAATTAAGTTTAGGGTTCATAAACAAACCATGTAAATAAAATTCTAGGATTTTAGGATCTAGGGTTTTGCAAAAAATAAGTTTTTAATTTCTGATTAAGGATGAACGCATAGCACCCATACAAATCATAAGAATGCCCCATTGAATGAAAGAAGAGGGCCTTTAAATCCTTCTTTATTCTTATGATCGGATGGCTAAGGAGAACGCCTTAATCAGAAATATGATGAATCTATAAAACTAGTTAGATCTACATCATATATCATATATAAAAATTTATCTAATGTAAAAACATGTTTTGCATACATCTCATGCATCATATCATACATGTTTTAGATCTAAATTATCTCATAAATATCTAAAAAATAAAATTTAAATTTGATCATATCAAATTAAATTTATTCAAGATAACTTTGTAGATCTATTTTACAAGTAGTCTAAACATGCATCCATCATATCTCATATGAGCAAAATTAAATAATTTTACTTTTTATTTTCTATATTTAATTATAATATTTATAGTATAAAAAAATGGTAAATAAATAGATCTAAAAATCATAACTAATCAAATTAAAATTATGATTATGCTAGACTACATATAGAATAATTCTATTCCTAGTCTAGTCATGCATCTCATATATTTTAGATCTAGATTATTTAATTTTTTTAATTTTTGATTTTAGATCTAATCACATCTAATGTGACATCTAAAATTATCTATTTATTAGATAAAAAATATATTAAAATTAGATCTAATTAATTATGGAAACCTGGCTCTGATACCAGTTGAAGGAAAAAATCTATTTTTCGGATCAGGTTTGTTTAGATCTGATTAGATCAAGAGGGATATTTCAAAATTTTTTTCTCATAGATCCAAATTAGATCTGAGACTCTTCAAATCTAATTTTATCAATTTAGTAAAATAAAATAAATTAAATTAATTAAATCTAATTTAATTATATCTTTTTATGGGTAATCCTATTACCCTATGATGATCCTGATGTTTGCCTGATATTTTGGATGTAGCCATGCAAGCGCCTGACCTCTACCAATATCTACTCAAGTAGGATCTAGAGATCTTCTCCTTCTCAATCTCTCTTCCAAAAATCAAATCTAGATCTGATCTTGAAGGTCTTCAAAATGGCTTTTAAAGATCAGTCGTTGTCTCTTGCAGTAGTGCTGCCTTTTTGCTTTCCTGTCATCTTTCTCTTGCTCGAATCGCATCAAACTTGCACCCAAAAACTCTTGGATGTGGATAGGAGAGAAAAGATCTAAAGGTGGTATGGAGAGGGAGGGAGAGAAGCCTTATGGCATGGGCAAAGGGTAGAACTTCTCAATCCTAAGCACAAATAGGATTTATATAGACCCTGCTGTGCCATGCAGTGCCACATCATCCCAACCAATCATGGCTCTTTATACAATCAAATCTAAATCTGATTGGTAGAATGACATCATCTGATCCAATCAGATTAGAGTCCCTCACAAACCTCCTTAGGTGGTGCCAAGACTGATCAAAGAAGACTCTTTGGTGCCACCCAAGTAGAAAGCATGAAGCAACCTGGAGTTCCATCTATTTGGGACTCCAGGCGTGATCCTCATGGGGCACATGCCTCCCTAGTCATGCTCCCCCTCTCTTTCTACTTTTTAGTAGGAGGATAAACCCCCATGTTCTCTCCTATGGGTGCATGACACATGGGCAGATGTCAAGTATCAAAGGTCAACGTTTGACCAAAGTCAAAGGACAAGATTTAGTAGGTAACGAAAAATAGCAAGTGTTGTCTTAAATTTATCTCATAAATTAAGACAATCCTTTTCTAACCTAGACAAGCTCCAATTAGATAAAGTAATGGTTCCTGAGTGAGTCCAAATATATTTGGCTCAGTCGAGATAAGCTTTAATGATTGTTGAAGGAGAACACTAGGCTCAATCGTGTGCTAGCACGATTTCCTTCAACCTAATTGAATCTTATTCAAATCAATTAAACTGCGTTAGTCCAATTAATGATATCCAAATCCAAACTCTTATTTGTGTGACCCAATTAGGTTCAGTTCCATATGGTAATGGGATACGTTGTGATCTCTATTATCGATATCATCGAAACACCTTTCGATGGATCAAAACTTTTCTGATTCAGATAATTAGTATGATCGATCATCCAAATCATTCTAATTGCTCTCAAAATCCACCAGTGATACCTAGCAGCATATGGTGGCAATCCATCAGAATTGAAAATGAACCTCTTGGTGTAGTTACCTATGTGATTAAATTTTTCTATCTTTAGCCCTGATCGGATTAGGGTTAAGGTGATCTCGTCAAATCCTAATTTCCATCATATGAATTAATCATTCAATTCAAGTCCAATATGAAAATCTTAATAGAAACTATTTCTATTATTTCACTCTACCATGGCCATGGGCTTATGGACTTGATTCTCATGATCATCATAGGGCTGCTCCTCATCTACCGAGGTAGATAGATCTCCTATTGGTGCAATCCAATTCCTATAATGAACATGTTATAGCCAACATACACCTTAGGATTCTAAATGGCTAGGAGACCAAGTTATGGTGTAGTCAAACTATAACACCCTCAAGGTGAACTACCGATGCACCTCAGATCAAAGAACTAGATACACCACTACAGCATCGAGCCAGTTATCGATAAGAAGGTAGACTTCCTCATGACTGCTCGAGATGGTCACGCTCAGTACCCTCGTTCTCTAATGAGTATCTATACCCTCGCTCCAGTGTCTCTACATCATTGACTTAAGACTTATCTATCCTAAAGAAGCGATCGTATACCAATCTTCTGAATCAATCACCATCCTCATGATGATTCTATGGTCGAAAGCATTTTATGAGTTAATAATGAAAATTTATGTCTTAAATTTTCAACTCTTGAAATATGAACTATCATTACCATTAACTCAAGGAATGAGTCACAGATACTTTCAAATACACATTCTAATAGAAAATAACTCATTTTATTATTTATAATCAAAATTAAAATTTTGCACTTAGATGTGTTATTACAAGTGTCAGCCAATTCTGGCTTTTAGGGCACACATATCTAACATTTCAGTGGTCCTTTTATGCCCCTACCATCCTATTAGCAATAGGAGGAGAATCTCGTCCTAACATAAGCAAGACAAAGATCTTTGATTATTGAAGATCGAAGGAGGAGAGAGGCCCTTTCATCGGTCCTTTTGTGTCCCTACCATTCTGTTAGGAACAGGAGTAGAATCTCATCCTAACATGAGCAAGATGAAGACCTCCAATTGTTTAAGATCGGGGGAGGGAAGAGGCCCCTTCAACGGCCCTTTTGTGCCCCTACCATCTTGTTAGAAATAGAAGAAGAATCTCATCCTAATATAAGTAAGATGAAGACCTTCAGTTGTTTGAGACCAGAGAAGTGGAGTGGCCCTTTTTGTTGGAAAATATGCATGGTTTCATGCATGAATTTTAAAATATTTTTAAAATATAACATAGCAGAACATGCAGATTAAATTATTTAAACTACAAATGCATATAATCTAATTACTAAACCCTACATCTAGGATCTATAACATGTCATAATGCATTCTAAATCTAAAAATGAAAGTGTTTGGTATTGATCAAATCAATACCCTAGATCTAGAATGATTCTAAACCTGAAACCTAAATCATATCTAGGTGAGAGGAGAGATCATATCTCTTATCTTGCATGGGTTAAGAACATCATGGTTGATTTTTATTGTTATCTTTGGAGCCGCACATATGTCTGGCCTCTACAGGTGATCCACATGAGGCTGCAACAAAATCGGAGGTTCGTTGAATGAAGATCCGCTCGAGGTGCTAGCTTCTCATAGATCCCTCAGGATGATTAATCAAAAATATATTCTTTGGATCTCTTGGACACTCCAAGAGATGAAGAACATGAGGAAGATTAAGGAAGAAATCCAACTCTTGGATCTTCCATAAATTAGAAAATAAAATATACAAAAATTGTCCTAAGAGAAGACTGATCTTCTCTTTCAGCACATCAACATTTGATGTCCTAAATGCATCCCCCTGCCAGGACAAGAGGAGACATTCTCCTTAATTATTTTTCACACTTCTAGCTCTCATTCTCTTTGATTTTTCTCATAGAAAAATCATACAAAAATTGGGAAGAATAGGTTCTCACAAGAACCCTAAGAGAAGACTGTCTTCTCTTCTTTTTCTTCTCATCAAGACATGATCAGGTCATGTCTAAAATAGACCCTGATGCCCCAATAATTTGAGCATCTATCTTCCATGCCCTCTCCCTCTATCTCTTTAGATTTATTTCATAGGAAAATCCATACAAAAGGTGGAAGAAATAAACTTGAAATAAAACTTAAAAGAGAAGACAATCTTCTCTCTTACCTTTGTCTCTACAAGACATCAACTTTTGATGTCTTAATTGAAACTTCTCCTCCAAGATTTTTTTTCCTCAAACCTCTCACACCTCCTCCTATTTTTTCTCTAATTTTTCATGGATTTTCTTGGATTTTTCACATCCTCAAAGGGCCTTGAAAAGTGGCGTGGGTTAACAACCAAGGACTAGGTCAAAGACTAGTCTTAGAAGGACTTTGTCTCTATAAGACATCAATTTTTTATGTCTTAATTGAAACTTCTCCTCAAAGATTTTTGTGCCTCAAACCTCTCATGCCTCCTCCTCTTTTTCCTCTAATTTTTCATGTATTTTCTTAGATTTTTTACATCCTCAAAGGGCTTTGAAAAGTGGCATGGGTTAAGAACCAAGGACTTGGTCAAAGACTAGTCTTAAAGGACTCTTGGTGGCGTCCAACTTTTGGATGCCACCCCCAATCCTTTTCAATGTGGGAAGCCAGCAAATCATGCATAAAATTATGGGGAGAGTGCGCATAAAAATAAGCGAGGCATGGAAAAAAATCCATAAAGGGAGAGGTAGAGTTTTGGAATAGTAGGACTCTATCAAATAGAATCCTAGGCAAAACTAATTGCCATCTTTGACTTGAAAAAAAAAAATTCCAAATAACCAGATTATGTGGGGCATCGAGAAGCTCTTATTGGCATGGAAATGTTTCACATAAACATCTGAAAAATAAAA
Organism: Cocos nucifera; assembly: GCA_006176705.1. NCBI lineage: Eukaryota > Viridiplantae > Streptophyta > Magnoliopsida > Arecales > Arecaceae > Cocos > Cocos nucifera. The sequence goes on along the minus strand of QRFJ01002186.1, from coordinate 328,720 downwards.
GGTGGGCATTGGAGATTTTTGGTGCAAGGAAAGAAGAGTCCTAGTCTACTAGGACTCTCCTATTTTGACTAGGTTAAATTAGTTTTAAATTTAATTAAAATAATATTAATTAAAACTTAATTATGGATGATCTTAGTCCAACTAGAAATCTAATTAAATTAGATTTTAATCATATTTAAATTTAATTTAAATTCTAACTCAATTAGGAGTTAGGTGCACTCAAATCCTAATCCAACTAGGAATTGTTCTTCCTTGCAATTAGCTTATCCAATAGACCAATTAGATGTAATCTAATTAAGTCCAAACTTATTTTAATTGAATCTAATTCAATTAAACTTGATGTCATCCTGATAGCTTAACTAGATTAAGCCAATTAGCAATTCAATTGCTAATCGATCCTCCTATAACACATACATTAGGTCAAACATCAATCGCATTGAATGTTTGATCTTAGAACGATTCTCAATAGTCGATTAACCATTTGATTAAGTTACAACCTCTAATGCGTATGATCCAATAGATTCGAACCTAAGTCGGTAGCATAAAAATTAATTTCTGTACCAGTCGAAGTAACCATCTAGCAATGGTTTTTGACGTCCGGATAGGTCGAATATATGCAAAGCAATATTCTTAGAACCCTGGCCCATGGTTGCCATATAATTCATCCCTATGACCAATAATGCTCAAGATGACTTCAAGTATGCTATCAAACACTCATACAAGTTATCTCTATTATGTCTCAAAATTTTGCAAATCCCATGACTCCTCATGAGGATTACTCAGGCCTAGATTTTGCTAAATTAAAACATAAGTCATTCTCTTCCTAAAGCTAATCAGGAGTGGTCAATCTCATCTTGACTCACACACCAACTTCATAAGTACTTAACTGTACCCAAAAATCTTTTGAACTTATATTAGAAATACAAGTAGTCCAGCAGCAAAGTATAGTGAGTTGCTTGCAAGTCACCGTGGTGATCTCAGATCAGAGGCACACTTATATCTATTGGTCTTAGCTAGCTACTCATGATAGTAGAATACTACATTGATCAAGTTCAATATAGATGTACTTTTACATCTCATCTAGATGCCATACTAGTATCTCTACACCACTTGGTTACGAGGACAACCAACGTATATGACATACAGCAACCTACACTTGATAAATTATCATTCTTATTAATAAATTATTATTTAATCATGAATAATTTAAGAACCATCTGATAAATTCTTCTTTATTGATTGATTATGGTTCTAAGAATTTCATCATAATTTAGGAGTTTATTTAAAGAAGATAGAACTTCAATGATGAACCAACCAAATAACTATTATTATTAGATAATTCATATATTAATTTCAATCATCTACTACTTAGATAATTGGATTTAGGACATATTTTTCAATACTTTCAATGCCCCTTCTGTGCCCTAATGGCCCTATTAGGAATAGGAGGAGAACCTCATCCTAACAAGAGCAAAAACTAATCATGTCAAGCATAGGAGGAGAACCTCGTCCTGACATGAATGAAGACCCTGGTTATTTAAGATAGGAGGAAAACATTTTTTCGATGATCATTTCAATAAAAAATGAGGTAAAGAAAATAGGAAAATAAATAGACATCGAACTCAAATGAAGCAAAAAGATGATTGAAGAAAGCATAACTTCATTAAAGTTGGAGTTCATTACAAAATGAAGGTCTGCAAGACCATGTACAAAAAAGCAAAATGGATGAAGTCCTAAGAAGAGGGACTAGAGTCTTTGAACTTTGAACTACCGACCCCTACCATCGCCAAGGATTGCTTCAAGCTAATAACCACTTCTTCAAGTTCCTTCCTCTTCAACAAGCTTTCTACAAATAATGTATCAGCCTGTAGGAAATTATCCCTAGACTCCCGCAATTATCTTCTTAAAACCACTGACTCGGCCTCCACATTCTTAATAGATTGTCATTCATAAGTCATTTGGATCTTTAGCTATTGAAGTTCGGCCTTCTCCTTCTCATACAACTCGAAAAGTTCTCCAAAGGACCTCCTCAGGGAGGCGAGCAATTCTGACTCCCTACCAACACCGGCCTACTGATTATCGGCCAACTGCTTTCGAAGATGAGCTACTTCATCTCTGGCCATCTTGAGCTCACACTCAAGTCTCGACATCTTTTTTTCCCAGCATACTTTATAACTATTATGCTAGGCTTCGTTGTCTTGAAGTTATTTTTGGAGCTTTGAAAATTTCTTCGACCAATCCCAATCATACCGTGCTTTATCAGAAGACCATGGCGAGCTCCCTTCCAATAGCAGAATCTTTTCTTTGGCCACGTTGAGCTTAACTTCAAGGAAACTTGCCTTGGATGTCAAGGCCCAGACCTTCTCGTTGTAGAGTTTCTGCTCTCGTTCAAGTTCTTCAGTTAAGTGCTGCTTCTTATTGATATAATCCATGGAATCCTTTCTGTGCACTTGGTGTAAGCGAGTAACCTCGATCATTAACTCTGAGCAACTTTTTCTTGACTTTTGAAGTTCACCCTCAGTCTTCTTCAATTTTTTTTTAACTCATGAACTTCCTTTTTCAAGTTTCTTATAAGGGATTTCAAGGAGATGCCCTTAGGTAATGACACGGCCTCGGTCGGAGAAGAAAGGTTGGGGCTTTGCTCACTAGAGGAATTCTGAATGACAAACATCACAAGTATGAAGAAAGAAAACTTACTTTCATTGCATTAACAAAATGTTTGAATACATCAAAAGAAAAGAAAAGGAAGAAAAAAGTATAATCATTAGGAATTCTAAACCTTGGATGGCATAACGGTGGACGAGGTTGGCACATCCTTCATGATCTTGAATTCAGGAGCAGGTTCGAAGGCTATGGCTACAAGTCAGGGAGCTCCGGGGGTAGGTTTGGCAATGGAAGAGGCAGCACCAACTTCTACGCCAGCATTGGAAGGACCGGCTTCGCCATTAGGTTCGTCCGTCAGAATGTTGAGATCCACGTCCAGAAAGTTTTTCACGACCCTCCTCATACAAATCTCGAACCCCTCCAAAAAGGCCTCCCTAGCAAAGGGAATTTTTATGTCTTCCATGGCCTAGGAGGACCTGAAGTCATCAATGGCCTGAAAGGAATATGCCCTTAAGCCAATTTATTTTTAGGATGTTCTTTGTCTTTCAAACTCATGTAATGACATTTTTAATAAATAAAGGCATTTATTTCATCATATGCAGTGTCTTATTATTTATTTAAGATTATAATAAACTCTATAAATTAGGACTATGGTTTTAGGATTATGATGAGATCATACTAGTGAGATCTAAATCTTAAAACCCTAATTTAAATATTCCTAGTCGATGGGAAATTGAGTTAGGGATCAATATTTTTCAGTAAGACTAGCACATTCTTTGTATGCTCGATTAAGAGGATGATTGATCTCATAATAACTTGTGTATGACACTAATACAAGAATATGGGTGCTCATTAGAGAATGAGTTCACTGAATTGATCCAAATTGAGAATATCTAATGGAGTCTTATCTACATGTCAATAGATGGTTCTCATAGTGGAATTTGTACATGTAATCCTTTGATTTGAAACTACCATAGAATCTTATATATATAAATCCATATTTTGGTTCATACTCATTCATGACTTAGTTATATACGGGATGATCCGGATATAGTAGATTATATATATGAAGATTATGAGTAGGTTAACAAGAAATCGATCACTCCTGGTAAGAGGAAATAGCATCCTACCTACTTCAAACAAATAATGATTCGAGAAGACTTTGATCAAAGCATGATGAAAATTAGAAATGGTTTCTAATGCTTCATTAAATGAATCATTATCATAAGATTGAAAGAGAAATGAATATGATATTGGGATTGACATATTTTCATACCCAAAGTCATATTCAGGATACATGAAGATCGAAGGATCTAATTGCATAGTAATTTTTACTGAAGGGTATTTTTGGTATTTTCATCAAAATTTCACATCTTTTGGGTAGTCATGATACGCTGCTAGACGTCAATCATGTCTTGTGAGTTTGATCAAATTAAAATTTTAATTTGATCATTAAATTAGAATGTGTTCTAAATTAAATCAAATTGGGTTGGCTAGTTTTGACCTAAATTGGTTTAGTTGAGTTCTAACCAGATTAGGTCAAATCACACCCTGACTCACCACTGGTTAGATGTGAAATCCAATGGGTCACACACAAAGAGAATTGATTAAGGGTCTAATTAGATTAGACCATGTTTGCAAGATGAATATGCTAGCACATATAGCAAACCCTAGCACCTGGATTCGAATTGGATTCGAATCAGCTTTTGATTTGGGCTAATTAAAATCCGATTTGAGCCAAATAGGATTTGGTCTTGAGTTAGATTTGTTAGATATATGTTCCCTAGAAGCCAGAATTGGCTGACACTTGTAATACACTTCTAGGGGCAAAATTGTAATTTTGACTATAATTAATGAAATGGGTTATTTTCTATCACACATGTGTATTTAGTGTCTGTGATACATCCTTTGAGTTAATGGTAATGATAATTCATATTTTCAAGAGTTGAAAATTTAAGACATGAATAATCATTATTAACTCATAAACAGCTCCCGACCATAGGATCATCACGAGGATGGTGATTGATCCGGAAGATTGGTGTACGATCGCTTCTCTTTAGTAGATGAGTCTTGAGTCTACGGTGTGGAGACACCGGAGCGAGAGTATAGGTACTCGTTAGAGAACGAGGGCACTGAGCGTGACCACCTCGAGTAGTCATTAGGAAGTCTACCTTCTCGTCAATGACTGACTCGATGCTGCAGTAGTGTGTCTGGTTCTTTGACCTGAGATGCATCAACAGTTCACCTTGAGGGTGTTATAGTTTGACTACACCATTACTCGGTCTCCTAGCCATATGGAACCCTGAGGTGTATGTTGGCTATAGCATGTTCATTGTAGGAACTGGATTGCATCAAGATGGGATCTATCTACCTCGGTGGTAGAGGAGCAGCCCTATGATAATCATGAGAATCAAGTCCTGAAGCCCATGGCCATGGCAGAGTGAAATAATAGAAAGAGTTTCTATTTAGATTTTCACATTGGACTCGAATCGAATGATTACATCATATGACAGAGACTAGGGTTTGACGAGTTCACCTTAACCCTAATCTGATCGGGGCTCAAGATAGAAGAACTTAATCACACAGGTAGCTGCACCAAGAGGTTCACATTCAGCTCTGATGGGTTGCCACCATATACTGCTAGGTGTCACTGGTGGATTTTGGGAGCAATTAGAATGATTTAGATGATCGATCATTCTAGCTGTTCGAATCAGAAGAGTTCTGATCCATCGAAAGGAGTTTCGATGATGTCTATGATAGAGATCATGACATATCCCATTACCATACAGAACTGAACCTAACTGGGTCACACAAACAAGGGTTTGAATCTGGTGATCATCAATTGAACTGATCTAGTTCAATTGATCTGAATGAGATTCAATTAGGTTCAAGGAAATCGTGCTAGCACTCGATTGAACCTAACGTTCTTCTTTTACTATCATAAATAAGTTGTCCTGACTGAGCCAAAGGAGTTTGTGCTCAATCAGAGGCCTTCATATGGTCTGACTGGAGGTTGTCCAAGTCAGAATAGGTTGTCTTATTTGTAAGACATTACCTGCCATTTTTGGTCACCTGCCATTTCTTGTTCTTTGACTTTGGTCAAAAGTCTACCTTTGACTGGTCAAACGTTGACCATTCACCCTTTGACTTTTGACCACATGTCATGCACCTATTGGAGAGCTGGTGGGGGCCTGTCCCCCTGCCAGAACCTGGCAAGGAGAAGGGCGCACGCCAAGGGTGGCGTGAGCCCAAGTAGGAGGCGCCTAGGAGTCCTTGTTGGACAAGGACTCCACCTCCCTTTTGGATTCCAATCAGAGTTCTACTAAGAATCCAGTTTGACTGGTCTTAGGCGCCCTCTAAGGAGGAATCCAGGGGTCTCTATTCCAACCTAATCAGATTTAGATCTGATTTCACAAAGGGTTGTGATTGGTTGAGAGGAAGAGGAGTTGGATCACAAGAGGTCTATAAATAAGACCCTGCGCCCAACCCTAATTTAAAGAGAATGCTATTAGACACGCCCCAAGGCTGCCTCTCCCCTCCTTCTCCACGCCATAGTCTCTTCTCCCCTTGCTCTCCACGTCCAAAAGGTGTTTTGGACTTTGGTTGGTGCGATTCAGATCAAGGAAAGGCGATCAAAAGCAAGAAGGCTGCGCTGCTGCAAAAGGACGACTATAGATCTTCAAAAGAGTTTTGAAGATCCTCCAGATCAGATCCAGATCTGATTTTTGGAGGTGTGATAGAGAAGAAGAGGATCTCCAGATCCAACCTGAGTGGATACCGGTATAGGCCAGGCGCTTGCGTGGCTAAGATCCAGAACCTTCCGCTGCAATCAGGATCATCTACAGGGTAATAGGATTACCCAAATCAGGTAAATTAAATTTGATTTAATTTATCTTGTTTTATTTTATTTATTAAAATAATAAGAATCAGATCTGAAATATATCAAGATCTGATTGAGATCAAGAGAAAATTTGAAATATATCTCTTGATCTAATCAGATCTGAACGAACCTGGACCGAGAAATCTGGATTTCCCTTCAACAGGATTAACCTAAATTGATTGGGCTTCAGATTGGGTGCCACATACCTGCATCCCACATGCCAGAGAGTCTCTCTCTTGCGCATGGAAAGTCTTTCATGCGCAAAGGACTCTTTGGCGCATGGAATAAGATGGCGCCTACCTTCTTTGACTTTTCCCATATGTTATGTCGCATAAATATTTTTTAATTGGCATGGACATCTGATATGGGGCATAGAAGAATCCTTCTACAAATGAAATATTTCTTTTTTCTTTTAAATTTTCACCCAGGATGTTTTGTTGCCCAAGACCTCTTGCCGCCCAAGACTCCATGCCGCTTACTCCTCCTTGACGTCTCTTGGACTAAGTCAAAGTCTATTGGGACTTTGACTATTCAAAGTTTATCTCCATGCCTTCTTGCTGATTGGGCGTCTCTTTTCAGAGCCATTGGATGGCTTTGTTTCATGATCTAATGGATGAAAAGGGTGGCACCAAAGATGAAGCATCGTGACTCTTCATAGAAAAACTACGTAGAATTAGTCCGAAGAGTCCTTCTATTTTAAGGCACCTCTTGGACTAAGTCTATATCTTATTTTTACTGATGAGGCATGAGATTGGCTAATGGGGCATGAGAATTTGATGAGGAAAGGACGTGAGTTTTTTTTGTTGGCACCCCTACGTACATTATAAATAGGGGTGCACACCTAGAGTCCGTAGTAGTGAACATTATCTTTTCTTTCTTACAAGGGTTTCTTTTTGTCCAATTTTCTTTCTTCCTTTCTCTTATGTAGATCTTATCATTATAAGGACAAGAAGTCATCTTAAGACTAAGAGATTAGGAAGGAAAATTAAGAAGACAAAAGAAAAAGAAAGATAGATAAGGAAAGGCAAGGAAGGTGACAAAAAGGCTTAAGAAGGTCTTGCCCATTTAATTAAAGTTCTTATTGTAAGAATTTTAATTATATAAATCAGAGGTGCTGGTGTCTTGGTCAAGTCTTTGTGTAGATCAACATTGGAGAGTGAACACGTGGGCACCTAGTGGAACCCCTGACGAACTACTACCGACGATCAGGGTCAATTTAGGGTTTAGCGATAAGAGGTATGTTCTAATACTTTCTTTTATATTACAAATGCATGTTATATGATTTAATTGCTAATAAGGTGGTCCTAGGGTTTGGGTTTGGTTTATTTGATTTCATGTTTTTGCTTTGAAATCCATGCTTCCATCCTATACACCAAATCCATCAGTGGTATCAGAGCAAGCCTTATTAGGTTAAATCATATAATGCTTTGCTTATAGTATAATGGCATAAATAAAAAATATGATATAATATTTTTATCATATTTTTATTTATATGATGAGATCATATTTTTTTACTTATCATAATGAGATTATGTTGTATATATTATTCTATAAAGGTTGCCCTGCCCTGATATAGTGGAAAGTATTCACTATATAATGATGGTTGTCCTAGAATAATTATACATGAATTTTATCATAATTAATGCTATTAGGCATTTAGTTTGATTTAAATCAGTATGTACATCGAGACCTTTTAAATCCCTCTATGAAAAATTATATTTAGTTGTAGTGTAATTAATCTATAGCTGAATCAGTCAGGATGTCTAACTGATCTATCGGTGCCTAGGAAAATTGGTTCATGATTGGTAAAGAGAACATGATTTTTTTTAATTGGTTCGATTATCTGACCTGGCCAAATTTATTGATGTCTAAGGAAAGCAATGGGGGGACTCCCATTTCTCTCCCATTTACCTAGGTGATTTGATTAATTTAATTTTAGATTGAAATGCTTAATATTATATTCACTACATTAAGGCCTTCCTTCATACTATTTTCTTATTATGTCCAGAACCATATTAGTTTTATTGTGTAACCACAAGATCTATCATGGGAAAAGATGTAATGTTAATCTAGTGTATTGAGATGCTTACAGTATTTTGAATATACTACTTTGTTGTGTAACCACAAAAGTAGTTATATTTTATTTTTGACTGTATAGAAATGAAGGGTTCTACTTAAAATAAAATATTAAAGTTTGTTGTGTTAACACAAGACTATTAATGTTTTAGAGGCAAAAGTTTTTTGAGAATTGCATAAAATGCAATTGGAAAGAGTTTCCTACCTTTGAACTTATAACAAGTTTGTTGCGCAACCACAAGACCTTTTACAAGGAATTAGGATCTTATTCTCACTAAGAAAATCAATAAGAGGGTTATGATTTTTAGTGGAAGACATAATTAAATTAAAATCCTAATTTAGTTATGTTTGTCGTCATGAATTGTTTGCTTATGTATTATTCTTTATTATGTAGATTAAATGGCTTCTTCACTTTCATTACATTCAATTTTGGATTCAAATAAATTGACTGGTCAAAATTATGTTGACTAGTTAAGAAAACTTAAAATAGTACTAAGTCAAGAAAAACTCTCCTATATTCTTGACACCCCTGATCCTAAGCCATTAGAAAATGATGCCATAGATAAAGATAAGTCCACATACAAGATGTGGCAAAATGATTCTCTTACTGTTAAATGCATCATACTTGCCTCTATGAATAATGAATTACAGTGGCAGCATGATAGCATGGACACTCAATCCATATTGCTCAATTTAAAAGAGCTTTATGGAGAGCATAGTAGGACTGCGAGATATGAGATATCTAAACAATTATTTCATGCAAGAATGACAGAAGGAACATCCATATAAAATCATGTTTTGATGGTAATTGACCTAATCACTTGATTAAATCAATTAGGTTTTATAATGGATGGAGAGTTAAGTCAAGATTTGATCCTACAATCACTCTTAGAATCATTTTCTCAGTTTGTCGTGAACTATCACATGAACAAACTGAAAATCTTCATGGTTTGAGCTATTAAATATGCTCAAGATAGCAGAAAGCCATATCAAAAAAGAAAAGGCTCTTCTTCTTATGGAATGGATCTCCAAGAAGGAGGTAGGCAAAAAGGGTTCAAAAAGAAGGTTGAATCCTAAAAGTGGTATATATAAGAAGAAAAAGGGGAAGAAGGTCTCCGGACAAATGATCTATTTTCACTACGATAAAGCAGGTCATTGGAAGAGGAATTGCAAGGCTTACCTTGTAATCGTGAAGTTTGGTGCAAATAATGCAACAAAAGGTATGTATGAGATACATACTATATTATCATTAAATTCTTCCATTTCAAATTTTTGGATATTAGATACCAGTTGTGGTTTTCATATCTGCAAATCTTTACAGGTGCTATAGAAAATTAAGAGTTTGAAGAAAGATGACTTTAAGCTTTATGGCACTGGAGGAGAATCTATCTAGGCAGAAGCTGTCGGGACAAATATATTGAAGTTACCTTATGGAAAGATCTTAGAGCTTACAAATTATTATTATATGCCTAAGATCATTAGAAATATTATATCTATACCCTTGTTATTAAAACAAGATTATAGTCTTAATGTAACGAGCGAAGGTTGCTTGATCAAATATTCTAATAAAATTATTTATTTTGGCATATCTAGCAATGGTTTGTTGACTCTATGTTTGGATAATAATATATTTCATATTGATGAAAATGAAACATGTAAGAGAGATGACATAAATAATACTTTACTCTGGCATTGTCGATTAGGTCATATTAGTGAGGCTAGGATTAACAAGTTATATAAAGAAAAGTTCTATGATCCTTTTGATTATGAATCATTAGGAACTTGTGAATCATGCCTTATGGGTAAAATGACCAAGATTCCATTTAGTGGACATAGAGAAAGGACAAATGAGTTATTAGGACTTGTACATATGGATGTATGTGGTCCTATGACAACTCAAGCTAGAGAAGAAAACTCTTATTTTATTACATTCACTGATGATTTATCTAGGTTTGGATATGTGTATCTTATGAAACACAAATCAAAAGCCTTTGATAAATTTAAAGAGTATCAAAGTATGGTCAAAAAATAAACTGGATAATGTATAAAAATCCTTTGATCTGATCAGAAAGGAGAATACTTATCTAGTGAGTTTCTTGACTATCTTAAATTTAAAGGGATTCTCTCTGAATGGACACCTCCTTATACACCATAATTAAATGGTGTAGCTGAAAGAAAAAATCGTATACCTTATTAGATATGGTACGGTCCATGATGTGCTTCACTGATTTACCTATTTTCTTCTGGGGTCATGCTCTGGAGACTGCAATTTACATCTTGAATAGAGTACCTTCTAAATCTATATCTAGTACTCCATATGACATATGGAGAAGTAAGAAACCTAATCTTAAGTATCTTAAGATATGGGGTTGTCCAGCTTATGTCAAAAAAAATTTTGGACATAAACTTGATGCTAGATCAGACAGATGTCTATTTATAGGATATCCTAGAAATAGTATAGGATATTTATTCTACCATCCTACTGAACAAAAGGTATTTGTAAGTAGGCATGCCATTTTCATGGAAAAAGAATTTATCCTAGAAAAGGGCAGTGGTAGAAATATTGAACTTAGTGAAGTTCAAGAAAATCAAATAGAAATTTCTCAACCATATAATCACATAAAAGAACCAGAACACATAACTCCTATCCGTAGGTCTAAAAGAGTAAGAAATACACCTATAAGGTATGGGTTCATTATTGAGAACAATGAAGCCCAAGTCATTGAGAATGACGAACCTCTGACCTATACGGAAGCAGTCAAAAGTAAGGACTCTTACAAATGGCTGGCTGCCATGCAATCCAAAATAGAATCCATGCACACCAACAAAGTATGGACTTTGGTGGATGCACCAGAGGATATAAATCCTATTGGATGCAAATGGAATTTTTAAGAAAAAGATTGGAGCTGATGGTCAAATTGAAACCTATAAGGCCAGATTGGTGGCTAAGGGTTTTAGGCAAAAATAGGGGATTGATTATGATGAAACATTTTCACCTATTGCCATGCTCAAATCTATTCGGATTATGCTTGCTATAGCAGCATACCACGACTATGAAATATGGCAAATGGATGTAAAGACTGCCTTCCTTAATGGTTTTCTTGAGGAGGAAGGTCTATATGTCACAGCCAGAAGGATTTGAGTCAAATGAGAGACCAAATCAGGTATGCAAACTTAAGAGATCCATTTATGGATTAAAGCAAGCATCAAGGAGTTGGAACATCCATTTTGATGAAATAATAAAAGAGTTTGGTTTTATCAAGAATGTGGATGAACCATGTGTGTACAAGAAAACTAGTGGGAGAACAATAGTCTTCTTGGTTCTGTATGTAGATGACATACTCCTCATTGGGAATGATATCCCAATGTTACAATCAGTCAAATTATGGCTATCAAATAAGTTTTCCATGAAAGATTTGGGAGAAGCATCCTATATACTAGGAATAAAGATCTATAGAGATAGATCTAAGAGGATGCTAGGCTTGTCCCAATCAAGGTACATTGACTTAATACTGAAAAGATTCAGTATGGATGGGAGTAAAAGAGGTTATTTACCCATGAGTCAAGGCATACATCTCTCTAAAAAGATGTCTCCAAAGACACCTGAAGAGAGAAATAGAATGTGTTCTATTCCTTATGCTTCGGCTGTTGGATCAATAATGTATGCCATGTTATGTACAAGGCCTGATGTTGCTTATGCTTTAGGCATTGCAAGTAGATTTCAAGCTGATCCAGGAGAGGATCATTGGAAAGCTGTGAAAAATATTCTTAAGTACTTAAGAAGGACTAAAGATATTTTTCTTGTATATGGTGGTTCTGATCTTAAACTTAGAAGCATATTCTGACTTCTAGTTTTCAATCAGACCCAGATGATAGCAAATCCATTTTCAGGATATGTCTTTACTCTGAATGGTGGAGCAGTGAGTTGGAAGAGTACTAAGCAGCCAACTATAGCTGACTCAACCACTGAAGCAGAATACATAGCTGTAAGTGAAGCCACCAAGGAAGCTGTCTGGATGAAGAAGTTCATCACTGAATTAGGTGTTATTCCTGAAATTGAGAATCCAGTACCACTTTACTATGATAATACTAGGAGCTGTAGCTCAAGCAAAGGAACCAAGGTCTCATCATAAATCCAAACACATTCTGAGATGCTTCCATCTCGTTCGAGAAATTATTGAAAGACAAGATGTGGTCATAGAACGAGTGGATACAAAGAACAACATAGCAGACCCATTCACTAAGGCTTTACCACTGCAACTGTTTGATCGCCACCTTGATTGTATGGGATTAAAATATAAGGGCGATTGGCTTTAGTGCAAGTGGGAGATTGAAAGGAATATGCCCTCAAGCCAATTTATTTTTGGGATGTTCTTTATCTTCCAGACTCATGTAATGACATTTTTAATAAATAAAGGCATTTATTTCATCATATGCAGTGTCTTATTATTTATTTAAGATTATGATGAACTCCTATAAATTAGGGCTATGATTTTAGGATTATGATGAGATCATACTAGTGAGACCTAAAATCTTAAAACCCTAATTTAAATATTCCTAGTCGATGGGACATTGAGTTAGGGATCAATGTTTTTCGGTAAGACTAGCACATTCTTTGTATGCTCGATTAAGAGGGTGATTGATCTCACAATAACTTGTGTATGACACTAATACAAGAATGTGGGTGCTCATTAGAGAATGAGTTCACTGAATTGATCCAAATTGAGAATATCTAATGGAGTCTTATCTACATGTCAATAGATGGTTCTCATAGTGGAATTTGTGCATGTAATCCTTTGACCTGAAACTACCATAGAATCTTATATATATAAATCCATATTTTGGTTCATACTCATTCATGACTCAGTTATGTATGGGATGATCTGGATATGGTAGATTATATATATGAAGGTTGTGAGTAGGTTAACATGGAATCGATCTCTCCTGGTAAGAGGAAATAGCATCCTACCTTGCTTCAAACAAATGAATGATTCAGGAAGACTTTGATCAAAGCATGATGAAAATTAGAAATGGTTTCTAATGTTTCATTAAATGAATCATCATCATAAGATTGAAAGAGAAATGAATATGATATTGGGATTGACATATTTCCATACCCAGAGTCATATTCAGGATGCAGGAAGATCGAAGGATCTAGTTGCATGGTAATTTTCACTGAAGGATATTTTTGGTATTTTCATCAAAATTTCACATCTTTTGGGTAGTCATGATACGTTGCTAGACGTCAATCATGTCTTGTGGGTTTGATCAAATTAAAATTTTAATTTGATCATTAAATTAGAAAGTGTTCTAAATTAAGTCAAATTGGGTTGGCTAGTTTTGACCTAAATCGTTTTTGGTTGAGTTCTAACCAGATTAGGTCAAATCACACCCTGACTCACTGCTGGTTAGATGTGGAACCCAATGGGTCACACACAAAGAGAATTGATTAAGGGTCTAATTAGATTAGACCATGTTTGCAAGATGAATATGCTAGCACATATAGCAAATCCTAGCACCTGGATTCGAATCAGCTTTCGATTTGGACCAATTAAGATTTGATTTGAGCCAAATAGGATTTGGTCTTGAGTTGGATTAATGTAGGTTGATTGGGCTTCAGATTGGGTGCCACATACCTACATCCCACATGCCAGAGAGTCTCTCTCTTGCATGAGTCTTTCAGAGAGTCTCTCTCTTGCATGTGGGAAGTCTTTCATGCGCAAAGGACTCTTTGGTGCATGGAATAAGATGGCGCCTACCTTCTTTGACTTTTCCCATATGTTATGTTGCATAAATATCTTTTAATTGGCATGGACATCTGATATGGGGCATAGAAGAGTTCTTTTGTAGATGAAATACTTCTTTTCCCTTTTAAGTTTTTTGCCCAGGATGTTTTGTCACCCAAGACCCCTTGCCGCCCAAGACTCCATGCCGCCTACTCCTCCTTGACGTCTCTTGGGACATTGACTATTCAAAGATTATCTCCATGCCTTCTTGCTGATTGGGTGTCCCTTTTTAGAGCCATTGGATAGCTCTATTTCATGATCTAATGGATGAAAAGGGTGGCGCCAAAGATGAAGCATTGCTACTCTTCATAGAAAAACTATGTAGAATTAGTCCGAAGAGTCCTTCTATTTTATGGCACCTCTTGGACTAAGTCTATATCTTATTTTTACTAATGAGGCATGAGATTGGCTGATGGGGCATGAGAATTTGATGAGGAAAGGATGTGAGTTTGTTTTGTTGGCACCCCTACGTACTATATAAATAGGGGTGCACACCTAGAGTCCGTAGTAGTGAATATTATCTTTTCTTGCTTACAAGAGTTTCGTTTTGTCCAATTTTCCTTCTTCCTTTCTCTTGTCTAGACCTTGTCATTATAAGGATATGAAGTCATCTTAAGACTAAGAGATTAGGAAGGAAAATTAAGAAGACAAAAGAAAAAGAAAGATAGATAAGGAAAGACAAGGAAGATGACATAAAGGCTTAAGAAGGTCTTGCCCATTTAATTAAAGTTCTTATTATAAGAATTTTAATTACATAAATCAGAGGTGCTGGTGTCTTGGTCAAGTCTCTATGTGGATCAACATTGGAGGGTGAACAAGTGGGCACTTGGTGGAACCCCTGATGAACTACTACCGACAATTAGGGTCAACTTAGGGTTTAGCGATAAGAGGTATGTTCTAATACTTTCTTTTATATTACAAATGCATGTTATAGGATTTAATTGCTAATAAGGTAGTCCTAGGGTTTGGGTTTGGTTTATTTGATTTCATATTTTTGCTTTGAAATCCATGCTTCCACCCTGTACACCAAATCCATCATGGCCTGCTCCCTTTCGGCACCGACCTCCTCTTCCATCTTCTTCTTCTTCTCCCCGACCAAGGTCAAGGTAGCCTTCAACCCTGCCGTTGCTTCCTCCTCCCTCCTTAGTGCATCCCAAAGATGCTCAACTTTGGTGGTTTGAACCTCCGAGGCTACTCTTAAATAGTCAACCTCGGCTTGAACCATTTCGATCTCTGGCTGGGCCTCCTAGAGAGCTTTAAAAACCTCAGCCTGGTAGAGATTAGTTGCCTTTGAATGGGCAAATAAGTAAAGCCCCACCTACAAAATGGGAAAAAACTAGGTTAGAACATCAAGAGTATGTTCTACATTCAGTTGAGATCGAAAAAGATCAGTTACCTCAAGATAGGCAGCGAAGGATTCATCGAATCGATCTGCATGCTCCTTCAGAACCATTTTATTGATAATATGTGAGGGAATGCTACCTCTCATTAAAGAATGGATGACCTCCTGATCATCCAAACGAGCTTGATCTTGGCTGGAGCTCTCACCACCGGAGTTCCCAACTTTTTTCCTAACTTTCCTGCTGACAGCCCTCCTCTTCTTCTTCTAAATGACCTTCTCCTGCTCAGGAGGTGTAGGTGCATCAACCTCATCAGGCAAGGCCGGACTCAGCATAGCTATGGCAGTTTCTAGGATGGGTGCAGCCTGAGTCGGCATGGCCTAGCTCATCTCTCCAACACGAGCTCTCTTTGATGGCCCCTCAATGGAACTATCCTTCCTCTTGAGGGACTTGATTTCTTTCGCTAGGCGATTTCATTCTTCCAAAGTCATCTCTGCAATAGAAATAGTTGAAGTCAAAGGAAGAAACAATGCACGATGAATTAGTTATAGAACACTACCTACCGGATCAAGAGGACTAAGATCGAGGTTAAATAAGATCTGATCATCCAGAAGTCTGAAAATCAGAGGAGCTCAATAGTTCTTTAGTTTGTCGGTCGAGTCCTAATCTTCTTTCTCTAGTTCGGGAGCTTGATGGACCGAATCCCTCATGTCCCCCCAGGATGGAAGTCCTAACTCTAAGGAGGGGCATGAAATAAAGAAGAATTTGTCCTTCCAGTTATGAATTGAAGAAAGAGCATCCATAAGCAACCCCTTCTTATCGAACTGAAGAGAGACATACCACCAATCTTTGGTAGTAGGATGATGTTTGAAGGTGAGAAGTTGCAAAATAAAGAAATGGTAGGTCGAACATTGGCCATAATGCATAAGGAAAGAAAGCTTATGACGAACCTGAACGAGTTCGACACAACAGAAGCAAAAGAGATATTCAAGAACTTAAATAGGGATACTATAGAAAGGGGGATTGGGAGCTAAAGTCTGGCATGGAGGGTCTCAATATATAAACAAATGCAATCCGAAGGAGGAGAATAGGCTCAATCACTTAAACCAGGAAGTTCGAGTTCGAACTCCTAAGGGATTTTGAACTGGATCCATAATAGAGATAAATCTTTGGGATGAAGTCTATAGGGAACGGTGTCAGGAATGAAAGGATGGGATACTCCTATAGGTTTGATGTACATAGGGGCCAAACTTTTAGAACTAGTTGATTAGGATTCTTTAGCTAACATTTAGATCAATCTAAGTTTGGAAAAATCCTTGAAAATCAAGAAAAATAAGATGTAAAACCTGAAGGGAAAAATCTTATTTTTTTGGGTTAGGTTCGTTCAGATCTAATTGGATAAAGAGAGATATTTAAAAATTTTTCTCTAAGATCCTAATCAAATTTGACTCTTCAAATTTGAGCTTATTGATCTGATAAAAAATAAAATAAAATTAAATCTAATTTAATTATACCTTTATTATGGGTAATCTTATTACCCTATGATGATTTCAATGTTTGCTTGAGGTTCTGCATATAGCCACGCAAGCGTCTGGCCTCTACTGGTATCAACTCGGATAGAATCTGGAGATCTTCTCCTTCTCAATCTATCCTCCAAAAATTAGATCTGGATCTAATCTTGATGGTCTTCAAAATGGCTTTTGAAGATCAGTCATTGTCTCTTGTAGCAGTGCTGACTTCTTCCTTTCCTATCGTCTTTCACTTGCTTGGATCGTACCTAACTCATGCCCAAATCCTCTTGGGCATGGAGAGGAGAGAGAGGACCAGAGGGTGGCTTAGAGAAGGAGGGAGAGGGGCTATGTAGCATGGGCTAAGGTAGAAGCTCTCTCATTTAGGTGCGGATAGAATTTTTATAGACCCTGCTGCGCCATGCAGTGTCACATCATCTCATTCAATCACGGTCCTTTGTATAATTAGATATAAATCTGATTGATGGAATGACATCATCTAATCTAATCAGATTAGGGTCCCTCAAAACCCTCCTAAGATGGTGCAAAAATTGGGTCAAATAAGACTTTTTGGCACCATCAAGTTTGATTCCCTGAAGCAACTGGACTCCCATCTGCATGGGACTCCAATCCTTATCCACATGGGGCGCACGGTTCCCTAGGCATGCACCTTTTGTCTCTCTACCTTTTAGCAAGGGGACGAGGGTCAAAGTTCTCTCCTATAGGTGCATGACATATGGGCAGATGTCTATGTGTCAAAGGTCAACATTTGACCAAAGTCCAAAGATACGATTTAGTAGGTGATGAAAAATAGTAGGTGTTGTCTTAAATTTATCTCGTAAATTAAGACAACCCTTTTGTGACTTGGAAAAGCTCTAGTGAGACCAAGTAAAGATTCTTGAGTGAGCCTAAACACATTTGGCTCAGTCGAGATAAGCATTAATGATTGTTAAAGGAGAACATTAGGCTCAATCATGTTCGAGCACGATTTCTTTAAACCTAATTGAATCTTGTTCAAATCAATTGAACTAGATTAGTCCAATTGATGATATCCAGATCCAAATCCTTATCTATGTGACCCAGTTAGGTTTAGTTTCATATGATAATGGGATATGTCACGATCTTTATCATCGACATCATCGAAATATCTTTCAATGGATCAAAACTTTTCTGATTCAAACAACTAGTATGATCGATCATTCAAATTATTCTAATTGCTCCCAAAATCCACCAATGACACCTAGCAACATATGGCGGCAATCCATCAGAACTAAAAATGAACCTCTCGGTGCAGTTATCTATGTGATTAAGTTCCTCTATCTTGAGCCCCGATCGGATTAGGGTTAAGGTGATCTTGTCAAATCCTAATATCCATCGTATGAATTAATCATTCAATTTAAGTCCAATGTGAAAATCCTAATAGAAACTCTTTCTATTATTTCACTCTACCGTGGCCATGGGCTTATAGACTTGATTCTCATGATCATCATATGGCTGCTTCTCATCTACTGAGGTAAATAGATCCCCTATTGGTACAATCCAATTCCTATAATGAACATGCTATAGCCAACATACACCTCAGGATTCCGAATGGCTAGGAGATCGAGTTATGGTATACTCAAACTATAACACCCTCAAGGTAAACTACCGATGCACCTCAGATCAAAGAACCAGACACACTACTATAGCTTCGAGCCAGTCATCGATGAGAAGGTGACTTCTTAATGACTGCTCGAGGTGGTCACGCTCAGTACCCTCATTCTCTAACGAGTACCAATACTCTCGCTTTAGTATCTCTACACCGTAGACTCAAAACTCATCTATCCTAAAGAAGCGATCATACACCAACCTTTTGGATCAATCACCATCTTCATGATGATCCTACGATCGAAAGCATTTTTTGAGTTAATAATAAAAATTCATATCTTAAATTTTCAACTCTTGAAGATATGAACTATCATTACCATTAACTTAAGAAATGTATCACAGATAATTTCAAATACATACTGTGATAGAAAATAATCTATTTTATTATTTATAGTCAAAATTATAATTTTATCCTTAGAACTGTATTACAAGTGTCAGCCAATCTGATTTCTAGGGCACACATATTTAACAAACTCCCACTTGACCTAAAGCCAATTGGCTATAAATCTAAGATCCATCTTCTCAAGGTTGGCTTCGATCTTCTACTGGTCCAATGACTTTATGAGTGGATCTGCCACATTGTATGCTGAGTCGACTCTCTTGATCTTGATGTAACATTTCCTGAGGTAATTGTGGATGAGGTGGTATCGCCGCTCGATGTGCATAGATTTCTGATGAGATCTCGGCTCCTTAGTAAGTGCTATGGCTCCATTATTATCATAGTATAGAGGAATGGCATCCGATGGCATCACTTCGATCTCTATGATGAATTTATTGTACCAAAATGCCTCCTTCATAGCTTCTGACGCAATGATGTATTCTATTTTCATGGTGGAATCTGCTATCACTATCTGCTTGGAAGTCTTTCAACCAACAGCACCACCATTACACACA
Organism: Cocos nucifera; assembly: GCA_006176705.1. Classification (NCBI taxonomy): domain Eukaryota; kingdom Viridiplantae; phylum Streptophyta; class Magnoliopsida; order Arecales; family Arecaceae; genus Cocos; species Cocos nucifera. Next base: position 308,985 of record QRFJ01002186.1, on the reverse strand, counting down.
AACAAACTTCCAGATGTTGACTTTTGATCATCTATATCAGACATAAAATTTGAGTCTATATACCTCTGAACTTGGAGTTCTCCATTACCAAAAACCAACAACATATCCTTAGTTCTTCTCAAGTACTTAAGGATACATTTCATAAAAATCCAGTGTCCTTCACCTGGATTTGACTGATATCTGCTCGTGACACTCACAGCATGGGCTATATTAGGTCATGCACATAACATGACATACATGAGACTCCCTATTGCTGAAGCATAAGGGATCTTGCTCATGCGTTCAATCTCCTCTGGTGTGTTGGGACACATTTTCTTGGAGAGATGAATGCCATGTCTGAAGGGTACCAATCTCCTCTTGGAGTTTTCCATGCTAAACCTCTTTAGCACTTCCTCTATGTACATCTTCTATGAAAGATCTAGCATCCTATTCGATCTGTCTCTATAGATCTTGATTCCTAGAATGAAGGATGCTTCTCCTAGGTCTTTCATGGAGAATTCTTTTGATAACCATATTTTAACTGCAGTCAACATGAAAATATCATTCTTAATAAGGAGGATATCATCCACGTACAGTATGAGGAAGATAATAGCGCTCCCACTGAGCTTTTTTAGAAATACATAGTTCCTCCTCATTTTTAATGAAACTAAATAATTTAATCACATTATTAAAACAAGTATTCTAGCATTGAGATGCTTGCTTGAGTCCATATATGGATCTTTGCAGCTTGCATACTTTGTGATTAGTATCACTGGATGTGAAACCTAGCGGTTGTTCCATATAGATATCTTCCTCAAGGTATGCATTTAAGAATGCCATTTTTATGTCCATTTTCCATATTTTATAATTGAAATAAGCTGCAATAACAAGCAATGTGTGGATGAATTTTAGTATAGCTACTGGCAAAAAGGTATCCTGATAGTCAATGCCTTCACGCTGACTATATCCTTTTACTACTAATCTAGCTTTGAATGTCTCCACATTTTCATCTGCACCAATATTTCTCTTATAGATCCATTTATACCTAATAGGTACTACATCTTCTGGTGGATCTACCAAGGTTCAGACTTAGTTTGAGTATATCGAGTCAATTTCTGACTTCATTGCCTCTAACTATTTCTCGAAGTCCATATATGATATCGCCTCGTCATAGGTTTTAAGATCATCACCATGAACCCCATTACCTACGAGGAATATTTTCTCTACTTTCTTTGAAATAGTACCTAAGTACCTCTCAGGGGGATGGAAAATCCTTTTTGATCTATGAGTTGGAGGAGGTAGTGATTGTATTGGCTCAACCTGATTTGGTTCCATGGGGTCCTTAGCTCGTTGCTCTTGTGAGACTTTCTCCTCGAGCTTGATCTGCTTTTCAATGCCGCTATCTTGAATAAACTATTTTTCAAAAAAAATGGCATGCCGACTCACAATCATATTATGATCTTTTGAAATGTAGAAATAATATCCTAATGATTATTTAGGATATCCTATAAATCAAGCTATAAAGGACCTATAGTATAATTTGTCCGCTTGTTGTCTTTTGACATGAGCCGAATAACCTCAAATTCTTAGATGACTCAAACTTAGTTTTTTACCATGTCATATCTCATACGGTATGGTAGGAATAGTTTTAGAAAAAATTCTATTCAGTAAGTATATTGCAGTTAACAAACTATGTCTCCAAAAAAAATTAGGAAGGTCTGTGAAGCTCATCATGGATCGGACCATATATAATAGGATTTGATTCCTTCATTCTAAAATTCTATTGAGTTGAGGTGTTTTAGGTAGAGTCCATTGAGAGACTATGCCATTTTGCTTGAGATAGTCCAAAAATTTCTGACTAAGGTATTCACCTCCTCGATCTGATCAAAGAATCTTAATGGGTTTTTCAGTTTGCTTTTCGATTTCATGTTTGAATTTTTTGAACTTTTCAAAGGCTTCAGACTTATGTCTCATAAGATACACGTACCCATACCGAGATAAATCATCGATAAAAATTATGAAGTAATCAAAGTTGCCTCTAGCCGGCACATCAAATGGGCCGCACACATCAGTATGTACTAGGGCTAGTAGATCCATGGCCCTTTCCCCATGTCCTATAAAAGGAAGCTTAGTCATTTTGCCATGAAGATATGATTCACAAATTGGATATGACTCGAAAGTCAATGGACTTAATAGTTCGATTTTAACCAATTTGTTAACCATATCTTCTGCTGTATGACCTAGCCTTAGGTGCCATAGATACCTATCATTTGGACTATTTCTGGGTCATTTTGATCTTATAGCATTCATATTTTGCTCGATATTAAAGATAGATACATCAATATGTAACTGATAGAGACCGTTAATGAGGAAATCACTTGGAATTTTATTTCTTTCATCAAGAATATTATAATGGTCCTTAAGAAAACTAATTACATAGCCTTCTTGTGCTAAACATGAAATAAACATCAAATTCCTACTTGCAGTAGGAACATAATAACAATCCCTAAGTACTAAATCTAAGTCAGATGGTAGTCGAAAAGGATAGGTTTCCATGGCCACAACAGCAACCCTTGTTCCATTTTCGATACATAGGATTATCTCACCATCCCTCAGCCTCCTGCTATTCTCAAGACCCTGCATGGAAGTGCAGAAATGAGCACTAGAACCAGAGTCATTCACCCAATTAGATGCAGAAGAAACTATAAGGTTAGATTCAATAACGAGCATACCTCCAGAAGGACCTATCTCCTTCTTATTCTTCAGGATGGCTAGGTATGTAGGGTAGTTCTGCTTCTAGTGGCCGTCAATATTACAAAGGAAATACTTTCCTTTGTCAGTGGCCTTCTTCTTTAGCTCTGTCTTTCTTTTCTTTCCACCTTTCATCTTCTGCCTTTTCATAGACTTTTTCTTCTTTCCAAAAGACTTTCTCTTGGAAGAAGTTCATTTCATAGCAAGTACCGAGCCTTTAGAATCTTTCATAGAAAGCTCAGCAGTAACCAGCATATTCATAAGCTCGACCAAAGTATTTTAAAGTTTATGCATATGGTAGTTCATGATGAACATATGCATCAGTCAAAGATTGCAGAATTACATTATTCTATAGATCCTGGTCTAACTTCACTTCGAGCTTCTCAAGCTTTTCCAAGTCCTTGATCATCATCAAACAATGATCTTGGACTGACTGCCCATCATACATTTTAGCCTTAAATAGTCATTTAGTGATCTGATATTTGGCTGCGTGACTCTGTTCACCAAACAACTCTTGCAGGTGAGCTAACATTTGGTAGGCAATCTTGATATCTTCATGTTGGCACTGATGCTCATCAAACATTGAGTCCAACATGTAGTATCTAATCTTGTTATCTTCATCCATCCATTTGCCAAGAGACGCTCTCTGTTCAGTAGATGGACGAGCTGATAAGATGGCGAGATCCTGATCCAATACTTGAGTCAACCTCTCGAATTCCAAAATGATTTTGACGTTCTGGAGCCAATCCTTATAATTGGATCCGGTCAGTCTGTAGGTGTCCAGGATACGGGCTAGTGGGTTGGATGCGGATATTTTTCTTTTTCTTATAGAAAATCAAAGTTTCTAGTTAGATTTTTATAATTAAGACTTGACCAATTTATTTAGAAATTTAATTTTTAAACTAATTAGCTCCTACTATTTTCTTGGATTCCTACACTTCCTTTTTAGAGATGCAAAAATCTCCATGATTACTAATTTCTAGAGAGTGGTGTAGTCCCACCAACTGACTCATCACCTCACCTAATAGTTATTGGTGATGGGTTAGCAAATGAGTGAATAACTTTTGTCCAATGATTCTCTAATCATGATGCACCCAAGCTCGATCTCTAATTCATGAATCTCACTATGCTCGAAATATTGATCCACTTCTTAGTTAAGTTAGACCCACCATTTGCATAGATTGGATTCTAAATTGGGTCTCTCACTGTATCCAGAATATTGAGCTCAATCCATCCTCTAGCCATAGCATCCAATGCCTAATAGACATGGTTGCATCTTTTCGATGCAACTGTACCACTATGACCAGCCAAGAACAGTCAACCCTGAGTAGGGCCCGTATATCTATAATGGTGGAAGACCTTAGACTTAATCTTTTCTTAGAGAGATTTGATTTATGTTTGTTTAAACTTGACTTGACATAGCTATAACCATTATGACTAATCTAGTAGCATGGGTTAGCTTGGATTATTAGCCACCTTAGATCAGGACTGAGTCGACAAATATGGCTAGTTAAGTGAGATCGATGGAAGGGATATGCCATTAACTCGATAAGAATGCATTTGAATCGAGTAGCTCCCAATTAAAAATCTGTCGATCGTATCTGCCAAACTTACCTTAGACACCAAATTGTTGAGCCAAAGCCAATTGGATTAGCCTACAATCTAGACTCTAACCATTAAGCCTAATTAGGTCATAACTTGATCGATCACTCATGTGACTCGATCTTGATCTAGACTTAATTCTATTAGGCTTATCAATTTAAGCACTCTTGATCCCACCTAACCGACTCTTGATTCGATTTGATCAACTGCTAGACCTAATTGAGCTACCCAAGCCCGAACCCAATTTTATGAATATGTCTTAGATCAAAAAATTTTTAATTTTAGATCTAATATATTTTATGTCTTAATTCTTAATTAAGTTTAGGATTCATAAATAAAATATATAAATAAAATCCTAGGATTTCAGGATCTAGGGTTTTGCAGAAAATAAATTTTTAATTTTTGATTAAAGATGAACATGCAGCACCCCTACACATCATAAGAATACCCCATCGAATGGAAAAAGAGGGCCTTTAAACCCTACTTCATTCTTATGATCGGACGATCAAGGAGAACATCTTAATCAAAAATATGATAAATCAACAAAACTAGTTAGATCTACATCATATATCATATATAAAAATTAATCTAAGTAAAAACATATTTTGCATACATCTCATGTATCATATCATGTATATTCTGTAATCTAAATTATCTCATAATCATCTAAAAAGTAATATTTAAATTGATCATATCAAATTAAAATTTATTCTAGATAATTTTCTGGAACAATTCTACAACTAGTCTAAACATGCATCTATCTTATCTCATATGAAAAAATTAAATAAATTTATTTTTTATTTTTTAGATCTAATTATAATATTTATAATATTAAAAAATAATAAATAAATAAATCTAAAAATTATAATTAATCAAATTAAAATTATGATCATGTTAGACTATACATAGAATAATTCTATTCCTAGTCTAGTCATGCATCTCTTACATCTTAGATCTAGATTATTTAATTTTTAATTTTTTGATTTTAGATCTAATCGCATATTATGTGACATTTAAAATCATCTAATTATTAGATAAAAATTAAAATAAAATTAGATCTAATAAATTTTGGAACCTGTCTCTGATACCAGTTGAAGGAAAAAATCCTATTTTTCTGGATCAGATTCATTCAGATCTGATTTGATAAAGAGGGATATTTAAAAATTTTTCTCTAAGATTCTAATTAAATTTGAGGCTCTTCAAATTTTAGCTTATTGATCTGATAAAAAAAATTAAATTAAATTAAATCTAATTTAATTATACCTTTATTATGGGTAATCTTATTACCCTGTGATGATTTCAATATTTGCCTAAGGTTCTGCATGTAGCCATGCAAGCATCTGGCCTGTACCGATATCAACTTGGATAGGATCTGGAGATCTTCTCCTTCTCAATCTATCCTCTACAAATTAGATCTGAATCTGATCTTGAAGGTCTTCAAAATGGCTTTTGAAGATCAACCGTTGTCTCTTGCAGCAGTGTTGCCATCTTCTTTTCCTATCATCTTTCACTTGCTTGGATCGCACCTAACTCATGCCCAAATCCTCTTAGGTGTGGAGAGGAGAGAGAGGACTAGAGGGTGTCATGGAGGAGGGAGAGGGGCTATATGGCATGGGCTAAGGCAGAAGCTCTCTCAATTTAGGTGCAGATAGGGTTTTTATAGGCCTGCTGCGCCATGCAGTGCCACATCATCACGATCAATCATGGCCCTTTATGCAATTAGATCTAAATCTGATTGCTTGGATGACATCATCTGATCTAATTAGATTAGAGTCCCTCAAAACCCTCCTTAGATGGCACCAAGATTGGGTCAAACAAGACTCTTTGGCGCCATCAAGTTTGATTCCCTGAAGCAACTTGAGTCCCATCTGTATGGGACTCCAATCCTTATCCACATGGGGCGCATGCCTCCCTAGGCATGCACCCTTTATCTCTCTACCTTTTAGTAGGGTGACAAGGCTCCAAGTTCTCTCCTATGGGTGCATGATACATGGGCAGATGTCTAAGTCTCAAAGGTCAATATTTAACCAAAGTCCAAAGATAAGATTTAGTAGATGATGAAAAATGGTAGGTATTGTCTCAAATTTATCTCATAAATTAAGACAACCCTTTTCTAACTTGGACAAGCTCCAGTCAGACCAAGTAAAGGTTTCTGAGTGAGTCCAAATACATTTGGCTTAGTCGAGACAAGATTTAATGATTGTTAAAGGAGAACATTAGGCTCAATCGTGTGCTAGCATGATTTTCTTGAACCTAATTGAATCTTATTCAAATCAATTGAACTGGGTTAGTCCAATTGATGATATCCAGATCCAAACCCTTATTTGTGTAACCTAGTTAGACTTAGTTCCATATGGTAATGGGATATATTACGATCTCTATCATCAACATCATCGAAACACCTTACGATGGATCAAAACTTTTCTGATTTGGACAACTAGTATGATCAATCATCCAAATCATTCTAATTATTCCAAAAATTCACTAGTGACACCTAGCAGCATATGGTGGTAACCCATCAGAACTAAAAATAAACCTCTTTGTGTAGTTACCTGTGTGATTAAGTTCCTCTATCTTGAGCTCCGATCGGATTAGGTTTAAGGTGATCTCGTCAAATCCTAATATCGGTCATATGAATTAATCATTCGATTGAAATTCAATATGAAAATCCTAATAGAAACTCTTTCTATTATTTCACTCTATCATGGCCATGGACTTATGGACTTGATTCTCATGATCATCATAAGGCTGCTCCTCATCTACTGAGGTAGATAGATCTCCTATTGGTGCAATCCAATTTCTATAATGAACATGCTATAGCCAACATACACCTCAGGGTTTCGAATGGCTAGGAGATCGAGCTATGGTGTAGTCAAACTATAACACTCTCAAGGTGAATTGTCGATGCACCTCAGATCAAAGAACTAGACACACTACTATAGCTTTAAGCCAGTCATCGACGAGAAGGTAGAGTTCCTGATGACTGCTCGAGGTGGTCACGCTCAGTGCCCTCGTTCTCTAATGAGTACCTATACTCTTGCTCCGATGTCTCTACACCAAAGACTCAAGACTCATCTATCCTAAAGAAGCAATCGTACACCAACCTTTTAGATCAGTCACCATCCTTATGATGATCCTACGATCGAAAGCATTTTATGAGTTAATAATGAAAATTCATGTCTTAAATTTTTTACAATTGAAAATATGAACTATCATTACCATTAACTCAAGGGATGTATCACAAACACTTTCAAATACACACTATGATACGAAATAATCCATTTTATTATTTATAGTCAAAATTATAATTTTATCCTTAGAAGTATATTACAAGTGTCAGCCAATCTAACTTGTAGGTCACACATATCTAACAAAACCTCTATGAAGAAATTGAAATGACAAGATGCAAAAAATATGAAAATAATCAAAAGAAAGGTTTTGAAACTAACCTAGATTAGTCGAGAAAGGCAACGAAGCAGCTGGCGTGGTGGAAATCGAGCAGAAAAGCACCTATAGGTGGAGAAAATGGAAGAAGGAATTGAAGTGCTCTCAGATGGGAGAGAGAAAACCAGAAGAAGAAAGAGAAGAACTCGAAAGGGAATGAGGTCCTAGAGGAAGAAGGCAAACCTGAATATCCTGTGGAGTCTGGGGTAATTATGATTGCTGGTCTCCTATGGCTGATCTTAAGTTGACGCATGTCCCAATCATCATGATAGTAGGATGGCAATGATTGGACCTTTATTGCACCATACCTTGAGCAGCATTTCGGTGGGAGTTTCAAAAATTTATCTTTTCAGATCAAGTCGTATTGAAGAAGCTTCAAGGCCAACTCTAGCTAAGACCTTCTATCCTACTAGCGTGGAACCCAGAGAAGAACTTCAATAGTCGCATTTTCTTTACTCCCTTCCTTCGAACTTTGAACTCAAAAGTAGGGAGACTAATGTTAGGGATAACCCGCCCTCCTGTCAAAGTTCAACAAGATGCCAAGTCCTAGAGTGAACCCATCCGACGATAGCAACCATACCAGAACATTAACCTATGGGAATTCTTGCTCCACTTAACTCCAAAACCGCATACCTTCAGCTTGGGACCGTCAGACGACCTTTCCAATTTTGATTATCAGCCCTCTCAAAACTCCAAAACCTGTAGGATATCATAGGATTCACCTAGATAAGCTTGAATAGTAAAGGTGGTCGAATTCTTCTACTATGAATCTTTAACTCCCTCTGGTCGAACTCCTTTCAAACGAACTTGAATAGTGATAGCAGCCACCTAAGCAATGGTCTTGAAGAATGGTTGGACTTCAAAAGGAATAAGCAGACTCCCTTTAATCATCGCGCGAGCTCCTTTCGATCGATCCCCTTCCAGTCGATCTCCTTTTAGGTGCCCAAGCTCTTTTCGGTGCCCAAGCTCCTTTCGATCAATCTCCTTCTGGTCGATCTCCATTCAAGTGCTCGAGCACCTTTCGATCGATCTTCCTTCTGGTGCCCAAGCTCCTTTCAGTCGATCTCCTTTTGGTCAATCTTCCTTCATGTGCCCGAGCTCCTTCCGGTCGATCTTCCTTCAAATGCCCAAGCTCCCTCCGATCGATCTCATTTTAGTCAATCTTCCTTTAGGTGCCCAAGCTCCTTCTGGTCGATCTTCATTCAGTCGACCTCCCTTCAGTCATCAGTCAAACTCCCCCTAGTCACCCAAAGGGCTCCTTATGGCTGAACTCCATCTAATCACCCAAGGGGCTCTTGTCGATCGATCTCCATCCAGTTGATCTCCTCTCTAGCTATTAAGAAGGTTCCTTCTTAATAACCCCCATCCAGTCGATCTCCTTCCAAATGAACTCCTTGCAGTCACCCAATGTTATCACCTTCAGTCAATAGGCAAGCTCCTTTCAATCGATCTCCTTCTGAACAAACTCCTTGCAATCGCCCAAAGCAGTCTCCTTCAGTCAGTAAGCAAGCTCCTTTCAGCCGATCTCCTTTCAGACGAACTCTTTCCAATCACCCAAAGAACTCCTTCCAGTCAAACTCATTCTAGTCATCCAAGCAAGCTCCTTCCAGTTGAATTCTTTTCAATCATTCGAAGGGCTCCCTCCAGTCAAACTCTTTTCAGTCGCCTAAGTAGGCTTTCTCTAGCCGAATTTCTTACTGTCATTCAGAAGAACCTCATCCTTTACGTAGATTCAGCTCCCAGCTTAAGACAAATCAATCAATATGCAAATAACCTTGGAGAACTTCAAACTTCTCCAGAACTGTTATGGTATGAAGCTCTTCATCACCAATAGATGCTCCATCCAAACTCTAGTCATTGCTCTCCAACAAACTAGCACATCATGATAATGGACACTATCCTCCATAACAAACTCCACATGGCTCCGAACGGCCCACTACTAGGTAGGTACGGCTATCACCATCAGTTTGTTACATGCTCCATCTATTTAAGGGATCCTCCAGATATGTTTTCTTTCTAAGCTCTAAACTTTATTTGAATTTCTCTCAGCACTCCATTTCTATTGACCAGAAGAGCTGACTTGATCGTCAGAGGATTTTACTAGAGCCACCCCCATCTCCAGTCAGGACTTGCCTTGCAGGTCACCGATGGTGATCTTATCTTCCCTTGCTCCAGCCTAATCTAGCATCAACCAGATTCTGCACCAATAGATAGTGTGTCAGATATCTACTTATGGCACTATAGACTAGGTCATATAAACAAGAATAGAATAAATAGGTTGACTCAAAAAAAAATTCTCGAAGTCAGTGATTATAAATTACTTCCAACCTATGAGTCATGTTTTCTTAGTAAAATGACTAAGTCATCTTTTACTAGAAAAGGTGAGAGAGCCATTAAACTCTTAAGTCTTGTACATACTAATGTATGTAGACCAATGAGTATAAATACTAGAGGTGGATATTTCTACTTCATCACTTTCACAGATGATCTATCTAGATATGGATATGTTTATCTAATGAAACATAAGTCAAATTCATTTAAAATGTTCAAATGGTTTCAAGGTGAAGTAGAAAAATAAACTAAGAAGAGTATTAAAACTCTTCGATCTAACTGAAGAGGGAAATACCTTTCCGATAAGTTTCTCACATATCTAGGAGAGAATGGGATTCTCTCTCAATGATCTCCTCCAGAAATACCACAGCATAATAACATGTCTGAAAGAAAAAATTAGACTCTATTAGATATGGTCCGATCTATGATGGGTTTTGCCAGCTTGTCGATGTCTTTATAGGGATATGCACTCAAATCAGCTTGCTATCTATTAAATAGGATTTTAAGTAAGTCTATAGTTAAGACTCTATATGAGATATGGACAGGGCATCGGCCAGCACTTTCATACCTTAAGGTTTGGGGGTACCTAGCTTATGTCAAATAGTTAGTTACAGATAAACTTGGACCTAGGTCTAACAAGTGCACATTCATAAGCTATCCAAAAGAGATCAAAGGATACTATTTCTACCGTATTGATGAACAAAAGGTATTTGTCAATCTTAAGGCAATCTTTTTGAAAAAGGAGTTCCTTGATGATGAAATTGTTGCCTTTAAAGTTGAACTTGACAAAGTTTAATAGATAGAAAAATCGATACCTATAGCTGAACCTGAGTCAAATTTGATTAGATCAGATCCAGAGCCTAGTATAACTACATAATTGAGGTAATCTAGTAGAGTACCGCATCATCTGGATAGATATTATGGTTTCCTAGTCTGAAATGGTAATCCCATCGATCTTGATGAGAAGGATGAGGATTCGATCACCTATATGGATGCTATGTAGAGATTCGATTTTGAAAAATGGCTTGAGGCCATGAAATTTGAAATAAAGTCCATGAAGATCAATGATGTGTGGACATTGGTTGACCCACTCAAAGAGGTTAAATCCATTGGGTGCAAGTGGGTCTTCAAAAAAGAGAGCATAGATGGAAATGTGGAGACTGATAAAGCCCATCTGGTTACCAAGAGATATCCTCAACATTATGGTATTGATTATAATGAGACATTCTCTCCTACAGCAATGCTAAAATTCATTTGAATAATGCTTGCGATAGCTATCCATCTCGACTATGAGATTTAGCAAATGGATGTAAAGATAGCTTTGCTAAATGGAGAGTTGACTGAAGAGATGTATATGATACAACCTGAGAGGTTCACATTCATAGATGAGTCTAAGGTGTGCAAGCTTTAGAGGTTCATTTATGAATTGAAGCAGGTATCTTGAAGTTGGAACATGCATTTTGATAAGATGATCAAAATATATAGCTTCATTAAGAATGGAGAAGAGTTCTTCACTTATAAATGAGTAAATGGTCCAATAGTGGTATTCCTTGTCTTGCACGTAGATGACATTCTCTTAATCGAGAATGACATCCCCGCACTACAGGGAACAAAAGTTTGGTTGTCATCATAATTCTCCATGAAGGACTTGGGTGAATTATCCTATATCCTATGAATGAAGATCTATAGGGATAGATCTAAAATGATGTTTGAATTATCCTAGTCCACATACATAGATACTATGCTGAAGAGGTTTAGTATGGACAATTCCGAAAGGGCTATCTCCTAATAGACTATGAAATTTCTTTTTCTAAGAAGGATTGTCCGACAACTCTTGAAGAGAAAGAGCATATGAGTAGAGTGCCATATGCTTCGGTAGTGGGATCTATCATGTACGCCATGACATGTATGAGATCAGACATGGCATGCTCACTAGGAGTAGTAAATAAATACCAGTGTAATCCTAAAGAAAATCACTAAAAAGTAGTTAAAGCCATCCTTAAGTATTTGAGAAATACTAAGAATCAATGGTTGGTTTATGATATGTTAGATCTAAAACTTATGGGATTTACAGACTCCAGCTTTCAATCTGACCATGATGATAGTAGAAGCATGTCAGGGTATATCTTTACTCTAAATGATGGAGCTATCTACTGAAAGAGTTCCAAGAAGCATACTATGGCAAACTATTTGCAAAGTAGAGTACATTGCAGCATCAAATACCATAAAGAATGATGTGTGGCTAAAAAAGTTTATTATCGAGCTTGGAGTAGCATCCTCCCTAGATGGTCTAGTCCTACTCTACTATGATAGCACTAGTGCTATAGCTTAGATGAAGGAACCAAAGGCACACCAATGGATGAAGCACATTCTGCGTCGCTTTCACCTAGTCTAGAAGATCATGGATTGAGATAACATCGACCTTCAAAAGAACGATGAAAAGAAGAACCTGACTGACCCCTTCACTAAAGCCCTGGCAATAAAGGAGTTCGACAACCACAAATCAAAGATGGATACCAGATACTATGCCGAATGGCCTTAGGACAAGTGAAAGTTGTTGAAAAATATATCGCAAAGCTAATCATCAGTCTATTAACAGTTGAGCTATATTATAATTATAATTAATTTATTAATTAATAAAATATATTTTTAATATTTTCATCATAAGTTTTCATCTTCTAACAAACTTCATTATTATGATGAAGTCTATAGAACTATTTTGGTTTAATAAAGAGAGGATTTATCAATTAGTCTTTAAATCTATTCATGATCAAATGATGGGCTGTTAATTAGGACGACAACGTCTATTGAGCATAGGTTACTGTATACCATATAGATTGATTATCCTCTTAACCAAGAAGTGTGAAGATACTGGTATGGCATACAGGTGAGATGTAGGGTACATCATCACTGAACATAACTAACTCTAGAATATTCTACTGTCAAGAATGTCTCTGATGGGATATAGGTATAAATATCCCTTAGACTTGAGATCACCTTAGTGGCTTACAAACAACTCACTGTACTTTGGTACCGACTAACTGAATTTCTAATTCAGTAACGAAAGACTTTTGGGCATGGTCAAGTACTTGCTAAGTCAGAGTGTGATCAAGATGGGATTGATTGCTCCAAGAGTTGGAGAAGAATGTATCACTATATTTCAATATAGCAAAACCTTGGCCAAGGTAATCCATGAGATGGATTTGGTATTTTAAAATATAATGTGGATAGCCTGATTAGAGTTGATAGTTGAACTCTCAGGTGTCCTATGAGCATTTTGGTCAAGGAGATGAATTATATGGAAACTATATCCACATGGATTCTAAGGATGTTTGTTCTACACATTCAATCTATCCATCCATCGGGTACCATTGCTAGATGGTCACTTCGATTGGTACAAGAATTATTTTTATGCTATTGATTTAGGTTCAGACCTATGAGATTACATATATTAGAGTTCATGATCCGATCAGATGGTTGATCAATGATTGAGAATCGTTCTATGGTTAAACGATCAATACGATTGATGTTTAACCTAGTGCAAATATTGTAGAAAGATTGATTAGCAATTTGATTGTTAATTAACTTAATTAATTAAGCCAGAGGGCTGAGATAAAGTCTAATTGAATGTGATTTAATTAAATTTAGTTTGGACTTGATTGGATCAAGTTCAATTAGTTTATTAGATAAGCCAAGTGCAAGGAAGAACTAGTCCTAGTTCAACTAGAACTTGGATCAACCTAATTTTCTAATTTGATTAAAAAATTAAATCAAAATTAAATCTAATTTAATCTAATTTATTGAAGTTCTTAATTAGATTAGGACCTAATTTAATAGGATTGAGTTAATTCTATTTTGATTTGATTTGAGAAACTATATTTGACCAAGTCAAATATGAAATCCTAGTAAGACTAGGATCCACCTTGCTTGCACCACCTACACCCCATGCCTCCCCATGCCCACTCTCTTTATTTTGTGTGACAAAACCCCACTCTCCTTGATCATCATGCACATCCACTTCTCTCCCCTCTCTTTTATGGCAATTAGTTGTGGACCTAGTCAAAGGAGGAAGTTTGAATTTGATTTAAACTTTTCTTTTAATAGAGTTTTAGAAAAGTAAAACTCCTCCCATGCATGCCGTCCTTCTCTCTCTATTTTCTCTCTTTTTGTTTGGTGGAAAGGGAGGTATTTTGTGTGACATTTGTTGGTGGTCCATGCCAAAAACTTAGGAGGGGATGCCCAAGTGTTGGGCACCCCAACTAGTTGCCTATTCTGGTCTTTCCTAGTCTAAGAGTTTGACCCAACAAGGACTCCTCTATATCTCTCTATATAGGATGAATTTTTGACATATTCTAAAACTTGGAGAGGGCTTTTGAGCATGTGAATAATAGGATGAGAGACCTCTTGGGCATTAGATTTTCATAGACACTAATCAAGGTGTCTAGGTGAGAGAATAGAGAAGAAGAAGAGGGTCCTCTTCTAGGGTTGTCTTGTTCATCTCTTTTCTTCCTTCTTTTTGAGATTATTTGAGAGTATCTCATATTTGTAATCTTTCCTCCTCATTTTTGGAGTCTAGTTCTAGAAGAAGAAAGCACCAAATCGATCATCAAAAAAGGATCAGCACAATACTAGCATACGGTGCTGATTTCCTACATCGAATTTCTGATCATGATTCATGGGCTCGTGTTAATGACTCCTAGAGGCAAAATGCATGTATGGCTCATAACATCATCCTCAAACTCGGATCAAAAAGTTAGAACGTCTAACTTGCACAAGTAATAGAACCGATCTATTTTACATATCTGCATTAGATGTAGTATAGATGCATGTTGATGTGATCAACATGTTTTATTTTCTTCATAACAGTTAATTTTTGATTTAATGACATGCCATAACTATGTAATAGGACATTAGATCTAGGGTATTCTTGAAGGAACTAGATCTAGGGTTTCAGGGCTAGATCTTGAAATCTTTTCAAGATCCACAGCGGAAGACTCAAAATTAATCAAATTAATTTCAAATATCAGATAATCCCTAGATCTAAGATCATATTATATGATTATTGCATGGTATTTAAATCTAAAATCAAAAATAAACAAGAAGAAAAGGTTGATCACATCAACCTAGATCTATACTATATCTCATGCATGTATGAAAAAATCAATAGATCAGATCTATTATCCGAGCAAGTTAGACGTTCTAACTTGCCGATCCAGGCTTGAGGATGAAGTTGCAAGCCGTACACATGTTCGGTCTCTAGGAGTCATCCACACGAGCCCACGATCATAATCAGAAATCCATATGCTAGAAATCAGCACAGTATGCTAGTACTGCACTAATCTTTCTTCGATGGTTGATCAGATGCCTTCTTTCTTCTAGATTAGACTCTTCCAAAGAGGAGAAGGAGTAGAAAAAGTTTTACATTTGAGACACTCTCAGAAAACCCAAGGAAGAAGGAAGGAAAGAGATAAACACAGCACCCTTAGAAGAAGACCCTCATCTTCTTCTCTTTGCTCTCACCTAGACACCTAGTTTGGTGCCTATTGAACCCCAATGCCCAAAGGTCCTTTCACTCTGATTTTTGCACACTTCAAAGCCCTCTAAAAGTTTTGTAACCCATAAAATTTTTAAGTGAAAATTTATTCAAAATATATAAAAAAATAAGAGTTCTTGTCTAGGTCAAATACTAGACAAGGAAAGGTCAAACAGCGCGAGTCAAGGGACGCCCAACTCTTGGGCGCCCCCTCCACAATTTTTGGCATGTACAAGCAAGGAAAGGTGCACAAGAAAAGCGGTTTCTCACATGGAATAAGAGAGAAATTAATTGGGAGAGGGGGTGGCACCTTTTGGGAAGAGTTTGGGTTTGTTAGGATTCTATCTCATAGAATCCAATATCAAAACAAACTCCTTTGTCTTGATCTTCTACCCAATTACCATATGAGAAAGAGAGGAAAGAGGGGGAGTATGAGAAGATCATGAAGAAAAGGATTTTTCATGAAAAATACCAAAAAAATAGGCATAGAGGGCATTGGGACTAAGGTGGCGCAAGGAGAAATCCTAGTCTTACTAAGATTCTATCTATGACTTGGTCAAAGTGGTTTCTTAAACCAAATTAAACCAAAACCAACTCAACCAAATTAAATTATGTTATAACCCAATTAATGGTTCAATTAAATTAGATTAAATTAGATTTAATTTTAATTTAATTATCTAATCAAATTAGAAAATTGGGTTGACCTAAGTACTAGTTAGACTAGGACTAGTTTTTTCTTGCACTTGACTTATCCAATAAGTCAATTGAATTTGATCCAATCAAGTCCAAACTAAATCTAATTAAATTATATTTAATTAAACTTAATCTTAATCCTTTGGATTAATCAAATTAAGCCAATTAGCAATCAAATTGCTTATCAATCCTCCTGCAACACTTGCACTAGGTTAAACATTAATCATATTGATCGTTTAATCCTAGAATGATTCTCAATCGTTGATCAACCATCTGAACAGATCATGAGCTCTAATGTGTGTGATCTTATAGGTCCGAATCTAAGATGATAGCATGAAATAATTTTTAATACCAATTAAAGTGACCATCTAACAATGATACCCGACGGTCGGATATGTCGAATGTGTAGAACACTATCCTTAGAACCCATGTGGATATAGTTTCTATATAATTCATCCCCTTGACCAAAATGCTCCTAGGATATCTCAGAGTTCAACTGTCAACTTTGATTAGATTGTCCATATGGTATTTCAAAATATCAAATCCATCTGATGGAATACCCTGGCCAAGATTTTGCTATATTGAAATACAATGATACATTCTTCTCCAACTCTTGGAGTGATCAATTTTATCTTGATCACACACCAACTTTACAAGTACTTGACTTGCCCAAAAGTCTTCCATTACTGAATTAGAAATTTAGTTAGTCTGGTACCAATGCACAGTGAGTTGCTTGTAAGTCATTAAGGTGATCTCAGGTCTAAGGGATACTTATACCGATATCCCATCAGAGACAGCCTCGATAATAGAATGCTCTGAAGTTTGTCATGTTCAATGATGATGTACCCATACATCTCACCTGTATGTCATATTAGTGTCTCCACACTTTTTGGTTAAGAGGATAACCAACCTATATGACATACAGCGACCTATGCTCGATAGACACTATCGTCCTATTTAATAGCCTATCATTTGGTCGTGAACTGATTCAAGGACTAATCGATAAATCCTCTTTTTATCGAAGCTAAATAGTCCTAAGCACTTAATCTCAAAAATGAAGTTTGTTAGAAGATAAAGATTTGTGATGAAAAACATGCCAAAGTATTTTATTTATCAATGATCAATTACATATACAAAGTAGCCCAATCATTAATAGGCTAATGATTGGCTTTTGGGACATAATTTTCAATAACTCCCACTTATCCTAAAACAACTTAGCATAGTATCTAATACCCATCTTCGACTTATAGTTGTTGAACTTCTTGATTGCCAGGGCTTTAGTGAAGAGGTCGGCTAGATTCTCCTTTCTGTCTATCTTTTGAAGGTTGACGTCACCACGATCCATGATATTATAGACCAAATGAAAGCAGCACAGAATATGCTTTATCCGCTGCTGTGCCATTGATTTCCTTGCTTGAGCTATGGCATCAGTGCTATCACAGTAGAGCAGGACTGGACCATCAATGAAGGGTGCTACTCCGAGCTCGGTAATGAACTTTCTCAGCCATACAGCTTTCTTTACTGCATCTAATATAGCCATGTACTCTGCTTCATAAATAGAATCTACCACTATATGCTGCTTGAAACTTTTTCAGCAGATGTCTCAATCATTTAGAGTAAAGATGTAATCCGACACGCTTTTGCTGTCATCATGGTTAGATTGAAAGTTGGAGTCTATAAATCCCATAAGTTTTAGATCTGACTCATCAGAAACCAACCATTGGTCCTTAGTATTTCTCAAATACTTAAGGATGATTTTAACCATCTTTCAATGATTTTCTTTAGGATCTCACTACTCTTAGTGAGTATGCCATATCTGGTCTCATACATGTCATTGCATATATGATATACCCCACTATCGAAGCATATGGGATTCTACTCATATGCTCTCTCTCTTCAGGAGTTGTCAGACAATCTTTCTTAGAGAGTGAAATTTTTTGACTTATTGGGAGATAGTCCTTTTTGAAATTCTCCATGCTGAATCTCTTTAGCATAATTTCTATGTACGTGGACTGGGATATACCAAGCATCCTTTTAGATCTATCCCTAGAGATTTTCATCCCTAGGATGTAGGATGCTTCACCCAAGCCTTCATGGAGAACTGTGATGATAATCAGGCTTTTATTTTTTGCAGTATGGGAATATCATTCCCGATTAAGAGAATGTCATCCATGTACAAAATAAGGAATACCACTACTAGACCATTTGCCTATTTATAAATGCAAGGTTCTTCTCCATTCTTAATGAAGCCATACATTTTGATCACTTTATCAAAATGCATGTTCCAACTCCAAGATGCTTACTTCAATTGCAGTATGGGGATCTCTGAAGCCTGCACACCTTAGACTCATTTATGGATGTGGACCCCTCAAGTTGTATCATATATTCCTATTCAGTCAGCTCTTCATTTAGAGAAGCTGTCTTTACATCCATCTACTAGATCTCATAGTCCAGGTGGGCAGCTATTGCAAGCGTTATCCAAATGGATTTGAGCATTGCCACAAGAGAGAATATCTCATCATAGTCAATACCATAACATTGATAGTACCCCTTAGCAACCAGACGGACTTTATAGGTCTCCACCTTTCCATCTGTGCCTCTTTTTTATTTGAATATCCATTTACACCCAATGGATTTAACCCCTTCGAATGGGTCAACTAATGTCCATACATCATTGACCTTCATGAAATCCATTTTGGATCTTATGGCTTCTAGCCATTTCTTAGAGTCGGGTCTCTACATAGCATCCATGTAAGTGATCAGATCCTTATCATTCTCATTGAGTTTGATGAGATCACCATCCTAGACCAAGAATCCATAGTATCTGTCTGGATGGCACGATACTCTATAGGATTGTCTTAATAGTGTGGATTCACTAGGCTTTAGATTTGATCTGATCAAATTCGACTTAGGTTCAACATTCTATGTCGGACTTTCATCTATTGAACTTCATCAAGTTCAACCTTGGAGGCAATAGTTCCTTCACTAAGGAACTTCTTTTCCAAAAAGGTTGCCCTAAGGCTGACAAACACCTTTTGTTCATTAGTATGGTGGAAATAGTATCCTTTGGTTTCTTTTAGGTATCCTATAAATGTGCACTTGTCAGACCTAGGTCCAAGTTTATCTGTAATTAACCATTTGACATAAGCCGGATACCCCCAGACCCTGAGATGTAAAAGTGCTGGCTTACGTCCTGTCCATATCTCATATGGAGTTTTAACCACAGATTTACTTGGAACCCTATTTAAAAGATAGCAAGCCAATTCGAATGCATATCCTCAGAAGGATATCGACAAGCTGGCAAAATCCATCATGGATCGGACTATGTTTAATAGAGTCCAATTCCTCCTTTCAGATTCACCATTATCCTATGGAATTTCTTGAGGAGTTCATTAAGAAAAAAAACTAATTCTCTCTTAGATATGTGAGAAACTCATCGGAAAGGTATTTTCCTCCTCAGTCAGATCAAAGGGTTTTGATACTCTTTGCAGTTTGTTTTTCTACTTCACTTTAGAATTATTTGAACATTTCAAAAGGATCTAACTTATTTTTCATTAGAGAGACATATCCATATCTAGATAGATCATCCATGAAAGTGATGAAGTAGATAGATCCACCTCTAACATTTATGGTCATTGGTCTACATACATCAGTATGTACTAGATCTAAGAGCTTAGTGGCTCTCTCATCTTTTTCAATAAAAGGTGACTTGGTCATTTTACCAAGAAGATAGGATTCATAGGTTGGGAGTGATTCACAATCACTAAGTTCGAGGATACCTTCTTGAGCCAACCTGCTTATCCTGTTCTTGTTTATATGACCTAGCTTATAATTCCATAAGTAGATATTTGTCATACTATCTAATCTAGAATGTTTGCCAGTGGAATAGACTACATTAATCAGTTGTAATAACATATATACACCATTGTTCAATTATCCATAGAAAGTAGTAACATGATTCACAATGACATTACAAACTCATTTCTTTATTAAAATTTCATAATTATTCATGGCCAAAAGACCTACAGAAATGATATTTAAAAAGAAACTAGGATAGAAATGACAAACACTAAGAATAACAATATGAGATTCAAATACAAGTTTTAAAATTTCTATAGCTAGAACTGGAACTGGTCCAGTAGTAGTATTCCTTGTCTTGTATGTGGATGACATTCTTTTAATCGAAAATGACATCCTCGCATTACAAGGAATAAAAGTCTTATTATCATCACAGTTCTCTATGGAAGACTTAGGAGAAGCATCCAACATCCTAAGGATGAAGATCTATAGGGATAAATCTAAAAGAATACTTGGGTTATCCCAATCCACGTATGTAGATACTGTGCTGAAAAAGTTCAGCATGGAGAATTCTAAGAAAGGCTATCTACCGATAGGCCATGAAATTTTTCTCTTCAAGAAGGATTGTCCGACAACTCCTGAAGAGAGAGAGCATATGAGTAGAGTTCTGTATACTTTGATAGTGGGATCTATCATGTATGCCATGATATGTACGAGACTAGACGTGGCATACCCACTAGGAGTAGTGAGTAGATATCAATCTGACCCTAGAGAAAATAATTGGAAGGTGGTTAAAACCATCCTTAAGTATTTGAAAAATACTAAGGATCAATGGTAGGTTTATGGTGAATCAGATCTGAAACTTATGGGATTTACAGACTCCAGCTTTCAATCTAACCATGATGACAGTAGAAGCATGTCGGAGTATATCTTTACTTTAAATGATGGAGCAATCTGTTGAAAAAGTTTCAAGCAGCAAACAGTGGCAGACTCTATTTGCGAAGCAGAGTACATGGCAGCATCAAATGCAATAAAAGAAGCTGTGTGGCTAAGAAAGTTCATCACCAAGCTCGGAGTAGAACCCTCCATTGATGGTCCAATCGTACTCTACTGTGGTAGCACTGGTGTCATAGAATTAACAAATTGAAGAAAATCAGGCTATTGAGTCCATTGACTTTTGAGTCATATCCAATTTGTGAATCATGTCTTCATGGCAAAATGACTAAACTCACTTTTATGGGATATGAGAAAATGGCCACGGATCTACTTGTCCTAGTACATACTGATGTGTATGGCCCATTTGATGTGCCGACTAGAGGCAGCTTTATCTACTTCATAATCTTTACCAATGATTTATCTCGGTATGAGTATGTGTATCATTTTAGACACAAGTTTGAAGCTTTTGAAAAGTTCAAGAAATTTAGATATGAAGTCGAAAAGTGAACTAGAAAATCTATTAAGATTCTTCGATCAGATCGAGGAGGTGAATACCTTAGTCAAAATTTTTTTGACTATCTCAAAAAAAATGGCATAGTCTCTCAATGGACTCCACCTGGAACACCTCAACTCAACAGGATTTTAGAATGAAAGAATCGGACCCTATTAGATATGGTCCGATCCATGATAAGCTTCACAGACCTTTCTGATTTTCTTTGGGGACATAGTCTATTAACTATAATATACTTTCTGAATAGGGTTTTCTCTAAAATCGTTCCTACCACACCATATGAGATATGGCATGGTAAGAAACCAAGTCTGAGTCATCTCAGAATTTGGGGTTATCCAACTTATGTCAAAAGATAACAAGCGGACAAGTTAGATTATAGGTCCTTTAGAGCTCGATTCATAGGATATTCTAAAGAGTCATTAAGATATTATTTCTATATTTTAGAAGATCACAATGTAATTATAAGTCGACATGCCATCTTTCTTGAAAATAGTTTATTCAAGATGACATCATTGGAAAGTAGATCAAGCTAGAGGAGAATGTCTCCCAAGAGCAAAGAGCTAAGAATCATTTGAAACCAAATCAGGTTGAGCCAATATAATCACTACCCCCTCCACCTCAAAGATTGGAAAGAGTTTTCCATCCCTGTGAGAGGTACTTAGGTACTATTTTAGAAAAAGTATAGGAAATGTTCTCCATAGATAATGGAGTTCATGGTGATGATCCCAAAACCTATATCGAAGAGATATCAGATATCGACTTTGAGAAATGGTTAGAGGCAATGAAGTCAGAAATTGACTCGATGCACTCAAACCAAGTTTGAACCTTGGTAGATCCACCAGAAGGTATAGTACCTATTGGGTGTAAATGGATCTACAAAAGAAAGATTGGTGCAGATGGAAATATAGAGACATTCAAAGCCAGATTAGTGGCAAAAGGTTATAGTCAATGCGAAGGCACTGACTATTAGGATACCTTTTTGCCAGTAGCCATGCTTAAATCCATTCGCACATTGCTTGCTGTTGCAGCCTATTTCGATTATGAAATATGGCAAATGGATATGAAAATTGCATTCTTAAATGGATATCTTGAGAAAGATATCTATATGGAACAGCTACTAGATTTCACATCCAGTGATACTGATCATAAAGTATGCAAGCTGCAAAGGTCCATATATGGACTTAAGCAAGCATCTCGGAGTTGGAACACTCATTTTAATGATGTGATCAAATTATTTGATTTCATCAAGAATGAGGAAGAACTATGTGTTTTTAGAAAGATAAGTGGAAGCGCTATTATCTTCCTCATACTGTACATGGATGATATCCTCCTTATTGAAAATGATATTCCTATGTTGACCACAGTTAAAATGTGATTATCTAAAAAATTCTCCAAGAAAGACATAGGAGAAGCATCCTTCATTCTTGGAATCAATGTCTATAGAGATAGACCCAATAGAATGCTAGGTCTTTGATAGAAGAAGTACATAGAGGAGGTGCTAAAGAGGTTTAGCATAGAAAACTCTAAGAGGGATTTGGTACCCTTCAGACATGGCATTCATCTCTCCAAGAAGATGTGCCCTAGCATACCTGAGGAGATAGAACGCATGAGCAAGATCCCTTATGCTTCTATAATAGGGAGCCTCATGTATGCCATGTTATGTACACGACCTGATATAGCCCATGCTGTAAGTGTCATGAGCTGATATCAGTAAAATCCAGATGAAGAACACTGGACTTCTATGAAATATATCCTTAAGTACTTAAGAAGAACTAAGGATATATTCTTGATTTTTGGTAATGGAGAACTCCAAGTCCAGGGGTATACAGACTCAAATTTTATGTCCGATATACATGATCAAAAGTCGACATCTAGGAATTTATTTATGTGTAATGGTGGTGCTATCAGTTGAAAAAGTTTTAAACAAATAGTAATAGTAGATTCCACCATGAAAGCAGAATACATCGCTGCATCAGAATCTACAAAGGAGGCATTCTGGTACAAGAAATTTGTCATAGAAATCAAAGTGATATCGTCAGATGCCATTCCTCTATACTGCGATAATAATGGTGCCACAGCCCTTGCTAAAGAACCAAGGTCTCATCAAAAATTCAAACACATTGAGCGGCGATACCACCTCATCTACGATTATCTCGAGAAAGGATACGTTGAGGTCAGGAGAGTCGACTCCATAGACAATGCAGCAAACCTACTTATAAAGCCATTGGGTCAGCAGAAGATCGAAGCCCACCTTAAAAAGATGGGACTTAGATTTGTAGCCAACTGGCTTTAAGTCAAGTGAGAGTTTGTTAGATATGTGTGCCCTAGAAGCTAGAATTGGCTGATACTTGTTATACACTTCTAAGGGCAAAATTTTAGTTTTGACTATAAATAATAAAATGGATTATTTTCTATCACAATGTGTATTTAGTGTCTGTGATACATTCCTTAAGTTAATGGTAATGATAGTTCATATTTTCAAGAGTTAAAAATTTAAAACATGAATTTTCATTATAAAGAAGAAGAAGATCTCCTGATCCTACCTGAGTGGATACCGTTAGAGGTCAGGCACTTGCATAGCTAGATCTAGAATCTCAAAAAGATATCAGGATCGTCACAGGGTAATCTGATTACCCGCTACAAGATAAAATTAATTTAGATTTAATTTATTCTTTATTTTTATTTTTTTTTCTTTTATTAGATCAATAATATTAAATCTAAAAAGTCTTATATCTGATCTAGATCTAAGAGAAAAATTTTTAAAATATCTCTCTTGATCCAATTAGATCTAAACGAACCTAACTTGAAAAATAAGGTTTTTTCTTCACAAACAATCAATACGATTGATGTTTAACCTAGTGCAAATGTTGTAGGAGGATCAATTAGTAATTAGATTGATAATTGGCTTAATTTAATTAAGCCATTGAGCTGAGATTAAGTCTAATTAAATATAATTTAATTAGATTTAGTTTGGGCTTGATTGGATCAAGTCCAACTAACTTATTGGATAAGCCAAGTGCAAGGAAGAACTAGTCCTAGTCTAACTAGGACTCGAGTCAACCCAATTTTCTAATTTGATTAGAAAATTAAATTAAAATTAAATCTAATTTAATCTAATTTAATTAAGTTTTTAAATGAGTTAGGGCCTTATTTAATTGGGTTGGTTTACTCTTGATTTTATTTGGTTAAAAGATCTTGTTTGACCAAGTCAAGATAGGAGTCCTAGTGTGACTAGGACTCCCTATTTCCTTGCACCATCTTGGTCCCGATGCCCACCATACCTATTTTTTAGATATTTTTTATGAAAAATCCTTTTTTTATAGATTTCCATGCTCCCTCTCTCCCTCCAAGTCATATATAAAAGTTAGGTGGAAGACCAAGTCAAAGGAGGAATTGGTTTTGCCTTAGGATTCTATGAGATTGAATCCCTGTTGGCCAAAACACCTCTTCTTTGAATGGCACCACCTCTTCCTATATTTTTTCCCTTATTCCATGTGAGAAATTAGAGTTTTTGGTCACCCCCACTTGCTGGTCCATGCCAAAAATCATGGAGGAGGCGCCCAAGAGTTGGGCACCCCTTGTCTTGCCCCATTTGACCTTTCCTTGTCTAGTTTTTGACCTAGACAAGGACTCTATCTTTTTCTCTATTTATTGGATGAATTTTTGGCTGATTTTTTTGTAGGATGTAGACCTTTAAGAGTCCTTTGGGGTGCATAGAAATCAAAGGAAGAGGATCCTTAGACATGGGGGTTCCATTGGCACCAAACTAGGTGTCTATGTGAGAGAAAAGAGATGAAGAAGAAGGTCTTCTTCTAGGGCTGGTTTTTCTTCATCTCTCCTCCTTCTTTTGAGCTTTCATTGAGAGAGTCTTAGATCAAAAAAACTCTTCTCTTCCTTCTCATTTTTTAGAGAGTCTATGTTTTGAAGAAGGAAGCATCAGATCGACCATCAAAGAAGGATCAGCACAGCACTAGCATACTATCTTGATTTCCTATATTGGACTTCAAATCAGAGACCATGGGCTCATGTGGACATCTCTTAGAGGTTGGATGCATGTACAGCTCAGAGCTTCATCCCTCATCCTAGATCAGTAAGTTAGAATATCTAACTTGCAAAGGTAATACAGATCTGATCTCATATTACATATCTATTCTTGATCTAGTGTAGATCTAGGTTGATGTGATCAACCTTTATTTATTATTTATATTTACTTTTTGATTTAAATATCATGCAATATTCATATAATATGATCTTATATTTTTTTTTTGATATTTAAAATTAATATGATTAATTTTAAGTCTTTCGCTGCTGATTTTGAAAAAGTTTCAAGATTCAACCTTGAAACCCTAGATCTGGTTCCTTCAATTAGTATCAGAGCCAAATTAATTATTATATGATTATTGATGTATGTGTAGATTATTTTTAGATTTGATCTATTTAATAATCTAATATTTAAATCTAAAATTAAAATCTCAGATCATACGAACTGCTATAAGATTGTCCTGCTGTAAGGTTTATCCCTTACAGTGAAAAGGTTGTCTTAGTTCGTATAGATCTAATGTTATTCATAAATTTATTAGATATGATCTAATATTATTTATGATTTATTTAATTTAAAAGAATTTTATATCTAAAAATAAAATATTTTAGATTGCATGGACTGCCATAAGGTTGTCCTACTGTAAGGTTTATCACTTATAGTGGAAAGGTTGTCCTAGTACGTACTGATCTAAAATATTGATCATAAAATTTTATATTAGATCTAAAAGATTTTATGATCTAATTAAAAATATTTTAATCTAATTTTAATCTTCATAAATATATTAGATTTTATTTAGAATGATTTATGATTGATTATTATTGAAACTGTTTCAATTACATGAACCTGTTTGGATTAGATCTAAAGTAAATTCATATTTAATGTTACTTGCATATTGATTATGAATTAAACATGTAACTTGGTTGGTAGAACCATATTGTAAAAATATTTTATAAATATGAAAACTATTTTTGAAAAGCCAAACCCCAATCCTCAGTCTAAAACTTAATTAAGAATTAAGAAGTTGTTTGATTAGATTCTAAGATTGTAAATTGAAGATCCTAAGTCACAAATCATAACACATTGAATTAATGGGTTGGTAGAGATTAGGTCCATTAGTTGGATTAGACCTAGGGTTAGATTAAAGAATGGACTTAATTAGAGAATTGACTAAATCTAATCAATTATTATCTTAGATTAGGTCAAGAATTCTCTAAATCAATTACAATAGTTGTAGTTGGTCAAGTCCATATCTTTAACAAGACCCAAGATGGACTTGATTCTTAGCTACGCGGTCTAGCATGAATTATTAGGTTGATCTAATGGAAACTAATTAAATCAGTTGGTGTCTAAGGTAAACCAAACTAGTGGTTTTTAATTGGCAGCCCACTTACCTGGCCATTTCTGACGGTGTCCAAGACAAGCCTGGCAGACCCTTTCATTGATCAAACTTATCTGACCTCTTGGTGAGATTATGTTTTGATCAGATCACTTAACTATTTGAGCTGACCCATGTCAGCTAGGTAAATCAGTTTGACTGATTTAGGTACTCCTAGACCAGCCTATTAATGGTCTCCCTTAAGCTGACTTGGTGAAGTTAGTGGAAGGATCTTGACAAGCTGGTTAATCTGACCTACTCACTCCTATAATTAAATCCTCTAAAATTATTAGGCCCCAAAATGAAATAGTTATATGATAACTAGATCATAGCCTCCCATTAAAATGGATGATAATGGGTCCATCAATTGGATAATCATTGGAGGCCCATAGGCCTGGTGCGTATCCACTAATGAAATTATTATTCATAATATGATTTCTTGGCTATCTCTCTAAATGGTAGTTAGGTTGACCAACCATAGTTGTGTTTAATCATTCATTAGTTAGATGGACCAAGTATGATCATGTTAATGGTTGGACCTAACTGAGACTTTCAGTGGAGGCCCTAGTCTACTGAAAAGATACCTAGGATAAAATTAAATTACTAAAAATTGTTTGGAGAAATAATTAATTATGAACCTATCTTTAGATGTACATGGGTTGACCAACCATAGTTAGGCTTGTGTATAGTCTATGTGGATTCTAGTATCCACTAAGAAATTAGGATAATTCCTTAAAGGAGGTAGAGGCTACCAATTCGAACAAAATAGTGGGAGAAATCTTTTGATTAAAGTCTAAATCTTTAGAATTAATGAATCAATTACTAATTAGGCTTTTGGTTCTCCTTTGTCTAGTTAAACCCAAACCACAATTGCTCCATTCACTGTTAGATAGTGATTAAACTTATGGGATCCAACTTCGATAATAAGTATCGAAAGTTGAATATTGATCAGCAGCACAAAGTGGTTCATGCTGAGGCTTCTATGCTCAATTTAAATATGAGGTCCAAGAATATCCTTGATTAGGCAGAGTACTTCCATTATCAGAAGCAAGGGGATTGGAGGAGGAACTGTCCTAATTATCATGATTCTCATGACCTCAATAGGCTAAATATGAGAGATGAGCAAATAATTACTGATCAAGGATGTTATATGATAACACCTTATAATTTCTCTATTTGTGATATTTCTACTTGGGTATTGGATACCAGAAGTCCAGTCCATATTTGCAATACGTTGCAAAGGCTTCAAGTTAGTAGAAAATTTAAAAATAATGAGCGATTCCTAAATGTTGGAGATGGAAGGTCTGTTCTAGTTCTAGCTATGAGAATAGTTCAACTCATTTTCAATACTAATATCATTTCTCTAAATGAATGTCATTATTATCCTTTTTCTCTAATGAATATAATCTCTATTGGCCTTTTGGCCAAAGATGGTTATCATTTATTAATAAAAGAAGATTATTGTGACATTATTATGAATAATGTTACAATAATGCAAGGACAATGAAGAAATGGTATTTACATTTTATCACAGCCTATGAGTGTAACGTACACTTCTAGAAAACATCCTAGATTAGATAATGTCTCTGATATCCATCTATGGCACTATAGGCTAGGTCACATAAATAAGAAAAAGATAAATAGGTTGACTCAAGAGAAAATCCTCAAAGTCAGTGATTATGAATCACTTCCAACCTATGAATCTTATCTTCTTGGTAAAATGACCAAGTCATCTTTTGCTGAAAAAGGTGAGAGAGCCACTGAGCTCTTAGGTCTAGTACATACTGATGTATGTGGACCAATGAGCATAGATACCAGAGGTGGATATTTTTGCTTCATCACTTTTATAGATGATCTATCTAGGTACGAATATGTTTATCTGATGAAACATAAGTCGAATTCATTTAAAATATTCAAAGGATTCCGAAGTGAAGTAGAAAAACAAACTAGAAAGAGTATTAAATCTCTTTGATCGGATCGAGGAGGTGAATATCTATCTAGTGAGTTCTTGACATATCTAGGAGAGAATAGAATTCTCTCATAGTAGACTCCTCCAGACACACCACAACATAATGGTATATCGAAAAGAAGAAATCGAATCTTGTTGGACATGGTTCGATCCATGATGGGGTTTGCTATTTTGCTTGTTTTATTTTGTGGTTATGCTCTTAAGACTGCATATTATATATTGAACAATATACCAAGTAAATCTATCATAAAAACTCTATATGAGATATGGACAGGACGTAGGCCTACACTCTCTCACCTACGAGTTTGGGATTGTCCGGCCTATGTCAAATGTTTGCAAAAGATGAGCTTGGACCCTGGTCTGATAAGTGTGTGTTGATAGGGTATCCCAAAGAAAGTAAAGGTTATTATTTCTACCATGCTGATGAACAAAAGATGTTCATTAGTCTTAAGGCAATATTTTTGGAAAAGGAGTTCCTTGGTGAAAGAACTGTTGCCTCTAAAGTTGAACTTGATGAAGTTCATTAGGTAGAAAAATTGACACCTATAGCTGAACATGAGTTGGATCTGATTAGATCAGATCCAGAGCCCAAAGTACTTACACCACTAAGGCGATCTAGTAGAGTACCATATCATCCGAATAGATACTATAATTTTTTGGTCCAGGATGATGATCCCATCGAACTCGATGAGAATGATGAGGACCCGATCACTTACATGGATGCTATGCAGAGATCTGACTCTAAAAAATGGCTAGAAATCATGTGATCTGAAATGGATTCCATGAAGGTCAATGATGTATGGACATTAGTTGACCCACCTAAAGAGATTAAACCCATTGGGTGTAAATGATATTCAAAAGGAAAAGAGGTGCAGACGAAAAGGTGGAGACCTATATAGCCCATCTGGTTGCCAAGGGGTATCGTCAATGTTATGGTATTAACTATGACGAGACATTCTTCCTAGTGGCAAAGCTTAAATTCATTTGGATAATGCTTGCAATAGCTGCCCATTTAGACTATGAGGTCTGACAAATGGATGTGAAGACAGCATTTCTAAATGAAGAGTTGACTAAAAAGGTGTATATGATACAACTTGAGAAATTGACATCCATAGATGAGTCGAAGGTGTGCAAGCTTCAGAGATCCATTTATGGATTGAAGCAAGCATCTCCGAGTTGGAACACATATTTTGGTAAAGTGATCAAAATGTATGGCTTTATTAAGAATGGAGAAGAACCCTGCATTTACAAATGGGCAAATGGTCCAGCAGTGGTATTCCTTATCTTGTATGTGGATGACATTCTTTTAATCGAAAATGACATCCCCATACTATAAGGATAAAAGTCTGGTTGTCATCATAGTTCTCCATGAAGGACTTGGGAGAAGCATCCTACATCCTAGGGATAAAGATCTATAGGGATAGATCTAAAAGCATGCTTGGATTATCCTAGTCCATGTATATAGATATTGTGCTGAAAAAGTTCAGCATGGAGAATTCCAAGAAAGGCTATCTACCAATAGACCATGAAATTTCTCTCTCCAAGAAGGATTGCCCGACAACTTTTGAAGAGAGAGAGCGTATGAGTAGAGTCTCGTATACTTCGGCAGTGGGATCTATCATGTATGCCATGACATGTATGAGACTAGACGTGGCATACTCACTAGGAGTAGTGAATAGATACCAGTCTGACCCTAAAAAAAATCACTAAAAGATGGTTAAAACCATCCTTAAGTATTTGAGAAATATTAAGGACCAATGGTTGGTTTATGGCGAATCAGATATGAAACTTGTGAGGTTTATGGACTCCAGCTTTCAATCTGATCATGATGATAGTAGAAGCATGTCGAGGTATGTCTTTACTTTAAATGATGGAACAATCTGTTGGAAAAGCTCCAACCAGCATACAATGGCAGACTCTGTTTGTGAAGTAGAGTACATGGCAGCATCAGATGCAGCAAAGAAAGCTTTGTGGCTGAGGAAGTTCATCACCGAGCTCAGAGTAGTACCCTTCATTGATGGTCCAGTCCTGCTCTACTATGATAGCACTGGCACCATAGCTCATGCTAAGGAACTGAAGGCACACCAACAGACAAAGCACATTTTGCGATGCTTCCATTTGGTCCATGTGATTGTGGATCATGGTGATGTCCATCTTCAGAAGATCGACAAAAAGAAGAACCTAGCTGACCCCTTCACTAAAGCCCTTGCAATTAAGGAGTTCGATAATCATAAGTCGAAGATGGGTATTAGATACTATGCCGAGTGACTTTAGGACAAGTGGGACTTGTTGGGAATTATGTCCCAAAGCCAATTATCAGTCGATTAATGGTTGAGCTATTTTATAATTATAATTAATTTATTAATTAATAAAAATATTTTGGCATCTTTTTCATCATAAGTTTACATCTTCTAATGAACTCCATTATTTTGATGAAGTCTTTAGGACTATTTAGCTTTGATAAAGAGACGATTTATTGATTAGTCCTTAAATTTGTTCATGACTAAATGATAAACTATTAATAAGGACGATAGTAGCTATCGAGCATAGGTCGCTGTATGCTATATAGGTTGGTTATCCTCTTAACCAAGAAGTATGGAGACACTGGTATGGCATATGGATGAGATGTATGGGTACATCATCATTGAACGTGACCAACTCCAGAGCATTATACTATCGAGAATGTCTCTGATAGGATATAGGTATAAGTATCCCTTAGACCTGAGATCACCTTAGTGACTTGCAAGCAACACACTGTGCTTTGGTACTTGACTAACTGAATTTCTAATTCAACAAAGAAAGGCTTCTGGGCATAGTCATGTACTTGCAAAGTCGGAGTGTGATCAAGATGGGATTGACTACTTCAAGAGTTGATGAATAATGCATCACTGTATTTCAATCTAGCAAAATCTTGGCCAGGGTAATCCATCAGATAGATCTAATATATTGAAATACAATGTGGACAATCTGATCAGAGTTGATAGTTTAACTCTAAGGTGTCCTATAATCATTTTGGTCAAGAGGATGAATTATATGGAAACTATATCCGCATGGATTCTAAGGATGTTGATTCTACACATTCGACCTATCCGACCATCGGGTACCATTGCTAGATGGTCACTTTGATTGGTATAAAAATCTATTCCTATGCTACTGACTTAGGTTTGGATCTATGAGGTCACACACAATAGAGTTCATGATCTGATCGGATGGTTGACCAATGATTAAGAATTGTTCTAGGGTCAAACAATCAATACGATTGGTGTTTAACCAAGTATAAGTATTGCAGGAGGATTGATTAGCAATTAGATTGCTAATTGACTTAATTTGATTAATCCATTAGGTTGAGATTAAGTTTAATTAAATATAATTTAATTAGATTTAGTTTAGACTTGATTAGATCAAGTCCAATTGACTTATTAGATAAGCCAAGTGCAAGAAAGAACTAATCCTATTCTAACTAGGACTCGAGTCAACTCAAATTTCTAATTTGATTAGAAAATTAAATTAAAATTTAATTTAATTTAATCTAATTTAATTAAGTTTTTAAATGGATTAGGGTCTTATTTAATTGAGTTGGTTTACTCCTAATTTTATTTGTTTAAAAGATCTTGTTTGACCAAGTCAAGACAGGAGTCCTAGTGTGATTAGGACTCCCTATCTCCTTACGCCACCTTGGTCCCAATGCCCCCCATACCTATTTTTTAGGTATTTTTCATGAAAAATCTCTTTCTTCTTGATTTTCATGCCCCCACTCTCCCTTCAAGTCATATATGGAAGTTAGGTGGAAGACCAAGTCAAAGGAGGAATTGGTTTTGCCTTGGGATTCTATGAGATTGAATCCCTGTTGACCAAAACACCTCTTCTTTGAATGGTGCCACCTCTCCCTTTATTTCTTCCCTTATTCCATGTGAGAAATCAGAGTTTTTGGCTGCCCCCGCTTGTTGGTCCATGCCAAAAATCATGAAGGAGGCACCCAAGAGTTGGGCACCCCTTGTCTTGCCCCATTTGACATTTCCTTATCTAGTTTTTGATCTAGACAAGGACTCTATCTTTTTCTCTATTTATTGGACGAATTTTTAACTAATTTTTTTATTGGATGTAGACCATTAAGAGATATTTGGGGTGTGTAAAAATTAGAGAAAGAGGGTCCTTGGGCATGGGGGTTCCATAGGCACCAAACTAGTTGTCTAGCTGAGAGAAAAGAGAAGAAGAAGAAGGTCTTCTTCTAGGGCTGGTTTTTCTTCATCTCTCCTCCTTCTTTTGAGTTTTTTTGAGAGAGTCTTAGATCAAAAAAACTCTTCTCTTCCTTCTTATTTTTTAGAGAGTTCAAGTTTCGGAGAAGAAAGCATCAGATCGACCATCAAAGAAGGATCAGCACAGTACTAGCATACATTCCTGATTTTCTGTATTGGACTTCAGATCAGAGATCATGAGCTTGTGTGGACATCTCTTAGAGGCTGGATGCGTGTACAGCTCAGAGCTTCATCCCTCACCCTGGATCAGTAAGTTAGAACATCTAACTTGCAAAGATAATATAGATCTGATCTCATATTACACATCTGTTCTTGATCTAGTGTAGATCTAGATTGATGTAATCAACCTTTGCTTATTATTTTATTTAATTTTTGATTTAAATACTATACAATAATCATATAATATGATCTTAGATCTAGAAATTTTTTTTTGATATTTAAAATTAATATGATTAATTTTAAATCTTTCGCTGCTGATCTTGAAAAAGTTTCAAGATTGAACCTTGAAATCCTAGATCTGGTTCCTTCAGAAAGGACTTGGGCAATGTGTTCAGTATTGCATCCTTCTCAAGCTGTTTATGCAAAGAAAAATCGAGCTTGCTCGATTACTCAATCAG
This sequence comes from Cocos nucifera, assembly GCA_006176705.1. NCBI lineage: Eukaryota > Viridiplantae > Streptophyta > Magnoliopsida > Arecales > Arecaceae > Cocos > Cocos nucifera. The sequence goes on along the minus strand of QRFJ01002186.1, from coordinate 275,148 downwards.
TTCAATCATGTATAATACATGATCAGTGACAGAGGCACTATCCCGCATTCTGACATTGAAGATGGCACAACTAGTCTTGTGCTAAAGGAATCCTCCAACACTTGAAGCTTGTCCTTTGGCAGAGCCATCTCAAATCCACTTCTAATTAGTGTCTCCGATAGTTCCATGTGCATTTGCAGTTGGCTCCTCAGGTGCATCATCCGTTATCACATGTAGGATGCGTTCATGCTCCAAGACAATCTTTAACTTTCGGTATCGGCTACCAAAGTTGAGTTCCACCAACTTATGATTGTCTAACAATAATCAAAGCAATAGAAAAGTATCCATATCTGTACAAAGAAAAATCATAATCTAATTAGTAATTAATTCATTAAACCTAGAGATTTGGACTTTTAATCAAATAATTTTTTCACTATTTTATTCGAATTGGTAGCCTCTACCTCTAATTCGAGGAATTACCCTAATTTCTTAGTGGATGCTAGAATCCACATAGACTACACATGAGTCCAACTTTGATTGGCCTATCCATATGCATCTAAGAATAGGTTAATAATTAATTATTTCTTCAAATAACTTTTAGTAATTAAATTTTGCCCCAGCCTCTAATCAGTTGGCTTTGGCCTTCTCAAAAAAGGATCCAGTTAGGTCCAACCATTTACATGACCTTACTTGGCCCAACTAACCAATGAATGATTAGGCCCAACTTTGGTTGGCTAACCTAACTACCATTTAGAAAGATGTAGCCAAGAAATTATATAATGAATGATAATTCTATTAGCCGATAAGCACCAGACCTTTGGGCCTCCAATGATTATCCAACTGATGGACCTATTATCATCCACTTTAATGGAAGGCTATGATCCAGTTATCATATAACTATTTCATTTTAGGGACCTAATAATTTTAGAGGATTTAATTTAAAGATGAGGGAAGGTCAGATGAACCAGCTTGTTATGATCCTTCCACTAACTTCACCAAGTCAGCTTAAAAAGGATCATTAATAGGTTGGTCTAGGAGCACCTAAATCAATCAAACTGATTTACCTAGCTGACATGGGTCAGCTTGAATAGTCAAGTGATTCGATCAAAACATAATTTCACCAAGAGGTCAGGTAAGTTCGATCAGTGGGAGGGTCTGCTAAAGCTTGCCTTAGACACCATCAGAAATGGCCAGACAAGCAGGCTGCCAATTAAAGACCACCAATTTGGTTTACCTTAAACACCAACTGGTTTAATTAGTTTTAATTAGATCAACCTAATAGTTCAAGCTAAACCGCATAGCCAAGAATTAAGTCCATCTAAGGTCTTGTTGAAGACATGGACTTGACCAACTACAACTATTATAATTGATCTAGAGAATCCTTAAACTAATTTAAGATAATAATTGATTAGATTTAGTTAATTATTTAATTAAGTTCATTATTTAATCAATCCCTAGGTCTAACCCAATTAATGGACCTAATCTCTACTAACCCATTTAACTCAATATGTTATGATTCGTGTCTTAGGATCTTCAATTTACAATCCTAGATCCTAATCAAACAACTTCTTAATTACTAATTAAATTTTGGGCTTAGGGTTGGGGTTCGACTTTTCAAAAATAATTTTTATGTTTGTAAAATATTTTTACAACATGGTTCTACTAACCAAGTTGCATGTTTAATTCATAATCAATATGCAAGTAAGAAGAGTATGAAACTACTTTAGATCTAATCTAAACAAGTTCATGTAATTGAAATAATTTTAACAACAATCAATCATAAGTCAACTTAGATCAAATCTAATATATTTATGATAATTAAAATTATATTAAAATATTTTTAATCAGATCATAAAATCTTTTAGATCTAATCTAAAATTTTATGATCAAACTTTTAGATCAGCATGTACAAGGACAACCTTTTCACTGTAAGGGATAAACCTTATAGTAGGACAATCTTATAAGATCAGTTCATGTAATCTAAAATTTTATATTTAAATTTAAAACTTTTTTAAATCAAATAAATCATAAATAACATCAGATCATATCTAATAAATTTATGAATAATATTAGATCTATATGAACTAGGACAACCTTTGCACTATCCTTAAAGTAGTTCGTATGATCTGAGATTTTAATTTTACATTTAAATATCTAACTATTAACTAGATCTAATCCAAAAAAAATTCAAGCATGCATCAATAATCATATAATAATTAATTTGGCTCTGATACCAATTGAAGGAACCAGATCTAGGATTTTAGGACTAGATCTTGAAATCTTTTCAAGATCAATAGCAGAAGGCTCAAAATTAATCTAATTAATTTCAAATATCAGATAATCCCTAGATCTAAGATCATATTATATGATTATTGTATGGTATTTAATTTTAAAATTAAAAATAAATAAGAAGAAAATATTGATCACATCAACCTAGATCTACACTACATCTAATGCATGTATGAAAAAATCAATAGATCAGATCTATTAGTTGAGCGAGTTAGATGTTCTAACCCACTGATCCAGACTTAAGGATGAAGTTGTAATCCATACATATATCCAACCTTCGGGAGTCATCCACATGAGTCCACAATCACGATCAGAAAGCCAGATGCTGCAAATCAACACACTATGCTAGTACTGTGCTGATCTTTTTTCGATGATTGATCAGATGCCTTCTTTCTTCTAGATTGCACTCTTTCAAAGAGGAGAAGGAGGAGAAGAAGTTATAGATGTGAGACACTCTCAGAAAACCCAAGGAAGAAGGAAGAGAAGAGATGAACACAACAATCCTAGAAGAAGATCCTCTTCTTCTTCTCTTTTCCCTCACCTAGATACCTAGTTTGGTGCCTATGGAACCCCAACGCCCAAAGGTCCTTTCCATCTGATTTTTACACACCTCAAAGCCCTCTCAATGATCTATAACCCACAAAAATTTTAATTCAAAATACGTTCAAAATATATAGAAAAGGAAGAGTTCTTGTCTAGGTTAAATACTAGACAAGAAAAGGTCAAATAGGGCAAGTCAAGGGGTACCCAACTCTTGGGTGCCTCCTCCATAATTTTTGGCATGTACCAGCAAGAAAAGCTGCACAAGAAAAGGGGTTTCTCATGTGGAATAAGAGAGAAACTAATTTGGAGAGGACGTAGCACCTTTTTGGAAGAGTTTGGATTTATTAGGATTCTATCTCATAGAATCTAATATCAAAATAAACTCCTTCTTTGACTTGGTCTTCTACCCAATTATCATATGAGAAAGAGAGGAAGAGAGGGGGCATATGAGAAGATCAGGAAGAAAAGGATTTTTCATGAAAAATACTAAAAAAATAGGCAAGGGGGGCATTTGGACTAAGGTGGAGCAAGGAGAAATCCTAGTCTTACTAGGATTCTATCTATAACTTGGTCAATGTGGTTTCTTAAACCAAATTAAACCAAAACCAACTCCACCAAATTAAATTAAGTTCTAACCCAATTAATGGTTTAATTAAATTAGATTAAATTATATTTAATTTTAATTTAATTTTTAAATTAAATTAGGAAATTAGGTTGACCAAAGTCCTAGTTAGACTAGGACTAGTTTTTTCTTGCACTTGACTTATCTAATAAGTCAATTGAACTTGATCCAATCAAGCCCAAACTAAATCTAATTAAATTATATTTAATTATATTTAATTTTAGCCCTTTGACTTAATCAAATTAAGCTAGTTAGCAATCAAATTACTAATCAATTCTCCTACAATACTTGCATTAGGTTAAACATCAATTGTATTGATCGTTTAACCCTAGAACGATTCTCAATCATTGGTCAACCATCTGATTAGATCATGAACTCTAATGTGTGTGATCTCATAGGTCTGAATCTAAGATGGTAGTATATAAATAAATTTTTGTACCAATCGAAGTAACCATCTAGCAATGATACCCGATGGTCAGATAGGTCGAATGTGTAGAACACTATCCTTAGAACCCATGCGGATATAGTTTCCATATAATTCATCCCTTTGATCAAAATGCTTGTAGGACACCTCAGAGTTCAACTGTAAACTCTGATCAGATTGTCCACATTGTATTTCAAAATATCAAATCCATCTGATGGATTATCCTAGCAAAGATTTTGCTGTATTGAAATACAGTCATATATTCTTCTCCAACTCTTGGAGTGGTCAATTCCATCTTGATCACACCCCAACTTCGTAAGTAATTGACTATATCCAAAAGCATTCCATTACTAAATTAAAAATTTAATTAGTCCGGTATCAAAGCACGATGAGTTGCTTGCAAGTTACTGAGGTGATCTCAGGTCGAAGGAACACTTATATCTATATCCCATCAAAGACATCCTCGACAGCAGAATGCTCTAGAGTTGGTCACGTTCAATGATGATGAACCCATACATCTCACCTATATGCCATACCAGTATCTCCACACTCCTTGGTTAAGAGGACAACCAACCTATATTGCATACATCGACCTATGCTCAATAGCTATAGTTGTCCTATTTAACAGTCTATCATTTGGTTGTGAACTGATTTAAAGATTAATCAATAAATTTTCTCTTTATTGAAGCTAAATAGTTCTAAGAACTTCATCATAAAAATGGAGTTTGTTAGGAGATGAAGACTTGTGATGAAAAACATGCCAAAGTATTTTATTTATCAATGATCAATTACATATACAAAGTAGCTTAATTGTTAACAGGCTAATTTTTGATTTAATGTAATGCCATAATCATGTAATAGAACATTAGATCTAGGGTATTCTTTGGTATTAAAAAATTAATTTTGATTAATTCTAGTCTTTCGCTGTCTGATCTTGAAAAAGTTTTAAGATCTAGTCTTGAAATTCTAGATCTAGTTCCTTCACATTCAACATTTAAAGCATGTCCTCTGGTTGAGCATTCTCAAACCTTTAACTAAACTCATCACATATTGCCATTGGCATAATATAACGTACCATGATTTGGTCATTGAGCCACTTCTAGTAAGTATCTCGAATCATCCCATGAGCATTCAAAGCTGGCTCCTTAGGTAAAAGATCTATCAAACTATACAGAATCTACTCATGCTCCAAGACTATCTTCAATTTTTGATATCAGCTATCGAAATTAGTATTGCAAAACATGCAGGATTTCATGCATAGATTTCAAATTTTTTTCAAAAATAAAGAACAGCGGAAGACATAGATTAAACTATTTAATCTATAAATGTATGTAATCAAATTACAAAACCCTACGTCAAGGATCTATAACATGTTATGATGCAAATATAAATCTAAAAATAAATTAATCATAATTGATATTGATCAAATCAATATCTAGATCTAGAATAATTCTAGATTTAACCCTAGATCATATCTACGTTACCAAGAAATTAGATCTCTTACCTTTGCATAGGTTGAGAACTCCGTGGTTGAATCCCATTATTGCTTTTAGAGCCGCACAGGCGTCCAACCTCTATAGGTGATCCACACGAACCTGCAACACAGATCGAAGGTTCGTCGAATGAAGATCCACTCGAAGTGCTAGCTTCTCACGGATCCCTCCTAATTGTTAATCAAATACATATTCTTCGGATCTCTTAGATATACCAAGAGATGAAGAACATGAGGAGGATTAAGGAAGAAATCCAACCCTTGGATCTTCCATAAATAAAAAAATAAAAATAAGAAAAAATAAATCCAAAGAGAAGATAAATCTTCTCCTTTAGGACATCCACAGTTGATGTCCCAAAATCATTTCTATGCTAGGATCAGAGGAGACCTTCCTCTACACTTTTTCCTATTTTTCTAGATCTAATATCTCTATTTTTATCATAGAGAATTCCCACAAAATTATGGAGAAGAAGGGTTCTCAAAGAAACCCTAAGAGAAGACATTCTTCTCTTCTTCTCACATCAGGACATGATCAGATCATATCCAAAGATGATCACTATTCTCCAACATCTTGAAGCATGGATCCCCACACCATCTCATTTTCTCTCTCTTAAATTTTTATTGTACAAAATTACATAAGAAATAGGAAGAGAGAAAACCAAAAAAAAATACAAGAGAAGACAATCTTTCTCTTACCTTGTCTTCATCGAGACATCAATGTTTGATGTTCAAAAGAAAAGATCTCCTCCAAGAGTCTTGGCACCTCAAACCTCCATGCCCCTCCTCATTTTTCCCTTTGGTCTTCATGTGAAAAATCCATTGAGTTATGGATGCCAACAACTTCTCATAAGGAGGCATCCCCTTATTAACACCTTTGACTAGGTCAAAACCTAGTATAAAGGGATTCCCATGGGGAGTCCAACTCTTGGATGCCCCTCTGACTATTCCAAGGCATGAACTAGATGGGCCACACACAAAATAAAGGGAGAAAAGGGTAGAAAACCCAGGGAGGGCATGGGTAGTAGGCGCACAAGAGGAGGGGAGGAAGTTTGGTCAAAGAAGACTCTTCCAAGTAGGAAACAATTTCCAATCTCCTTCTAGTTTTGATCAAGTCAAAATAAATTTCCAAATATTCTAAATAGTGGGTGTGCAAGGCCTTCTTGGGCAAGGGAATGCATGTAAAAAAATCAGGAATTAAATATGTGGGCGTGGGGTCTTAGGCGCAAGAGAAAGAGAGAGAGTCCCAGTCCAACTGGGACTCCTCTTGTCTGACTAGGTCAAAATAGGTTTAAACCAAATTTAAATCTCATTTAAATTAGATTAAATGCAATACAATTAAGAATGATCCTAGTCTAACTATAAGTTTAATTAAATTAGATTAAATCAAGATTTAAATCTGATTTAAATCCTAAGTCAATTAGGTGCACCCAAGTCCTAGTCAAATAAGAAATTATTCTTTCTTGCAATTGGCTTATCCAATAAATCAACTAGACTTAGTCTAATTAAGTTAAAACTAATTCTAATTGAATCTAATTCAATTAGTCTTGATCTCAGACCAATTGCTCAATCAAATTGAGCCAATTAGCAATCTAATTGCTAATTGATCCTCCTGTAACACTTGCATTAGGTCAAACATCAATCGTATTGATGGATTGACCTTAGAATGATTCTTAATCATCGATTAACCATTTGATTAGATTATAAGTACTAATGTGTGTGACCTCATAGGTTCGAACCTAAGCCAATAGTATAGGAACCAATTTTTGTACCAATTAAAGTTACCATCTAACAATGGTTCCCGACGTCCGGATAGATCGAATATATGCAAAGCAACATTCTTAGAACCCCGGCCCATGGTTACCAAATAATTTATCCCTATGACTAATAATACTCAAGATGACTTTGAGTATGTTGTCAAATACTCATACAAGTCATCTCTATTGCATCTCAAAATTTTGCAAATCCCATGACACCTCACAAGGATTACCCAAGCCTAGGTTTTGCTATATTAAAACACAGTGAGTGATTCTCTTCTTGAAATTAATCCAGAGTGGTCTATCCCATTTGGACTCACACATCGACTTCATAAGTACTTGATTATACTCAAAAATCTTTCAAATCTATATTAAAAATATAGGCAGTCCGGTACCAAAGTACAGTGAGTTGCTTGTAAGTCACTATGGTGATTTCAGATCGAAGGAATATTTATATCCATTGGCCTTAGCTAACTACTCTTAATAGTAGAGTACTACATTAATCACATTTAGTGCAAATATACTTCTACATCTCACTTGGATGCCATATCAGTATCTTCACACTACTTGGTTACGAGGACAACCAACGCATATGGCATATAGCGACCTACACTCGATAAGTTATCGTCCTTATTAATAACTTATCATTTAGTCATAAATAGTTTAAGAACCATCCGATAAATTTTTCTTTATTGATTGATTATGGTTCTAAGGATTTCATCATAATTTAGGAGTTCATTTAAGAATGATAGAACTTTTATGATGAATCAACCAAATAACTATTATTATTAGATAATTCATATACTAATTCCAATTATCTACCACTTAGATGATTGGCTTTAGGATATTTTTTTGAACAATTAGATCTCATCAATTTATCATTGTTCGATAGTAATCAGAGCGACAAAGTGGTGGCCATAACTGCATAAAAGGAAAACCAAAAGTCTAATTAGTATGTGAATTATTAAGCCTAAAGACTTGGACTTTAGTCTAAAAGTTCTTCCACTATTTTATATGAATTAGTAATCTCTACCTCCAATTCAAGAAATTACCTTAATTCCTTAGCAGGTACTAGAATCTACATAGATTGCACATGAGCCCGACTTCTGTCGATCAACCTGTATGCATCTATGGGAAGGTTATTAACCAATTATTTCTCTAAACAACTTTTAATAAAAAAAATTTTTGCCCCAATTACCTTTTCAATAGGCTTTGGCCTCCACTGAAAGGGTTGGTTATATCCATCCATTAACATGACTACACTCAGCGTATCTAACCAACAAATGATTAGGCCTGATTTTGGTTGGTCAACCTGACCATCCATTAGAGAGACACGACCAAGCTATCATATTATGTATATGATAATTTCAATAGCAGATAAGCACCAAACCTTTGGGCCTCCAATGATTATCCGACTAATGGACCCATTATCATTGAACTTAATCGAAGGCTATAATCTAGTTATCACCATAACTATTTTATTTTGAAGGAACTAATAATTTACAAGATTTGGTTAATACATTTTAAGAGAAGAAAAGAGATTAACCAGCTAATCATGATCCTCTCACTGACTTGACCAGGTCAGACCAAAGAAGACCAGAGATAAGCCAGTCTACGGGTACCTAAATTAGTCACATTGATTTATCTTATTGGCTTGGATCAGCTCGAATCATCAAGTGTTCTAATCAAAATCCAATCCACCATGTTGGTCAGGTTAGTGAGATCGATGGAAGGGATATGTCACTAACTCACCATAGACCAAATATATGCAAGTAGTTTCTAATTAAAAACCATAGGTCAAGATTGCCAAACTTACCTTAGACACCAACTGATTAATTAGTTTCGATTCAATCAACCTAATAATTCAGGCTCGACCACTAAGCCACAATTAGGTCTATTTGGTCTAATTAAAGACATGGACTTGAGTAACTCCAACTATTATATTTGATCTAGAGTATCCTTGACCTAAATCAAAATCAACATTTGGTTAGATTTGATCAATTACTCTTGTTAAGTCCATTATTTAATTATAACCTTAGGTCTAACCCAATTAATTGATCTGATTCATGCTAACCCATTGACCCATGTATTATGCAATTATCTTATGATCTTCAATTCACAATTCTAGATCATAACAAATAATTCCTAATTTTTAATTAAGTATAAGGCTGACATGGCTTCGGATTTGGTATTTCAAATAATTTTAAATTTTGTAAAATATTTACATGGTGAGTTGGCTCAGTCTTTCAGAACTAATTTTTGTGCATAAATTTTGAATCAATTTTAGATCTTTAATATCTTTTATTAGATCTAAATTAATTCTTAAAGTTTTTTTTGCTATTCTTTTTCATGGGTAATAATCGTAGCAGCATCCCTATATGCTATAGGAAAATCCCATCGAATGAGAAGAGAGAGCCAACCCTACTGTTCTCCTATTACCAAATGGCCATGGCGATCTACCCAATCCATTTACTATGCTACTCAGATAATCTAACTTATTTAGATCTAATCTAAATAATCAATTTTCAGATTTAATTGTGTAAAAATCATGTTATTGACCTAGAGCTCTAAAACCAATTGAAGAGATTCTAGGCAATTCCATGGATGTATTTTTTTAAAAAAAATTTACAGTAGAAATGATAGATTAAACCATTTAATCTATGTAAGATGCATGAGATCTGATCTTAACTATCTATCTAGGATCAGTAACATAAAAATTATACAATAAAATCAAAAAATAAAAAGAATATGTATCAGTCACATCGATGTCTTATACCTAATCTAACTATTAGATCGGTCCTTAAAGGTTTAGAACATTATACCTTCACCATGGGTCGAAGATCTCCACTGCTAAAATATAAGGATTTAAGGCTTTGTAGGTTGCTCGTAGTCACACAGGATGTCTGGCCTTTACGAATCATCCACATGAAGCCCTCAAGCCGATCAATCTTCTCGGAAGTGCTAGCTCGCGAGAAAACTTCTAATGGAACTGATCTGATTTCCTTCCTCGGATGGCTCAGACCCTTCTAACACCAAAGATGGACCAATAGAGGATGCTAGTGAAGGAAAAAACCTAATTTCTCAGGTCAGATTCTTTCAGATCTGATCGAATCAAGAGAGATATTTTAAAAAAAAATTTTATAAATCTAGACCAGATCTGAGGTGGTTCAGATATGATTTTATAGATCTAATAAATAAAAATAAAAATAAATTAAATCTAATTTAATCTATACCTTGATGTTGGGTAATCAGATTATCCTTTGATGATCCTGCTGTTTACCTGAGGTTCTGGATCTAGCCATGCAAGCACCTGACCTCTATCGATATCCACTTGGACTGGATCTGAAGAACTTCTCCTTCTTTATCATCTCTCCAAATATCAGATTTAGATCTAATTTAGAGGATCTTCAAAACTTCTTTTGAAGATCTGCAGTCATCTCTGCAGCAGTACTGCCTTTTTTCTTTCTCGTCACCTTTCTCTTGCCTGGATCGCACCAAACTAGAGCCCAAATCTCCTTGGGCATGGAGAGGAGAGAGAGGACCAGAAGATGGTGTGGATGAGGCAGAGGGGCAGCCTTGGGGCATGGGCTAAGAGAGAACTCTATTAAAGTTAGGCACAGATAGGGTTTATATAGACCCTACTGCGGCATGCAGTGCCACATCATCCCAGCCAATAACGTTGCTTCGTGCAATCAGATCTAAATCTGATTGGTGGGATGATATCATCTGATCCAATCAAATGAGAGCCCCCTCAATTCATCCTTTGATGGTGCCTAAGATTGGTCAATGTCTACTCCTAGGTGCCACCTAAGTAGAATCCAAGAAGCAACCTGGAGTCCCATCTGTATGGGACTCCAGGCATGCCTATCCATGGGCACACGTCTCCCTAGGCATGCACCTCCTTCTTTCCAATTTTTAGGAAGAGGACAAGCTCCTATCTACTCTCCTATGGGTGCATGATACATGGACAGATGTCTAAGTGTTAAAGATCAATATTTGACCAAAGTCAAAAGACAAGAATTAGCAGGTGATGAAAAATGGTAGGTGTTGTCTTAAATTTATCTCATAAATTAAGATAATCCTTTTCTGATCTGGACAAGCTTCAGTCAGATCAAGTAAAGATACCTAAGTGAGCACAAATATATTTGGATCGGTTGAGACAACTTTTAATGATAGTAGAAGGAGAACGTTAGGCTCAATCGTGTGCTAGCACGATTTTCTTGAACTTAATTGAATCTTATTCAAATCAATTGAACTGGATTAGTCCAATTGATGATATCCAGATCCAAATCCTTGTTTGTGTGATCCAATTAGGTTCAGTTCTGTATGGTAATAGGATATGTCATAATCTCTATCATCAACATCATTGAAATTTTTTTCGATGGATCAGAACTCTTCTGATTTAGATAATTTAGAATGATCGATCATCTAAATTATTCTAATTGCCTCCAAAATCCACCAGTGAGACCTAGCAGTATATCATGGCAACACATCAAAACTAAAATGAACCTCTCGGTGTAGCTACTTGTGTGATTAAGTTCTTCTATCTTGAGCCTCGATCAGATTAGGGTTAAGGTGAACTCATCAAATTTTAATTTTTGTGATATGATTTAACCATTCGATTCAAGTCCGATGTGAAAACCTTAATAGAAACTCTTTTTATTATTCCACTCTGTCATGGCCATGGTCTTATGAACTTGATTCTCATAGGGCTGATCCTCATCCATCGAGGTAGATAGATTTTCTCTTGGTGCAATCCAATTCCTACATTGAACATGCTATAGCCAACATACACCTCAGAATTCCGAATGACTAGGAGATCGAGTCATGGTATAGTCAAACTATAACACTCTTAAGGTAAACTGTCGATGCACCTCAGGTCAAAGAACCAAACACACCACTGCAGCTTCGAGTCATTCATCGATGAGAAGGTAGACTTTCTTATGACTGCTCGAGGTGGTCACGCTCAGTGCCCTCGTTCTCTAACGAGTACCTATACTCTTGCTCCAATGTCTCTACACTGTAGACTCAAGACTCATCTACTATAAAGAAGCGATTGTACATCAATCTTTCGGATCAATCACCATCCTCATGATGATCCTACGGTCGAAAGCATTTTATGAGTTAATAACAAAAATTCATATCTTAAATTTTCAACTCTTGAAAATATGAATTATCATTACCATTAACTCAAGGGATGTATCACAGATACTAAATACACATTTATGATAGAAAATAATTCATTTTATTTTTTATAATTAAAATTACAATTCATGCCTCCTTCGTAGCTTCTGACGCAGTGATATATTCTGCTTCCATGGTGGAATCTGCTATTACAATTTACTTGAAACTTTTTCAACTGACAGCACCATCATTACACACAAATAGACTCTTAGATATCGACTTTCGATCATCTACATTGGATATAAAATCCGAGTCTGTATATCCCCAGACTTAGAGTTTTCCATTACTAAAGACCAACAACGTATCCTTAGTTCTTCTTAAGTACTTAAGGATACATTTCACAGAATTCTAGTATTCTTCATCTGGATTCAATTGATATCTGCTCGTGACACTCATAGCATGGGCTATATCAAGTCATGTACATAACATTGCATACATGAGGCTCCCTATTGCTGAAGCATAAGGGATCTTACTCATGCATTCTATTTCCTCAAGTGTGCTAGGGCACATCTTCTTGAAAAGTTGAATACCATGTCTGAAGGATACTAATCCTCTCATAGAGTTTTCAATGCTAAACCTCTTTACCACTTTCTTTATGTACATCTTCTATGAAAGTTCTAGCATCCTATTCGGTCTATCTCTATAGACCTTAATTTCTGGAATAAAGGATGATTCACTTAGGTCTTTCAAAGAGAATTCTTTGGATAACCATATTTTAACTATGGTCAATATGAAAATATCATTTCCAATAAGCAGGATATCATCCACGTACAATACGAGAAAGACAACAGTGCTCCCATTAGCCTTTTTGAAGACACATGGCTCCTCCTCATTTTTGATGAAATCAAATAATTTGATCACATCATTAAAATGAGTGTTCTAGCTCCGAGATGCTTGCTTAAGTCCATATATGGACCTTTGCAGCTTGCATACCTTGTGATCAGCATCACTGGATATGAAACCTAGCGGCTGTTCCATATAGATATCTTCCTCAAGATAACCATTTAAGAATATCATTTTCACATCCATTTTTCATATTTCATAATCAAAATAGGCTGCAATAGTAAGCAATGTGCGGATGAATTTTAGCATAGCTGCTGACAAAAAGGTATCCTGATAGTCAATGCCTTCGTGCTGACTATAACCTTTTGCCACTAATCTAGCTTTGAATGTCTCCATATTCCCATCTGCACCAATCTTTCTCTTGTAGATCCATTTATACCCAATAGGAACTATACCTTCTGGTGGATCTACTAAGGTCCAAACTTGGTTTATTGTGCATCGAGTCAATTTCTAACTTCATTACCTCTTACCATTTCTCAAAGTCGATATCTGATATTACCTCGTTACAGATTTTGGGATCATCACCATGAACCCTATTACCTACGAGGAACATTTTCTCTACTTCATCTGAAATAGTACCTAAGTACCTCTCAAGAGGATGGAAAACCTTTTCTAATCTACAAGATGGAGGTAGTGATTGTATTGGCTCAATCCAATTTGGTTCCATTTGGTCCTGAGCTTGTTGTTCTTGTGAGACTTTCTTATCGAGCTTGATCTGCTTTCCAATGCTGCTATCTTGAATAAACTATTTTTTAAGAAAGATGGCATATCAACTCACAATCACATTGTGATCTTCTAAAATGTAGAAATAATATTCTAATGACTCTTTAGAATATCCTATAAATCGAGCTCTAAAGGACTTGAAGTCTAACTTGTCTGCTAGTTATCTTTTGACATGAGTCGGACAACCCTAAATTCTGAGATGACTCAGACTTGGTTTCTTACCATGCCATATCTCATACGGGTGGTAGGAATGGTTTTAGAAGGAATTCTATTCAGTAAATATATTGCAGTTAACAAAGAGTATCCCCAAAGATAATCATGAAGGTCTGTGAAGCTCATCTAGATCAGACCATATCTAATAGGGTCCGATTCCTCCATTCTAAAATCTCGGAGTTGAGATGTTTCAGCTGGAGTTCATTGAGAGACTATGCCATTTTTTTTAAGATAGTCTAGGAATTTCTGACTAAGGTATTCACCTCCTCGATTTGATCGAAGAACCTTATTGGGTTTTCCAGTTTATTTTTCTACTTCATGTCTGAATTTTTTAAATTTTTCAAAAGCTTCAGACTTGTATCTCATAAGATACACATACCCATACCTAGATAGATCATCGGTAAAGATGATGAAGTAGACAAAATTGCCTCTAGCCGGCACATCAAATGGGCCGCACACATCAGTATGTACTAGGGCAAGAAGATCCGTGGCCCTTTCCTCATGTCCTACAAAAGAAAGTTTAGTCATTTTGCCATGAAGACAAGATTCACAAATTAGATATGACTCGAAAGTCAATGGACTTAATAGCCCAATTTTATCCAATTTGTTAACCCTATCTTCTGCTATATGACCTAATCTTAGGTGCCATAGATACATATCATTTGGACTATCCCTAGGTTGTTTCATGGCATTCACATTTTGCTCAATATTAAAAATAGATCCATCAATATATAACTGGTAAAGACCGTTAATAAGAAAATCACTTGCAATTTTATTTCTTTCGTAAAGAATGTTACAATGGTCCTTAAGAAAACTAATTACATAGCCTTCTAGTGCTAGGCATGAAATAGAAATCAAATTCCTACTTGCTGTAGGTACATAATAACAGTCTTTGTAGTTGAAGAGGATATGTTTTCACCACCACGACAGCAACTCTTGCTCCATTTTCAATGCATAGGATCATCTCACTATCCCTCAGTCTCCTACTATCCTCAAGACCCTGTATGAGAATGCATAAATGAGCACTAGAAATAAAGTCAAGCATCCAACTAGATGCAGAAGAAATCATAAGATTAGACTCAATAACGACATACCTCTAGAAGGACTTGCCTCCTTATTCTTCAAAGTGGCCAAGTAAGTAGGGTAGTTCTGCTTCCAGTGGCCATCATCGTTGCAATGGAAATACTTTTCTTTGTCAGCGGCCTTCTTCTTCAGTTCTGCTTTTTTCTTCTTTCCTCCTTCCATCTTCTACTTTTTCACAAACTTCTTCTTCTTTCCAAAAGACTTTCACTTAGAAGAAGTCCATTCTATAGCAAGCACTGAGCTTTTAGAATCTTTCACGGAATGCTCAATGGTAACCAGCATATTCATAAGTTCGGTCAAAAAATTTTGAAGTTTTGCATATGGTAGTTCATGATGAACTGCCCATATGCATCAATCAAGGATTGTAGGATTATATCATTCTATAGATCTAGGTCCAACTTCACTCCAACCTTCTTATGTCCTTGATCATCATCAGGCAATGATCTTAGACTGATAGTTCGTCATGCATATTAGCCTTGAAAAGTCGTTTAGTGACTTGGTTCTTGGCTGCGTGACTCTGTTCACCAAACATCTCTTATAGGTGAGCTAACATTTGGCGAGCAGTCCTGATATCTTCATGTTGATACTAAAGTTCATCAGACATTGAGCCCAATATGTAATATCTGGCCTTGTTATCTTCATCCGTCTACTTATCAAGAGACGCTCTCTGTTCAGTGGATAGACGAGTTGATAAGGTGGGAGGGTCCTGATCTAATACATGAGTTAACTACTCAGAATCTAAAATAATTTTAAAGTTTCGGAGTCAATCCTTGTAATTGTATTCGATCAATCTATAGGTGTTCAATATACGTGCTAGTGGGTTGGATGCAAATATTTTCCTATAGAGAGTCAAAGTTTTTAGTTAGATATTATAATTAAGACTTAATTAATTTATTTAAAGATTTTATTTTTAAATAAATTAGCTCCCACTATTTTCTTGAATTTCTACACTTTCTCTATAGAGATGCAAAAATCTTCATGATTAATGATTTCTAGTGGATGGTGCGGTCCCACCAACTGACTCATCACCTCACCTAACAATTATTGATGATGGGTCAGCCAATGAGTGAACAACTCTTATTCAATGATTCTCTAATCATGGTGCATCTAAACATTATCTCTAATTCATGAATCTCACTATTCCCGAAATATTGATCCACTCCTTAGTTAAGTCCGATCCACCATTTGCACAAATTGGATTCCTAATTGAGTCTATCATCGTGTCCAAAATATTGAGCCCAATCCATCCTCCAACTTGTAGTATCCAATGCATAATAGACATGGTTCCAACTTTGTGGTGCAACTGAACCACTGTAATCAGTCGAAAACAATCAACCCCGGGAAGGGCCCGCACATCTACAATGATGGAAGACCTTAAACTTAATTTTTTCTTAGGAAGATTTGATTTAGGTCTCATTAAAGTAGACTTTGACATAATCATAGCCATTATGACTAACCTAGTGGCATGGGTTAGCTTGGATTATTGACCACCTTAAATCAGGATTGAGCCAACAAAAATGGCCAGGTAAGTGAGATCGATGGAAGGGATATGCCATTAACTCGACAAGAATGCATTCGAGTCAAGTAGCTTTCAATTAAAAATTAGTCGATCGTATCTGCCAAATTATCATAGGCACTAAATTATTGAGTCGGAATCAATCGGATTAGCCTACAATCCAGACTCTAACCACTGAGCCTAATTAGGTCTTAGCTTGATCAATCACTCACGTGACTCGATCTTGACCCAGACTTAATCCTATTAGACTGGTCAATTTAAGCATTATTGATCCCATCTAACTAACTCTTGATTCGGTTTGATCAACTGCTTAGACCTAATTGAGCTATCCAAGCCTGAACCAAATATTATGAATATATCTTAGATCTAAAATTCTTAATTTTAAATCTAATTAATATTTTATAATCATAATTCTTAATTAAGTTTAGGGTTCATAAATAAAATATGTATATTAAAACCTAGGATTTCAGGATCTAGCATTTTGCAGAAAGTAAGTTCTCGATTTTTAATTAAGGACGAATGCGCAGCACCCCTACACATCATAAGAACACCCCATAGAATGGAAGAAGAGAGTATTTAAATTCTAATTTGTTCTTATGATCGGACGGCCAAGGAGAATGCCTTAATCAAAAATATATAAAACTACAAAACTAGTTAGATCTACATCATATATCTCATATACAAAAATTGATCTAACTATAAACATATTTTGCATACATCTCATGTATCATATCATGCATATTTTCAGATCTAAATTATTTCATAATTATCTAAAAAATTAGATTTAAATTAATCTCATCGAAATAAATTTTAATCTAGATAATTATGTAGAACTATTCTATAACTAGTCTAAACATGCATTCATCATATCTCATATGATCCAAAAATTAAATAATTTTATTTTTTATTTTTTAGATCTTATTATAATAATTATAACATCAAAATAATAAATAAATAGATCTAAAATCAAAATTTAATCAAATTAAATTATGAACATGCAAGACTATGTATAGAATAATTCTATTTTACAACTAGTCATGCATCTTATAAAACATAGATCTAAATTATTTAATTCTAATTTATTTAATTTTAGATCTAATCACATCTCATGTGACATCTAAAATATTTTATTTAATAAATCAAAAATAAATTTAAATTAGATCTAAATAATTTTTAGGATCTGGCTCTGATAATAATTGAAGGGAAAATTTTGATTTTCTAGGTCAGGTTCGTTCAGTTCTGATTGAATCAAGAGAGATATTTCAAAAATTTTTCTTATAAATCTATATTAGATCTGAGGTATTTTAGATTTATTTTATAGATCTAATAAATAAAAATAAAAATAAAAATAAATTAAATCTGATTTAATTTATATCTTGATGTTGGGTAATCAGATTATCCTTTGATGATTCTATTGTTTGCCTGAGGTTCTGGATCTAGCCACGCAAGTGCCTGGCCTCTATCAGTATCTACTTGGATTAGATCTGAAGATCTTCTCTTTCTTTATCATCTCTCTAAATATCAGATCTGAATCTGATTTGGAGCATCTTCAAAACTCCTTTCGAAGATCTGCAGTCATCTCTGCAGCAGTGCTGCCTTCTTCCTTTCTCATCATTTTTCTCTTGCCTAGATCGCACCAAACTAGAGCCTAAATCTCCTTGAAAGTGGAGAGGAGAGAAAGGACTAGAAGATGGCATAGAGGAGGGAGAGGGGCAGCCTTGGGGCATGGGTTAACAGAGAACTCTATTAAAGTTAGGTGCAGATAGGGTTTATATAGACCCTGTTGCGCCATGCAGTGCCACATCATCCCGGCCAATCACTTTGCTTCGTACAATCAGATCTAAATCTAATTAATGGAATGACATCATCTGATCTAATCAGATGAGATCCCCCTTAATTCATCATTAGATGGCACCTAAGACTGATCAAAGTCTATTCCTAGGTACCACCTAAGTAGAATCCAAGAAGCAACTTGGAGTCCCATCTATATGGGACTCCAAGCATCCCTATCCATAGACGCACGCCTTCCTAGACATGTGCCCTCTTTTTTTTAATTTCTAGCAAGGGGACAAGCCCCTATCTACTCTTCTATGGGTGCATGATACATGGGCAGATGTCTAAGTGTCAAAGGTCAACGTTTGACCAAAGTCAAAAGACAAAAATTAGCAGATGATAGAAAATGGTAGGTGTTGTTCCAAATTTATCTCATAAATTAAGACAATCTTTTTCTAACCTAGACAAGCTCTAGTCAGATCATGTAAAGATATCTGAATGAGCACAAACATATTTCGCTCAGTCGAGACAACTTTTAATGATAGTAGAAGGAGAACGTTAGGCTCAATCATGTGCTAGCATGATTTTCTTGAACTTAATTGAATCTTATTCAAATCAATTAAACTAGATTAGTCTAATTGATGATATCTATATCCAAACCCTTATTTGTGTGATCTAGTTAGATTCAGTTCTGTATGGTAATGGGATATATCGCGATCTCTATCATCAACATCATCAAAACTCCTTTCGATAGATTAGAACTCTTCTAATTCAGACAACTTAGAATGATCGACATCTTAATCATTCTAATTGCTCCCAAAATCCACTAGTGACACCTAGCAATGTATGGTGGCAATCCATCAAAACTAAAAATGAATCTCTTGGTGCAGCTACCTATGTGATTAAGTTCTTCTATCTTGAGCTTCGATTAGATTAAGGTTACGGTGAACTCGTCAAACCCTAATTTCTATCATATGATATAACCATTTGATTCAAGTTCGTGTAAAAAGCTTAATAGAAACTCTTTCTATTATTTTACTTTGCCATGGCTATGGTCTTATGGACTTGATTCTCATGATCCTCATGGGGCTGCTCCTCATCCACCAAGGTAGATAGATTTTCTCTTAGTGCAATCCAATTCCTACAATGAACATGCTATAGCCAATATACACCTCAGGATTCCGAATGGCTAGGAGACCGAGTCATGGTGTAGTCAAACTCTAACTTCCTCAAGGTAAACTATCAATGTACCTCTGATCAAAGAACCAGACACACCACTACAGCTTTGAGTCAATCATCGATGAGAAGGTAGACTTCCTTATAATTGCTCGAGGTAGTCACACTTAGTGCCCTCATTCTCTAATGGGTATCTATACTCTTGCTCTAGTGTCTCTACACTGTAGACTCAAGACTCATCTACTATAAAGAAGTGATTGTACACCAACCTTTTCGATCAATCACCATTCTCATGATGATCCTACGGTCGGAAGTATTTTATGAGTTAATAACGAAAATTCATGTCATAAATTTTCAACTCTTAAAAATATAAATTATCATTACCATTAACTCAAGGAATGTATCACAGACACTAAATACATATTTATAATAAAAAATAATCTATTTTATTATTTATAATTAAAATTAAAATTTTGCCCCTAGAAGTGTATTATAAGTGCCAGCTAATTCTGGCTTCTAGGGCACACATATCTAACAGCTAGATATTGAAAGAAAAAATGAGAAAAAACCTCCCTCTATGATTTTCTTTTTCTTCCAAATCCAGCACCTAAACTAGATCTCTCATCCAAGAAAAAATGTTTCTCCTCTAAGCTCTCACACGCCAACACTTGGCAGCCCACCCAAAGTCCTTGTTAGATATGTGTGCCCTAGAAGCCAGAATTGGCTGACACTTGTAATACACTACTAAGGGCAAAATTATAATTTTAACTATAAATAATAAAATGAATTATTCTCTATCACAAATATGTATTTAGTGTATGTGATACATCCCTTGATTTAATGGTAATGGTAATTCTTATTTTTCAAGAGTTCAAAATTTAAGACAAGAATTTTCATTATTAACTCATAAAATGCTCCTGACCATAGGATCATCATGAGGATAGTGATTGATTCGAAAGATTGGTGAATAATTGCTTCATCATAGTTGATGAGTCTTGAGTCTACGGTGTAGAGACACTGGAGCGAGAGTATAAATACTCGTTAGAGAATGAGGGCACTAAGCGTGACCACCTCGAGCAGTCATAAGAAAGTCTACCTTCTTCTCAACGACTGACTCGAAGCTGTAGTGGTGTGTCTGGTTCTTTGACCTGAGGTGCATCGGTAGTTCACCTTGAGGGTGTTATAGTTTGACTATACCATGACTCGGTCTCCTAGCTATTCGAAATTTTGAGGTGTATGTTAGCTATAGCATGTTCATTGTAGGAATTGGATTACACTAAGAGAAAATCTATCTACCTCGATGGATAAGAAGCAGCCCTATGATGATCATGAGAATCAAGTCCATAAGTCCATGGCCATGGCAAAGTGAAATAATAGAAAAAGTTTCTATTAAGATTTTCACATCAGACTTGAATCGAATGATTAAATCATATGATAGAAATTAGGATTTAACGAGTTCACCTTACCCTAATTTGATCGATGCTCAAGATTGAAGAACTTAATCACATAAGTAGCTATACCAAGAGGATCATTTTTAGTTTTGATGGGTTGCCACCATATACTGCTAGGTGTCACTGGTGGATTTTGGAAGCAATTAGAAGGATTTAGATTATCGATTATTCTAGTTGTCTGAATCAAAAGAGTTCTGATCCATCGAAAGAATTTCGATGATGTCGATGATAGAGATCACGACATATCCCATTACCATACAGAACTAAACCTAACTAGATCATACAAATAAGGGTTTAGATCTGGATATCATCAATTGGACTAATCAAGTTCAATTGATTTGAATTAGATTCAATTAGGTTCAAGGAAATCATGCTAGCACACGATTGAGCCTAACATTCTCCTTTTTCTATCATTAAAAGTTATCTCGTCTGAGCCAATTATGTTTGTGCTCACTCAAGTATCTTTACTTGGTCTGACTAAAGCTTGTCTAGGTCAAAAAAGGATTATCTTAATTTATGAGATAAATTTAAGACAACACCTATCAATTTTCGTCACCTGCTAATTCTTATCTTTGATTTTGGTCAAATGTTGACCTTTGACACTTAGACATCTGCCCATGTGTCATGCACCTGTTGGAGAGCGGATAGGGGCTTATCCCCTTACTAGAAATTGAAAGGAAGGGGATGCATGCCTAGGGAGGTGTGCGCCCATGGATAGGGATGCTTAGAGTCCCATACGGATGGGACTCCAGGTTGCTTCTTGGTTTCTATTTAGGTGGCCCATAACTATAGACTTTGACCAGTCTTAGGCACCATCAAAGGATGAATTAGTAGGACTCTCATCTGATTGGAATAGATGATGTCATCACCTATCAGATTTAGATCTGATTGTATGAAGCAACATGATTGGCCAAGATAATGTGGCACTGCATGGCACAGCAGGATCTATATAAACCCTGTCTGCACACAACTTTTATAGAGTTCTCTCTTAGTACATGCCCCAAGGCTGTTCCTCTCCCTCCTCCATGCCATCTTTTGATCCTCTCTCTTCTCTCCATGCCAAAGGAAAGTTGGGCTTTAGTGTGGTGTGATCTAGGCAAGAAAAAAGCTGACGAGAAAGAAAGAAGGCAGCACTGCTATAGAGACAACTGTAGATCTTCGAAAGAAGTTTTGAAGATTCTTCAAATTAGATTCAGATCTAATTTTTAGAGAGATGATAAAGAAGAAGAAGATCTTCAGATCCAGTCCAAGTGGATATCGGTGGAGGCCAGGCACTTATGTGGCTAGATCTAGAATCTCAGACAATCAGTAGGATCATCAAAGGATAATCTGATTATCCAACATCAAGATATAAATTAAATTAATTTTAATTTATTTTTATTTTTATTTATTATATCTATAAAATTAGATCTAAAAGATTTCAGATCTGATCTAGATATGTGAGAAAAATTTTTGAAATATCTCTCTTGATTTGATCAAATCTGAGCGAACCTAATCCGAGAAATCAGGATTTCCCTTCAACTGGTATCAGAGCCAGGTTCTAAAAATTATTTAGATCTAATTTTATTTTATTTTGATCAAATAATTAGATGATTTTAAATATCACATGAGATATGATTAGATCTAAAATTAAAAAAATTAAAATTAAATAATATAGATTTAAGTTCTACAATATGCATAACTAGTTGTAAAATAGAATAGTTCTATACATAGTCTTTCATGATCATGATTTATTTTGATTAAATTATGATTTTAGATCTATTTATTTTCTATTTTTTAATGATTATAAATATTATAATAAAATCTAAAAAATAAAAAAAATTATTTAATTTTTTAGATCATATGAGATATGATGATTGCATGATTAGACTAGTTGTAGAATAGTTCTACATAATTATCTAGATTAGAATTTATTTTGATGTGATCAATTTAAATCTAATTTTTTAGATAATTATGAGATAATTTAGATCTAAAAAATATGCATGACATGATACATGAGATGTTTGCAAAACATGTATAAAGTTAGATCAATTTGATATATGAGATATATGATGTAGATCTAACTAGTTTTATAGATTTATATTTCTGATTAAGGCATTCCCCTTGGTCGTCTAGTCATAAGAATAAAGTAAGATTTAAATGCCCTCTTCTTTCATTCAATGGAATGTTTTTATGATGTGTAGGGGTGCTGTGCATTCGTCCTTAATCAAAAATCAAGAACTTACTTTCTGCAAAACCCTAAATCCTGAAACCCTAAAATTTTATTTACATATTTTATTTGTGAACCCTAAACTTAATTCAGAATTAAGATTATGAGATATATGTTAGATCTAAAATTGAGAATTTTAGATCTAAGACATATTCATAAAATTGGGTTCGAGCTTGGATAGCTCAATTAGGTCTAAGTAGTTGATCAAACCGAATCAAGAGTTGGTTAGATGGGATCAACAGTGCTTAAATTGACCAGTCTAGTAGGATTAAATCTAGGTCAAGATCGAGTCACGTGAGTGATCGATCAAGCTAAGATCTAATTAGGCTCAGTGGTTAGAGTCTGGATTATAGGCTAATCTAATTGATTTTGGCTCAATAATTTGGTGTCTAAGGTAAGTCTGGTAGATACGTCCGACTGATTTTTAATTAGGAGCTACTCGACTCGAATGCATTCTTATCGAGTTAATGGCATATCCTTTTCACCGATCTCACTTACCTGACCATGTTTGTTGGCTCAGTTCTGATCTGAGGTGGTCAATAATCCAAGCTAACCCACGCCACTAGGTTAGTCATAATGGTTATGACTATGTCAAGTCTAGTTTAATGAGACCTAAATCAAATCTTCCTAAGAAAAGATTAAGTCTAAGGTCTTCCACCATTGTAGATGTGCGGGCCCTTCCCAGGGTTGATTGTTCTCAACTGGTTACAATGGTTCAGTCGCATCGGAAAGATGCAACCATGTCTATTAGGCATTGGATGCTATGGGTTGGAGGATGAATTGGGCTCAATATTTTGGATATGGTGAGAGACTTAATTAGAAATTTACTCATTGGCTAACCCATCATGAATAACTGTTAGGTGAGGTGATGGATCAGTTGGTTGGATCGCACCACCCACTAGAAATCATTAATCATGGAGATTTTTGCATCTCTACAAAGAGAGTGCAGGGAATTAAGAAAATAGTGAAAGCTAATTTGTTTAAAATTTAAAATCTTAAACAAATTGGTTAAGTCATAATTACAATATCTAATTAAAAACTTTAACTCTCTATAGAAAAATGTTCGCATCCAACCCACTAGCACGAATCCTGGACATCCATAAACTGATCGGACCAAATTACAAAGATTGGCTCTGAAACTTCAAAATTATTTTAGATTCCAAAAAGTTAACTCCCATATTGAACTAGAACCCTCCCACCTTACTAGCTTGTGCATCCGCTGAATAGAGAGCATCTCTTAAAAAGTGGATGGATGAAGATAACAAGGCTAGATATTACATGTTGGGCTCGATGTCTGATGAGCTTTAGTGCTAACATGAAGATATTAGGACTATCTACCAAATGTTGGCTTAGCTACAAGAGATGTTTGGTGAAAAGAGTCACGCAGCCAAGTATCAAGTCACTAAATGACTATTCAAGGCTAAAATGCATGATGGACAATCAGTCTAAGATCATTGTCTGATAATGATCAAGGACGTAGAAGAGCTTGAGAAGCTCGGAGTGAGGTTGGATTTGGATCTGTAGAATGATATAATTCTGTAATCTTTGACTGATGCATATGGACAGTTCATCATGAACTACCATATGCATAAACTTCAAAATTTTCTAGCCAAACTTATGAACATGCTAGTTACCGCTGAGCTTTCTATGAAAGATTCTAAAGGCTTAGTGCTTGCTATGGAATAGACTTGTTTCAAGAAAAAGTCTTTTGGAAAGAAGAAAAAGTCTATGAAAAAGCAGAAGATAGGAGGAAAGAAGAAAAAGGCAGAGCTAAAAAAGAAGACCGCTAACAAAGAAAAGTATTTTCATTGCAATAATGATGGCCACTAGAAGTGGAACTGTCCTACTTACCTAGCCACCCTGAAGAATAAGAAGGAGACAGGTCCTTCTGAAGGTATGCTCATTATTGAGTCTAACCTTATGATTTCTTCTACATCCAATTAGATGCTTGACTCTGGTTCTAGTGCTCATTTATGTACTTTCATGCAAGATCTTGAGAATAGCAGGAGGCTGAGGGATGGTGAGATGATCTTGTGCATCAAAAATGGAGCAAGAGTTGCTGCCGTGCCCATAGAAACATATCCTCTTCGACTACCATCTGGTTTAGACTTAGTGTTAAAAGACTATTATTATATGCCTGCAGCAAGTAGGAATTTGATTTTTATTTCTTGCTTTGCATTAGAAGGTTATGTAATTAGTTTTCCTAAGGACCATTGTAACATTCTTTATGAAAGAAATAAAATTATAAGTGGTTTTCTTATTAACGATCTTTATCAGTTATATATTGATGTATCTATTTTTAATATTGAGCAAAATGTGAATACCAAGAAACGACCTAGGGATAGTTCAAACAATAGGTATCTATGGCACCTAAGACTAGGTCATATAATAGAAGATAGGATTAACAAATTAGAGAAAATCGGGCTATTGAGTTTGTTGACTTTCGAGTCATATCCAATTTATGAATCTTGTCTTTATGGCAAAATTACTAAGCTTCCTTTTGTAAGACATGGGAAAAGGGCTATGGATCTTCTTGCCCTAGTACATACTAATGTGTACGGCTCATTTGATATGCCGACTGAAGGTAATTTTGTCTACTTCATAATCTTTACCGATGATTTATCTAGGTATGAGTATGTGTATCTTAAGAGATACAAGTCTGAAGCTTTTGAAAAGTTCAAAAAATTCAGACATAAAGTAAAAAAGCAAACTAGAAAATCCATCAAGGTTCTTCAATCAGATCGAGGAGGTGAATAGCTTAGTCGAAAATTCCTGGACTACCTCAAGAAAAATGGCATAGTCTCTCAATGGACTCCACTTGGAATATCTCAACTCAATGAAATTTCAGAACGGAGGAATCGGATCCTATTAGATATGGTCCGATCCATGATGAGCTTCATAGACCTTCCTAATTTTTTTTGGGGACACTGTTTGTTAACTACAATATACTTACTAAATAGGATTTCTTCTAAAATCATTCCTACTATACCGTATGAGATATGGCATGGTAAGAAACCAAGTTTGAGTCATCGCAAAATTTAAGGTTGTCTGGCTCATGTCAAAAGATAACAAGCAAACAAGTTAGACTTTAGGTCCTTTAGAGCTCGATTTATAGGATATCCTAAAGAGTCATTAGGATATTATTTCTACATTCCAGAAGATCATAATATGATTGTGAGTCGACATGCCATCTTTCTTGAAAAATAGTTTATTCAAGATAGCAACATTGGAAAGCAGATCAAGCTCGATGAGAAAGTCTCACAAGAGCAACGAGCTAAGGACCAAATATAACCAAATCAGGTTAAGCCAATTCAATCACTACCTCCTCCACCTTGTAGATCAAAAAGAGTTTTCCATCCCCCTGAGAGGTACTTAGGTATTATTTCAGAGAAAGTAGAGAAAATGTTCCTCATGGGTAATGGGGTTCATGGTGATAATCCCAAAACCTATAATGAGGCAATATTGAACATCGACTTCGAGAAATGGTTAGAGGCAACGAAGTCAGAAATTGACTCGATGCACTCAAACCAAGTCTGGACCCGGTAGATCCACCAGAAGGTATAGTATCTATTGGGTGTAAATGGATCTACAAGAGAAAGATTGGTGTAGATGAGAATATGGAGATATTCAAAGTTAGATTAGTGGCAAAAGATTATAGTCAACACGAAGGCATTGACTATCAGGATACCTTTTCGCCAGTAGCTATGCTAAAATCCATTCACACATTGCTTGCTATTGTAGCCTATTTCGATTATGAAATATGAAAAATGAACGTGAAAATGGTATTCTTAAATAGATACCTTGAGAAAGATATCTATATGGAACAACCGCTAGATTTCATATCCAGTGATGATGATCACAAGGTATGCAAGCTGCAAAGGTCCATATATGGACTTAAGCAAGCATCTCGGAGCTAGAATACTCGTTTTAATGATGTAATCAAATTGTTTGATTTCATCAAGAATGAAGAGGAGCCATGTGTCTTCAAAAAGATCAGTGGGAGTGCAGTTGTCTTCCTCGTATTGTATGTGGATGACATCCACCTTATTGAGAATGATATTCCCATGTTGACCATAGTTAAAATATGGTTATCCAAAGAATTCTTCATGAAAGACCTAGGAGAAGCATCCTTTATTCTAGGAATTAAGATCTATAGAGATAGACCGAAGAGGATGCTAGGACTTTCATAGAAGATGTATATAGAGAAAGTGCTAAAGAGATTTAGCATGAAAAACTCTAAGAGGGGTTTGGTACCCTTCAGACATGGCATTCATATTTTCAAGAAGATGTGCCCGACAACACCTGAGGAAATAGAATGCATGAGCAAGATCCCTTATGCTTCAGCAATAGGGAGCCTCATGTATGCCATGTTATGTATTTGACCTGATATAGCCCATATTGTGAGTGTCACTAGTAGATATCCATCGAATCTAGATGAAGAACACTGAACTTCTATGAAATGTATCCTTAAGTACTTGAGAAAAACTAAGGATATATTGTTGGTCTTTAGTAATGGAGAACTCCAAGTCCAGGGGTTTACAAACTCAGATTTTATGTTCGATGTAAATGATTGAAAGTCAACATCTGGGAGTCTATTTGTGTGCAATGGTGGAGCTGTTAGTTGGATGAGTTTCAAGCAGATGGTGATAGCAGATTCCACCCTAGAAGCAGAATACATCACTGCATTAGAAGCTACAAAGGAGGCATTCTGGTATAAGAAGTTTGCCACAGAGATCGGAGTGATGTCATCAGATGCCATTCCTCTGTACTGCGACAACAATGGCGTCATAGCCCTTGCTAACAAGCTGAGGTCTTACTAAAAGTCTAAGCACATCGAGCAGCGATACCACCTCATTCATGATTACCTTGAGAAGGATTACGTTGAGGTCAAGAGAGTCGACTCCGCAGACAATGCGGCGGACTTGCTTACAAAGTCATTGGACTAGCAGAAGATCGAAGCCCATCTTGAGTAGATGGGACATAGATTTGTAGCCAATTGGCTTCAGGTCAAGTAGGAGTTTGTTAGATATGTGTGTCCTAGAAACCAGAATTGGCTGACACGTGTAATACACTTCTAAGGGCAAAATTATAATTTTGACTATAAATGATAAAATCAATTATTTTTTATCATAAATGTGTATTTAGTGTCTGTGATATATCCCTTGAGTTAATGATAATGATAATTCTTATTTTTCAAGAGTTGAAAATTTGGATAAGAATTTTCATTGTTAACTCATAAAATACTCCTGACCATAGGATCATCATGAGGATGGTGATTGATCCGAAAGGTTGGTGTACAATCGCTTCATCATAGTAGATGAGTCTTGAGTTTATGGTGTAGAGATGCCGAAGTAAGAGTACAGATACTCATTAGAGAATGAGGGCACTGAGCATGACCACCTCGAGCAGTCATAAGAAAGTCTACTTTCTCATCGATGATGGACTCGAAGCTATAGTGGTGTATCTGATTCTTTGACCTGAGGTGCATCCGTAGTTCACCTTGAGGGCGTTATAGTTTGACTACACCTTGACTCGGTCTCCTAGCCATTCGAAACTCTGAGGTGTATATTGCTATAACATGTTCATTGCAGGATTGCACCAAGAAGGAATCTATCTACCTCGGTGGATATGGAGCAGCCTTGTGATAATCATGAGAATCAAGTCCATAAGCCCATGGCCATGGTAGAGTGAAATAATAGAAAGAGTTTCTATTATGGTTTTCATATCGGACTTGAATCGAATGATTAAATCATATGATAGAAATTAGGGTTTAATGAGTTCACCTTAACCCTAATCTGATCAGAGCACAAGATAGAAGAACTTAATCACACAAGTAGCTACACTAAGAGGTTCATTTTTAATTTTGATGGGTTGCCACCATATACTGCTAGGTATCACTGGTAGATTTTGAAAGCAATTAGAATTATTTAAATGATCGATCATTCTAGTTATCTGAATTAGAAGAGTTCTGATCCATCGAAAGAAGTTTCGATGATGTCGATAGAGATCGTGACATATCTCATTACCATACAGAACTGAACCTAACTGGATCATACAAACAAGAGTTTGGATTTGGATATCATCAATTAGACTAATCAAGTTTAATTGATTTGAATTAGATTCAAGAAAATTATGCTAGCACACGATTGAGCCTAACGTTCTTCTTTTTCTATCATTAAAAGTTATCTCGACTGAGCCAAATATGTTTGTGCTCACTCAGGTACCTTTACTTGATCTGACTGAAGCTTGTCCAGATCAGAAAAAGATTGTCTTAATTTATGAGATAAATTTGAGATAACACCTATCAATTTTCGTCACCTGGTAACTCTTATCTTTCACTTTGGTCAAACATTGACCTTTGATACTTAGACATCTGCCCATGTGTCATGCATCTTTTGGAGAGCAGATAGGGGCTTGTCCTCTTGCTAGAAATTGGAAAGAAGGGGGTGCATGCCTAGGGAGGCGTGTGCCCGTGAATAGAGATGGCTGGAGTCCCATACGGATGAGACTCTAGGTTGCTTCTTGATTTCTTCTTAGGTGACTCGTAACTATAGACTTTGACTAGTTTTAGGCACCATCTAAGGTTGAATTAGTGGGGCTCTCATTTGATTGGATCAGGTGATGTCATCCCATCAATCAGATTTAAATCTGATAGTATAAAGCAACGTGATTGGCCGGGATGATGTGGCACTGCATGGCGCAGTAGGATCTATATAAACCCTATCTACGCCCAACTTTTATAGAGTTCTCTCTTAGCCCACACCCCAAGGATTCTCCTCTTCCTCCTCCATGCCATCTTCTGATCCTCTCTCTCCTCTCCATGCCCAAGAAAAGTTGGGCTTCAGTTTGGTGCAATCTAGGCAAAAAAAATCTGACGAGAAAGAAAGAAGGTAGCACTGCTACAGAGACAACTGTAGATCTTCGAAAGAAGTTTTGAAGATCCTTCAAATCTGATTTAGATCTAATTTTTGGAGAGATGATAAAGAAAGAGAAGATCTTCAGATCCAGTCTGAGTGGATACCGATAGAGGCCAGGCGCTAGCATGGCTAGATCCAGAACCTCAGGTAATCAGCAGGATCATTAAAGGATAATCTCATTACCCAGCATCAAGATATAAATTAAATCAATTTTAATTTATTTTTATTTTTATTTATTGGATCTATAAAATTAGATCTGAAACATCTTGGATCTGATCTAGATATGTGAGAGAAATTTTTAAAATATCTCTCTTGATCTGATCAAATCTGAACGAACCTAATCTGAAAAATCAGGATTTTTCTTCAGTCCTCACATCCCTGGACCCCTCTTCAGCCCCTTTTTTTTGCTCTCCCTTAAGGAATTGCAAAAATATTCAGCGCACAAAACTATAAACCTTTTTACAGTTGTCGAATAAAGTGGATAGGATGAGATAAGAGCCCGATCAGGCTTAAATTCAAACTCTTTTTGAATTCAATCTTCAGCATCTTTATCCTCATCTAATCTAAAATCAGAGATGGGCCAAATAAAGGTTTTTGGGCGTTGAAAATAATTAGGAGCTTCTCCCTTTTTGTCACGCAAACAAAGTCCTTCATAAGGTGGCCAGTGGCAAGGTAGGATAAGGTAAGGTAGGGTTTGAATTTCAAAACCCTTTTGAATTTAACTTAAACCAGCTAAACCCTATCCTTTTTGGGCAACATTATGGAGGCTTTTCTGATGTTTGTCTCATGCACAAACTCATGTTGTGCATTAAGAAGTGGGCACGAAAAATAGATGTAGGTGCAAGGGAGTAGGGCTCTTGAATTTTGAATTCAAACTTCATATGATAAGAACTAAATTAATGATCAAACTCAATCCTAACTCAATTAGGAATTAACTGGATGTAAGTCTTGATTGAAACAGAGCTTAATCTTTCTTAGTAGTAGTCAATCCCATCTTAATGTATACATCGACTCCACTAATACTTGACTATGTCCAAAAATCTTTCATTACTGAATTAAAAATTTAAATAGTCTGGTATCAGAGCATAGTGAGTTACTTGCAAGTCACTATAGTGATCTCAGATCGGAGAGATACTTATACTCATATCCTTTCAGAGCAAGTCTTGATAATAGAATGCTCCGAAGTTGGTCACGTTCAGTGAAATGTAGGAATACATTTCATCTATATGCCATCTAATGTCTCCATACTCCTTGATTAAGAAGACAACTAATCCATATGGCATACAACGACCTATATTAGATATATCTATCATCCTAGTAATAGTATATCTTTTTTTTTATCGATTTAAAATAGTCCTAAGAACTTCATCACGACATAGGAGTTCGTTAAAAGAAGATGCATAATTTATAATAAAAATACTAAATAATATTTATTAATAAATAATTATATATAAATAAGAGTTCAACCATTAACAAACTGATGATTGGTTTCGGAATAGGCTAGAGTCGGACGACGGCTGAAGGGTGATGGTGACAACACCTATAAAATAAGTTTTTAGTTGAAGTTGGCTCTGATAGGAACTCTTGGATGCTCAAGCCGATATGAAAATTAGTGAGCATGAGAGAAGGGATTTCATATCTTAAGGGTCTCCTATGAGCCTCTATTTATAGACAGACGTCGAAGAACCATGAAAAAAAAAAAAATTAGATGATTAACCTTGCTAAATATAATATTTTTTAAAATATCAGTTTAGATCGCCAGCATCAAATCAGTGCATTAATTTTATCTAATAAAAAAATTTCTATCTGTATCAATACGAAAACCTAGAATAGTCCTCTACTCTCGAACCATCTCAAGATTTTGCAGAACAGTTACTTCGGTAGCTAAAGAATCTTGAGAAAAATTTACTGCATGTCCGGAGCAAAACCATGCTTCCAAACACAATTAGGTCCCATTAGGGTCATTCTTAATGGGCCGGTCCAATGCAGTTTAATTGTACACGAGTTGAATTTTAGTTGGCAAGGTCCATAGTTCAGCCCCATTTGGTCTGCTAGATTGGATCATGTTGTCACAGTGGGCCAAACTGATAAATTACTTGACAGCTCAAATTAATTATTAATTAATTTTATATAAATAATATTTTTTTTATTTTTATTGTTAAGAAATATGATTATCGAAAGCTTAAAGTGAATTACCAATCCCATTGTACGAGATCATCTCCGTAGTGGTGTCAGATCAACTGAAGGGACATCACTTTTTATCATCTGTAATTAATGAACATGACTCGAGCACCGGGAAGCATGTTTCAAATTCCCAAAGGCATCGGTTATGGGAACCACCCCACCTGTGTCTCTTTTTGACTCCTCCGGATTCGTTTCTTCCTTGAGTTTGGAGATCCATTCTTCTTATCTTCTGCTCCTCTTGGCTCTCCTCCCCCTTTTCATTCTTCTTCCCAACTTCAATCAAAGTAGGAGGAAAAGTCACGAAGAGACCACATAGAACCATATAATGGGTACGCTGTGATAGAGAGTTATGTGTTAAGAGGAGGTGAGTGAAGGCATTATTAATATATAACAAGTTAACTAATTACTTTTGTTCTTTCTATACTTTGTTTGGATGGAGGTGGACCAAACAGTTGGGGCCGGAAACGAAGGTGGCGGCAGGGTAAAGCTGCCCCCGGACCTGTTGGATTTGGTGTTTTCTTGGTCTCTCGAGGACATATCTAATGATCAGATTTGGCCCGGCCCTCTATTCATATGCTTTTTTTTATTTTAGGTCCCACTGTTATAATATGAAAAGATGGTTTATTTATTTATTTTGTTGATTAAGACTACGCAGTCTATGATATGATAAGCCTTTGATCGACGAGGTCATGAATGTTTTCGTTGAACGAAGTCAGCCACATGCGGTGGAGTGAATTGGACTGAATAACGTTAAATTTGTTTTGTTTTAGAATTTATGTTCTGAGCTCCTAAATGTTTGTATTCATATCAGAGGATTGCATGTAGATGATGTATTGGGTCTTTTGCACTTAGGAGATAGAGGGCATTTCGCTGGATTCATCGTTCATGCGACTTCTTAGATTCGTTAGAAAAGTTGATGCTAAGAAATGTCTGGTATAGCAGAAGATTTGAGCATGATATCTCATCTTAGCCCATATGACTCCATAAGCTGCAAAGCCTACGTATTATGATGGATGAGGCTTAATATACTGACAAAACGTTTCTCATCCAGTAAAAACACCCATAAGAATCTATCAGTTTGATTGCTCCAATGAAGCTGCTTCTTGTAGTGATTACTAATCTCAGTTTGTTTTGTTCTTATGGAAGACTTGGTTGTATGTATCTTTATTGCTTCTTCATTGTCAGTAAACAAAAGCTTTTGGGCATTTTGAGCTATTCAGAACCATACTATTGTATCTAATGGCATTACAATGCACTTGTTATACATTTCATTGGCCAATATGATCTGAAGATGGCTGAATGCATTTTTCCCCTTGCAAGTTATGGTGTTTACCCTAAAAGCTTGATGTCTTCTCTTAAGCTTCAATTAGGTAGTACAATTTTTTGTTAAATTCTGCAAACGTGTATTACAGCATTTGTGAGAAAGACGGCATTCAATCATCTGATAATTATATTTACTTCTTGGACAAGCTTTTTGAGGGGCCTGAATTTTTGCAATAAACCATCATTAGCAGAAGGTTTTGCATTTTGTAAATTTTCCTTGCTAGAAAGTAATGTAGGGATATTATGATTATTGATTATTGATTTCATATTATTGTTGGAATTATAGAAATCCTTTGTATCTAACGATGACTATCCTAGAAATCAAGGTCTGCAATCTTGATACTAGGTACCATACTTGTACCTTAGTAGTTTGTTTCTTTATATTCACTTTGGTACAATAGACATCCATAACGAGATAGCTTTTGAGAATCCTTTTTTCTCTCACTTTATTATGGTACCATCTAAAACTGGTTGGTATGGATCGACATGGGGTCTATATGAAAGAAAACCTAGTTTTCTGCCATAGGATTGATTTGATCAGATCTTTAGAAAAAATTTTTAAAATTTTTTTCCAAATTCTGATCAGATCTGAGAGTTCTTGGATCTGATCCTCATGATCTGACATTGAAAACAAAAATAAATTTAAAACAGGAACAATAGTTGTACCTAATTTGGATAAACTAATTATCCTATCGATGATCTGTCGTCGCCTGAGGTTCTGAATCTAGCCACGTATACACCTGACCTCTACCAGAATCCACTCAGACTAGATCTGGATGTGCTTTCCTTTTGGATTTGATTTCCAAAAAATCAGATCTAGATCTGATTTGTAGAGCCTTCAAAACTACTTCTGAAGATAACACACTCATCTTACAAATACTGTCGCGTCCAGCCTGGTCTATGCGCCAATTCTCTTGGATCTTCCTCACTATTTGTGCCCAACCTTTGGGCATGGAGGAGAGGAAGATGCGAGGGTTTGAAACAAAGGATGGGGCGGCAACCTTGCGGCATGGAAATTGGATCACTTGAAAACCCTAGGTGCAAGAGGGGTTTAAATAGACTTCCTTGCACCATGCAATGCCACACAGCATCAATCAATCATATTGGTTGATTTAATCAGATCTCAATTTGATTGGCCACGCTTTGTCACCTGATCCAATCTGGTTAGAGACCCTTAAAACCCACCATAAGTGGCACCATAATTGGATAAGCACAAATAATTTGGTGCCTAAGACTTTGAAACCATCAAGAAATCCTAGAGTCCCATCCTTATGGGACTCTCTCCTCTTTTCCCCATGTGCACATGCCAACATGGGGCATGCGCACATATTTGTGCATGAAAACCCAAGGGGGCATGCGCCCCTAGAAAGTCACCGGGGGGTGCATGCCCATGCCCTTTCTTTCCTGCATCTGGGTCATCTCATATCCTGATAGTGACAAGAATTGGCAGGTCTTGTCTTGTCGAATATAGGAATTGACAGGTGATGTGCTATTTCCATTTGATGGATTTGGACAATATTTTTCTGTCCTGGACAAACTACAGTCAGATCAGGACAAAGTCATATAGGGTTCCTGGGTGATCCCAAACCAATTTAGCTCAGTAGAGATGAACTAAAAAGACTATAGATAGAGAATATTAGGCTCAATCATGTGCTAGCACGATTTTCTTGAGCCTAATTGGATCTAATTTAAATCAATCGAACTAGGTTAGCTCAATTGATGACATCCAGATCCAAATTTTTGTTGTGTAATCTAGTTAGATTCAGTTCCGTATGGTAATAAGATATGTTGCGATCTCTATCATCGACACCATTGAAACATCTTTTGATGGACAAGAATTTTTTTGATTCACACAATTAGAATGATCAATCACCAAGATCATTATAATTGCTTCAAAAATCTACCAATGAAACCTAGCAGTATATGGTGGCAATCCATCCGAACTGAATGCAAACCTCTCGATGCAGTTATCTGTATGATTGGGTTCTTCTATCATGAGCCCCAAGATGATTAGGATTAACGTAAACTCATCAAATCCAATATCCATCATATGAATTAATCAGTCGATTTGAGTTCGATGTGAAATTCTAATAGAAACTCTTTTTATCATCTTCACACTGCCATGGCCATGGGCTTATGGACTCGATCTCATGATCATCATAGGGCTACTCCTCATCTACTGAGGTAGATAAATCCACTATTGGTGCAATCCAATTCCTACAATGAACATGCTATAGCCAACATACACCTCAGAATTCCAAATGGTTAGGAGATCAAGTTATGGTGCAGTCAAACTATAACACATTTAAGGTAAACTATTGATGCACCTCAGATCAAAGAACCAGACATATCACTGCAATATCGAGCTAGTCATTGACGAGAAGGTAAACATTTTAATGACTGCTCAAGGTGGTCACGTTCAGTGCTCTCATTCTCTAACGAGTATCTGTACTCTCACTCCAGTGTCTCTGTACTATAGACTCAAGACTCATCTATCCTAAGAAAGTGATCGTACAGCAACCTTCCGGATCGATCATCATTCTCATGATGATCCTACGGTATGGAGCTGTTTATGAGTTAATTATGAAAATGCATGTCTTAAATTTTTAACTCTTGAAAATATATATTAGCATTCCATTAACTCGAAGAATGTATCATAAAAACTATGCACACAATATGATAAAATAAAATAATTCTTTATTAATTTTTAAGTCAAAGTTATAAAAAAGTTCTTAGAATGTATATTATAAGTGTCAGTCAATCTCGCTTCTAGAGCACTCATCTAACACTATATTGACTCGAATAGTGTTTTTGTCCATGTTCCAACACGATACAGGTCCTAAAGCAGTTCTGAGTGGTATGCCAAACATTGCTAGAAAGTAGTCTCTTAAACCTCCATTTGTTTATTTGTATTCTTTTTCAATCTGTAGAGGACTTCTCGGTGTTGCCTATGATCATGTCATCCATTTTACTGAATTAAAACCAAATTCTCAAGTGAATTTTGTTATCGCCTAGAATTGAAACCAAAATCTTTTGCTAGAATTTTTTTGAACCTTTTACCATCATTGCTTGTGGAAAATTAGAAAATGGAACTTTCCAGCTTGCTTAGCTTCATGAAGGGACAAAAACATTATGATATCTAGTAGTTTATGTCCTTGACCTGCTAGCTGCAATCAAGAACTCACTTCATGTCGATCAAAGAAGAAATGGTTGCAAATGTTTCATTGGAGTTACTACATACTATACCCTCTTTCAATCCTCGCAACTTATATCTTGCTAACATGATATTTTTGTTTGTTAATAGTTAAAGGGTTTATTCCTATCATTCCATGACCCACTATCACCAAATAGCATGTTTGATCATATTCATGCTAGTTTTTTGCGTGTGTGCATGTGGTTTATCCAAGAGAAGGACAAAAGCCTCTCATTTCAAAATAAAGTATAGATCTTAAGCAAGAGAACTTGGGTGCAACATTTGATCCTTGATGCCTTTTGTAGGTTTAAATCTTAGAATCTTAATAATAAGAAATAAGAAAGAGTAGGGATGTTGACTTGTTTATATGAGATGTCTTACTTCATTTATGGTGCCTTTCTTCTTCTTCTTCTTCTTTTTTTAACTCAAACATTTTCCTAAATCATTTATGAAGGAAAAACACTATTTTCCTTCGTAGGATCATGCAGATCTGATCAGATCTGAGAGTATTTTTTCTAAAAATTTCTATATGATCCGATCAGATCTAAGAGTTCTCAGGTCTAATCATGCTGATCTAATATTAAAAATTAAAAAATTAAAATTAAATTAGATTTTATTTAAAGTACCTGATTGGGTAATCTAATTATCTTGCAATGATCCTATTGATTCCTAAGATTCTAGAACGAGTCACGCACGCGCCTGGCCTCTACCAATATCCACTTGGGTAGGTTCTAAATGTTTTCTCCTCATAAACCTTTTCTTTAAAAATTAGATTTGGATCTGATATGAAGAACCTTCAAAACTAATTCTGGAGGCAGCCTGTCCGTCACACGAATATCGTCGCATAGATCTTGAATACTGTGCTAAAAATCTTGGACCATTTTCTTAGATTTATGCTTAACCTTTTAGGCTTATAGAAGAGAAGAAGAGAGAGAATAAAGGGGGTGTGGGATATCAGGGATGGCAGACTTTGGGCATGGAAAGTTATTTCTTGCATTGAATGCACTTTGACGTGAGAAAGGCTTTTATGTCCAATGCCTACTTAGAGTCTCTTTTGATCAAAATAATTGATTTATTTTATCATTAGGACTCTAGGACATATTTTTCATGAAAAGCCACCAGATCTCATCTATTTTATTCATCAAAAATGATTCAAAAAGGTGTCGGCATGAGTAGATAAGGAAGAGTCCACTGCGCCTAGGGCTCTTCCCTCAAGAGTTTGGTCTAAATAAAATTATATCATAACTTAGTCTAGACATCTCTAAAAATCATGAAATTTGGTACACCCAATGCATAACTCATGCACTATCACATATCCAAAAATTAGATCAAAATGATTTTTAGAGAATTTTTTAGAAGCATCTGATCAGGTGACCCTCAATTCTCTCAAATAGGTCAACTTTTGACCCTAGTCCATTTTGACTATGAATGGATTTAATTTTTGTAATTAGTCTAACTTGGACTTGTTATAGTCAGATGAAAATAAATTTATTCAAAATACAAGAATGAGTCAAATCAAATTTAACTCAGTTGCGATGAATCAGAAAGATTTCAGAAGGAGAAAGTCAGGCTCAATCATGTGCTAGAATGATTACCTTTGAACCTGATTGGATTTAATCCAAATCAATCAAACTGGCTTAGCTCAATTAATAACATTCAGACCCAAACTCTCATTTGTGTAATCTAGTTGGTTTAATTATATATGATAATGAGATATGTCGTGATCTCCATCATCGACATCATCGAAATACCTTTCGATGGATCAGAACTTTTTTGATTCATACAATTAGAATGATTGATCATCAAAATCATCCTAATTGCTCCAAAAATCCATCAGTGACACCTAGTAGTATATGGTGGCAAATGAAAGTAAATCTTTTGGCATAGTTACCTATGTGATTGGATTCTTCTATCTTGAGCTCCGACAGGATTAGGGTTAAGGTGAACTCGTCAAACCCAATGTCTGTCATATGAATTAATCATTCGATTCGAGTCTAATGTGAAATCCTAATAGAAACTCTTTCTATCATCTTCACTTTGCCATGGCCATGGGCTTGTGAACTCAATCTCATGATTATCATAGGGCTCTACTCCTCATCTATCAAGGTAGATAGATCTCCTATTGGTACAATCCAATTTCTACAATGAACATGCTATAGCCAACATACACCTAAGAATTCTGAATGGCTAGAAGACCGAGTTATGGTGTAGTTAAACTATAATATTATCAAGCTGAACTGTCGATGCACCTCAGATCAAAGAATCAGATACACCACTGCAGTATCGAGTCAATCATTGATGAGAAGGTAGACTTTCTTATGACTACTCAAGGTGGTCATGCTCAGTGCCCTCATTTTTTAATGAGTACTTATACTTTTGCTCTGATTTTTCCACATCATAGACTCAAGACACGTCTATTCTAAGAAAGTGATCGTACACCAATCTTTTGGATCAATTACCATCTTCGTGATGATCCTACAGTCAGGAGCAGTTTATGAGTTAATTATGAAAATTCATGTCTTAAATTTTCAACTCTTGAAAATATGAATTGTCATTACCATTAACTCAAAGGATGTATCATAAATACTTTTAAATACATACTATGAGAGAAGATAACCCATTTATTAATTTATAGTTAAAATTATAAAATTACCTTAGAAGTGTATTACAAGTGACAGCCAATCTGGCTTCTAGGGCACACATCTAGCAAACTTTCACTTGACCTAAAGTTAATTGGCTACAAATTTAAGTCCCATCTTCTCAAGGTGGGCTTCGATCTTCTGTTGGCTTAATGGCTTTGTTAGTGAGTTAGCCACATTATTTGTAGTGCTGACTCTCTTGACCTCAACATATCCTTTCTCGAGGTAATCGTGGATGAGGTGGTATTACTGCTCGATGTGCTTAAATTTTTGGTGAGACCTCAGCTCTTTAGCTAGGACTATGGCGCCATTGTTATCGCAGTACAGAGGGATGTCATCTCATGGCATCACTTCGAGCTTTATGATGAACTTTTTATACTAGAATGCCTCTTTTGCAGCTTTTGATGTAGCGATGTACTCTACTTTCATGGTGGAATCTGCTATCATAGTCTGTTTGAAATTCTTTCAGCTAATAGCACTACCAATGCACACAAACAAACTTCTAGATGTTGACTTTTGATCATCTATATCGGACATAAAATTCGAGTCGTATACCCCTAGACCTGGAGTTCTTCAATATCAAAGACTAGAAACATATCATTAGTCCTTCTCAAGTACTTAAGGATACATTTCATAGAAGTTTAGTGCTCTTCACCTGGATTCGACTGATACCTATTCGTGACACTCACAGCATGGGCAATATCAGGTTGTGTACATAGCATGGCATAGGCTTTCTATTGCTGAAGCATAAGGGATCTTGCTCATGCGTTCAATCTCCTCAGGTGTGTTGGGACATATCTTCTTGGAGAGATGAATACCATGTCTAAAGGGCACCAATCCCCTCTTGGAGTTTTTCATGCTAAACATCTTTAGCATCTCCTCTATGTATATTTTCTATGAGAGACCAAGCATTCTATTTGGTCTATTACTATAGACCTTAATTTCTAGAATAAAAGATGCCTCTCCTAGGTCTTTCGTGGAGAATTCTTTAGACAATCACATTTTTGACTATAGTCAACATGAGAATATCATTTCCAATTAGGAGGATGACATCCACGTACAGTATGAGAAAGACAACAGCGCTTCCACTGACTTTTTAGAAAATATAGGGTTCCTCCTCGTTCTTGATGAATCTAAATGATTTGATCACATCATTGAAGTGAATATTTCAACTTCGAGATGCTTGCTTAAGTTCATATATGGATCTTTGTAGCTTGCAGATCTTGTGATCAGTATCACTGGATGTGAAATCCAGCGGCTGTTCCATATAGATATCTTTCTCAAAATATTCATTTAAGAATGTTATTTTCATGGCTGAATCTATCCTCTAATTCCATTCTTGTGATAAGATTTGGAGTCTCAGTTTCATGCACAATTCTACCATATGCAAAGAGGCATCCATGGCTGACCTTGCATAGCAGCTTGAAGAACCTATTGAGTGGTTCATAGATTTATTCAAAGGGCCAAAAACCATTGTTATACTTCCTTAAAAGAGATTGAATATGAGAAGATTGTATAGAATGGCTAAAACTTGAAACCTAGGAAGTTGTTGGTCAAGAATATTTAGACATCTTCCAGCAATATACATTGAAGGTGTCATGGCTGATGGACAAGAAATGGCTGTATGTCAAAAAAGAAATATCGATGGGTGAAGAATTGGAAAGAGCCAAGGCTATAAAAGAAACCCTTATGAGGATTGCAGCCTATGCGAGAGTTGGAATGAAGTTTGACTTTGGCTTGCATCGCCAAATACATACATAAGGAAGCTTTTGATGAAATCTAGTTGAAGGAACTCAACCATGCTTCACCTAATGAAGAAGATACTAAGGCCAATGTACGATATCCCCTTGCGATAACTTAGCAACATTCATTAGTGGGCTACCACGCACCAAAGAAATAGAGGAAATGTAGACTTACACAAAAGGTACTAGGATTATTTCACATGGGGCTATATGAAGATGCTTGACTTGGACCAAAAGCTGCTTGAGCAAAGGCTACTGATCAAAGAAAAGTTCAAGCCTTATAAACAACCCAAAAGGACAATGTTGCCCAAAGCTACTTCAAAGGTTAAAGAAGAAGTTGAGAAATTATTTAAGGCCAGCTTTATGAGAATGTCTAGATGCACCGAATAGCTACGGAATATCGTATCAATCATCCAGAAGAATAGAAAGTTATGGATATGTATCAACTACCAAGATTTGGAAAAGGTCATCTTGAAAGATGAATATGTGATGCTGATCATAGATATGTTGATAGATATGGCAAGCTAGCACAAAGCTATGTCCTTTATGAATGGCCTCTTAGGTTACAATCAGATTTTTCATATCAAAGGAAGATATGTACAAAACTACTTGCCAATGTCCAGGGTCGATCAGGATATTTGAATGAGAAGTAATGCCTTTCAGCCAAATAAATATAGGAGCCACTTATCAAAGAACCAAGAAGCTAATGAGTTAAGATAGATGGCTTTGCCAGTTAAGATACTTGAAGATGTTTATATTAAATTCCTTACCATGGAGAAGAGACTTCCGTCATCCATGTTAGAAAGATAGGCTAACATGCATGCACTATATGAAGTATATACCCTGGATGCTATCCAGGATGATTAGAGGTATCCCCTTAACAAACCCTTTAGCCAAGATTGAAAGGAAGGTAAGGTTAAAGGCCATCAATTATATCCTAATGGGTGATGAACTATACAAGAAGCAACTAGGTGGGCTATTTGTGAGATACTCAATGAAGAGGAATCCATGTTGGTAATGGGTGGGTCCACAAAGGAAATTATGGAATCCATCAAGCATGTTCAAAGATACAATGGCTAATCACTAGACATGGTTATGACTGGTTGAGATGATGGAGGACTTTATGAGATATGATAAGGTGTGACCGGCATGTCAAAGACATGGGCCAATATAGAACGTCCTAATGGCATAGTCACATTATGTTATCAAATTATGGCCACTCTAGGGTTGCACTATGGACTTGATTGGCAAGATTTATCCACCTTCATTAGCGGGTCATGAGTTTGTCATTATAGCTATAGATTATCTCACCACGTAGTTGGAAGTGGTGTCTATGAGCTTAGTAAATAGATTACCATCATAAACTTTATTAAGCATCTTATAATTCATAGATTTAGTCTATCAGAGACTATCTATTGACCCCTGGATTGATTTTGATAACAACAAAAATATTTGAGTATAATTTATTAAGTTACTAATATTATTTTTGAGGATCTGTAGTTTAAATTTTAAATGCTCATAATGTTTTAAGTGATTTTCATCAATTAAATGGAGTACCACCAATCAAGAGTCAATTGAAGAAAAACTAAACTTGATACACCTTAAAAAGGATGGTTAATGAAAGTTAAATCAAGTTTAGAAAGCAAGTCTAGCTTATAAATAAATTTGGAGAAGAAAGGTTGCTAAAAATCTCATGGCATGCTTGGCACGCAGTCTTAGTCGACTAAGTCAGGAGTTAGTCGACTCAGTCTCAAAGGATAACAGAAGCCAAAAAGCTTAGAAAGATAAAAATTCAGAACCTAGGGGACTTAGTTGACTAAGTCAGAAGGTTAGTTGACTCAGTCTCAGAGGATAGCAGAAGATAAAAAGCATAGAAAAGCAAAGATTCAGAATCCAAGAGACTTAGTCGACTAAGTCAGAAAGTAAGTTGACTCAGTCTTAGAAGATAGTAGAAGACATAAAGCACAAAAAGATCAAAATTTGAGATCTAGGAGATTTAATCGACTAAGTTAGAAAGTTAATCGACTCAGTTATAGAGAAGCATTGAAAGACAGTAAGGCTATTTTTCAGCCACCTGATACCTAGTCGACTAAGTCTGAGTCTTAGTCGACTATGTAAAAAACATAGTTGACTCAAAGAAAGTTAGTTGACTAAGTTACTATAACGGCTTGTTTTTTAGATTTGCATTTTTTAATCTCAACTTTTTTCATTGGCTAAATTTGCATTTTTAATGACTAAGGCATTAAATAGGGCCTCTCTAGATATTTTAGAATGGTGGGAAAGTCTTGAAATATATAAGGAACATTAAAGAACTTTAAGAACAACTTTTTCAACAAGCATTGAAGAGCTTTTAAGTTTACTTCAGTTCATTGATTGTGTGAGCCATTTTTGAAGTGAAGGAATTGAATGAAAAACTACCGTAGGATCGGCTTGATCGAATCAGATCGTGTAGCAGAATTTAAAAATAATATATATACTTGATCTAATTAGATCTAAGAGTTCTTAGATCTGATTAGATAAATCTAAAATATAAATTAAAAATTTAGTATCGAATACCACTTGATTTGGGTAAACTTTTCATCTGCAGCGATGATCTACTAGTCGATGGAGGTTCTGACTTGAGCCATGCACATGCTCGGCCTCTACCAGCATCTACTCAAATTAGATCTGGAGGTCTTCTCCTTTTAGATCTGATCTTAGAAAATTAGATATGAAACTTCAAGGGTGTGCCTTCGATCTGATATCCGATAGTAGGTTGACCATCACATGATTTAGAACTCCTGACACGATCTTCACAGCAATAGCACTTCGACTCTCGATTTGCTGATCTACCCAACTCTTGGGTATGGAGAAGAGGGAGAAGAGGAGGGAGAA
The DNA here is from genome assembly GCA_006176705.1 of Cocos nucifera. NCBI lineage: Eukaryota > Viridiplantae > Streptophyta > Magnoliopsida > Arecales > Arecaceae > Cocos > Cocos nucifera. The sequence goes on along the minus strand of QRFJ01002186.1, from coordinate 231,002 downwards.
GGCATGGAGGAGAGTGGGAGAGGCAAAGTCTAGGTGTGGTGAATTAGATTTCCAAATTCTTTGGCAATGAGGTCTATTTATAGACTAAACCAAACCCTAGAGTCCTATAGCTTTAAGCAATCAATTACTTAAAGCAAAAGGACTTTTCCCATAACCCCATGCCATCATCTGATTTTCTTCTAAATTTTGTTGCACAAAACCCAAGAAAAAATGCACCATAAAGAATGGATAAAAGAGGGTTGGCATAGGAGAATTATCTCCTAGGGAGTTTGAATAGTTTCAAACACCTTTGACCCATTCAAACTGCTTTAAATGGATAACCTCCCATGTATATCCACTAGGGGTGCAAGCCAGGAGGGGCATGCACCCTCTTCCTTCATGCAAAATTCATCTAGGGTGCATGCCCCAAGAGAAATCCCAAGGGGGCGTGCCACCTCCTTTCTTTCCTGCAAAGATCGGGTCAAACAACCTTTTGTCCTAATGTCCATCGTATGGGACCAGGACAAGCCCTGATCTAATATGGACAAGCCTTGATCTGACCACGACAAAGTCCAATCAGACTGGGACAAATCTATATAGGATTTCTGGATGAGCCAAATCAAATTTGATTGAGTCCAGACCAACCAAAAAGTTCATAGAAGGAGAAAGTTAGGTTCAATCGTGTGCTAGCACAATTTTTTTTAACCTAATTGAATCTAATCCAAATCAATCAGATCAAGCTAGCCCAATTAATGATATCCAAATCCAAATCTTTGTTTGTGTGATCCAATTAGGTTCAATTTTGTATGATAATGGGACATGTCATGATCTCCATTATCGAAACATCTTTTGATGGACTAGAATTCTTTCTGATTTGTCCAATTAGAATTATCAATCATTAAGATAATTCTAATTGATCCCAAAATCTATCAGCGATACATAGTAGTATATGATGGCAATCTATCAAAATTGAATATGAACCTCTCAATGCAGCCAACTATATGATTGGATTCTTCTATCATGAGCCCCGATAGGATCTAAGTCAAGGTAAACTCGTTAGACCCAACACCTATCATATGAATGAATCATTTGATTCGAGTTCGATGTGAAATCCTAATAAAATTTTTTTTCTATTATTTTACACTGACATGGCCATAGATCTTAGGACTTGATCTTATGATCATCATAGGACTACACCTTATCTATTGAGGTTAACATATTCCATTTTGGTACGATCCAATTTCTACAATGAACATGCTATAGTCAATATACACTCAGGGTTCCAAATGGCTAGGAGATCGAGTTATAGTGTAGTCAAACTGTAACACTCTCAAGGTGAACTATTGATGCACCTCAGATCAAAAAATCGGATACACAACTGCAGCATCGAGCTAGTCATCAACGAGAAGGTAGACTCCCTTATGATTCCTCAAGGTGGTCATGATTAGTACCCTTGTTCTTAGCAAGTACCTATACTCTTACTCTGGTGTTTTCACACCGTAGACTCAAGACTCATCTATCCTAAAAAAATGATCATACATCAATCTTCTGGATCGATCATCATTCTCATGATGATCCTACGATCGAAAGCAGTTTATGGATTAATTACAATAATACAAGTCTTAAATTCTCAACTCTTGAGAATATATATTATCATACTTGTTAATCTAATGGATGTATCATAGATACTTTAATCTACAAATATGATAGAAGAAATAACTTTTTTATTAATTATAAGTCAAAATTATAAAAATGCTCCTAGGAAGTATTTACAAGTGTCGGTCAATCTAGCTTCTAAGACACACATCTAACAAACTTCACTTGACCTAAAGCCAATTGACTATAAATTTAAGTCTCAACTTCTCAGGATGGGCTTTGATCTTCTGTTGGCTCAAAGGTTTCATCAGTGGGTCAGCCGCACTATCCATGGTGTCGACTCTCTTGACCTCATCGTATCCCTTCTCGAGATAATCATGGATGAGGTGGAACCATCACTCGATATGCTTGGACTTTTGGTGAGACCTCAACTCCTTAGCTATGACTATGACACTATTGTTATCACAGTACAGCAAGACAGCATCACATGGCATCACTTTGAGCTCTGCAATAAATTTCTTGAACTAGAATGCTTCCTTCACAGCTTCCAAGAAAGTGACATACTTTGCCTCCATGGTGGAGTCTTCTATCGCTGTCTGCTTGAAACTTTTCTAACTTACAGCACCATCATTGTATAGGAATAGACTTTCAGATGTAGACTTTTGATCATCTATATCAGACATAATGTCTGAGTTTGGATATCCCTGTACCTAGAGTTCTTCGTTACCAAAGATCAAAAATATATCCTTGGTCCTTCTCAAGTACTTAAGAATATATTTCATAGAAGTCTGGTGCTCTTCATCTAGATTGGACTGATACCTACTAGTGACACTTATAGCATGGGTGATATTAGGTCGTGTACATAGCATAGCTTACACAAGCCTCCCTATTATCGAAGCATAAAAGATCTTGCTCATGCATTCAATCTCTTTCGGTGTGTTGGGGCACATCTTCTTAGAGAGATGAATATCATGTCTGAAGGACATAAGTCCCCTCTTGGAGTTCTCCATGCTTAACCTCTTCAACACCTCCTGTATGTATATCTTCTATGAGAGACCTAGCATCCTCTTCGGTCTATCTCTATAGATTTTAATTTTTAAAATAAAGGATATCTCTCTAAGATCTTTCATAGAAAACTCCTAAGATAATCACACCTTGACCGAGGTCAACATAGGAATGTCACTCCCAATCAGGAGGATGTCATCCATGTATAATACAAGAAAAACAACAGCACTCCCATTGACCTTTTTGAACATATAGAGTTTCTTCTCGTTCTTGATAAAATCAAATGATTTCATCACATCATTAAAATGAGCATTCCAGCTTCAAGATGGTTGCTTAAGTCCACAGATGGACCTTTGCAGCTTACAGACCTTATGATCACTATTACTAAAAGTAAAACCAAGCGACTGATCCATGTAGATATCCTTCTCAAGATATCTATTTTGAAACGTCGTTTTCATATCCATCTTCCATATTTCATAATCAAAATATGCTGTGATAGCAAGCAATATGCAGATAGATTTTAGCATGGCTACTGGCGAGAAGATATCTTGATAGTCAATGCCTTCATGTTGACTATATCCTTTTGCCACTAACCTAGTCTTAAATGTCTCCACATTCTCATCTGTATCAATTTTTCTCTTGAAGATCCATTTACACCCAATAGGTACAACACCTTTAGGTAGATCTACTAAGGTCTAGACTTGGTTCGAGCACATCGAGTCAATTTTTGACTTTATTGCCTCTCACCATTTGTTAGAGTCGATATCTAATATCGTCTTATCATAGGTTTCAAAATCATCTTCGAGAATTTTATTTTTTATGAAGAACATTTTCTCTACATCTTCTAAAATAATATCTAAGTACCTCTCAGGAGGACGAAAAATTCTATTTGACCTATGAGATGGAGGAGGTAGTGTGTCGATCAGCTCAAATTGATCAGATTTCTCAAGTTCTTTGGCTTGTTGCTCTTTGGAGACTTTTCCTCGAGCCTAATCTATCTTCCTATGCCACCATCTTGAACAAACTATTTCTAAAAAAATATGGTATGTCGACTCACAATCACATTATTATCTTTTGGAAGATAGAAATAATATGCTAATGACTCCAAGATATCCAATAAATCAAGCTCAAAGAAACCTAGATTCTAACTTGTCCGCCTAATATCCCTTGACATAGGCCGGACAACCCCAACTTTTGAGATGACTCAGACTTGGCTTCTTACCATGCCATATCTCATATGGTGTGGTAAGAATAGTTTTAGAAGAAACCCTATTCAGCAGATAAATAGCTATTAGCAGACTATATCGATTCCCAAAGAAATTTAGGAAGGTCCATGAAGCTCATCATGGATCGGACCATATCTAATAGGATCCAATTTCTCCATTCTAAAATCTCATTGAGTTGAGGCATTCATGCATAGTCCACTTTGAGACTATGTCATTATCCTTGAGATAGTTCAAAAATTCTCAACTAAGTTATTCACCTCCTCAATCTAATCGAAGAATTTTAATGAACTTTTTAATTTATTTTTTCACTTCATGTCTGAATTTTTTGAACCTTTCAAAGGCTTTAGACTTGTGTTGTATCCGGTATATATACCCATATCGAGATAAATCATCGGTAAAGATAATGAAGTAGATAAAATCGCCTTCGATCGACATATCGAATCGACCACAGACAGTTGTATGTACTAGGGCAAATAGCTTTGTGCTCCTTTCTCCATATCCCACAAAGGGTAGCTTGGTCATTTTATCTTGAAGGCATGACTCACAAATTAGATATGACTTGAAAGTCAATGGATCCATTAGTTTGGATTTCTTCAATTTGTTAATCCAATCTTCAGCTATATGACCTAGCCTAAGGTGCCATAAGTACTTTTCATTTTGACTATTTCTAGATCATTTAGATCCTATGAAATTCATACTATGCTCAACATTATTAACATATACATCTATATGTAACTAGTAGGGACTATTTATTAAGAAATTATTTGTAATTTTATTTCTTTCAAAAAAAATAGTACAGTGGTCCTTAAGAAACTAATTACATAGTTTTCTTATGCTAAATAGAAAATAGAAATCAAATTTCTATTCATAGTAGGTACATAAAAACAGCCCCTAAGTGCTAAGATGCATTCTGATAGTAATCACAGAGGATAGGTTTCTATTCCCACAACAGCAATTCTTGGTCTATTTTCGATGTGTTGGATCATCTCACTATCCCTCAGTCTCCTACTATCCTCAAGACCCTGCAAAGAAGTGCACAGATGAGCACTAGATCTAGAGTTAAGCACCCAACTGGATGCAGAAGAAACTATTAGGTTTGTCTCAATGACAAGCATACCTTCAGAAGGTCCATCTTTTCACTTGTTCTTCAGGCTGGCCAGATATGCAGGGCAGTTCTGCTTCCAATGACCATCGGAGTTGCAATGGAAATACTTTCCTTTCTCCATGGCTTTTCTCATTGGATCTCTCTTCTTGTCCTTCTTCTTCCACTCGATCTTCTGCTTCTTCACAAACTTTTTTCTTCTCAGAAGATTTTCTCTTGAAAGAAGATCGCTCCATAGCAAGCACTGAGCTCCTTGAACTCTTCAAGGATCCTTTAGTAGTAACTAGTAAATTCAACAAATCGGTCAGGGTGCACTGAATCTTTTTTGTATGAAAGTTCATAATGAACTACCCATATGAATCAGTCAAGAACTACAAGATCAAAGCAATCTGCATGTCCTTGTCCATCAACATCCTGAGCTTCTCAAGCTCCTCCAAATCCTTGATCTTCGATAAGCAATGATCATGGACCGACTGCCCATTATGCATCTACATCTTGAAGAGCCTTTTCAACACTTCGTAGAGTGCTGCATGACTCTGCTCATTGTACAACTCTTGTAGGTTGATCAACTTTGGCTAGCAATCTTCATATTCTCATATTAGTAATACAATTCATCAGACATCGAGGCCAACACGTAGCACCTGACCTTATTGTCATTGTCCAATCACTCTCATAGTTTCTCTCTGATCGATGGTTAGACAGACTGGGAGAGTGAGAAGTTCTTAGTCTAGGACATAAGTCAGCTTCTCGAAATTCAAAATGATTTTCAAGTTCTAGAGTCAATCCTTGAAATTGGGTCTCATCAATTAGTGGGTCTTTAGGATCCTGACTAGGAGGTTGGACACAAATATTTTTCTATAGAGAGTCAAAGTTTCTAGTTAGATTTATAATTTGACTTAATCAATTTATTTAAAAAATTTTATTTTTAAATAAATTTTGGGTTTTCACTATTTTTTTGGATCTCTACATTTTCTTGGCAAAGATGCAAAAGTCTCCAAGATCATAGACTTTTAGTGAATGGTGCGGTCTCATTGATTGGCTCATCATCTCATCTAATAGTTATTGGTGATGAGTTAGTCGATGAGTGGACAACCCTTGTTCAATATTTTTTTTAAACATGTTGCACCCAACTCGGCCTCTAATTCATGAAGCTCATCATGTCCAGAATATTGCTCCACTCCTTAGTTAAGTCAGACCCATCATTTGCATGAATTGGATTCGTGATTGGAACCCTCACCATATCTATAATATTGAGCCCAACCCATCCTCCAATCCCTAGCATCCTATGCCTAATAGCTATAGTTATGTCCTTCTGGTGCAACTGAACCACTATATCCAGCTAAGAATAATTAACCCCAAAAAGGGACAACACTACAATGGTGAAAAATCAAGACTTAATATGTTTTTAGGAAGATTTTAATTTTGATCTCTTTAATCTTTAATTAGTCATAATGGTCATCACTAACCTAGTGGTATGGATTAGTTTGAATCGTTAGCTACCATAATATAGAATTGGATTGACTAAATTGGCCAGATAAGTGACATCAGTAGGAGGGATGTGCCATTAACTTGCCATGGACACATCCAGATTGAGTAGCTCTTAATTAAAAATCATCGATCGAATCTTTTGGACTTACCTTAGACATCATTTGTTAGACTAGAACTGATCGGATTAGCCTATAATCCAGGCTTGAACCATAAAGCTAGATTATGTCTTGAGGTGATCGACCACATGTGGCTATGAGTTGATCTTGACCAAACTTACAACTATTGGGTTGATTAATTTTAAACAATCTTGATCCCACCTAACCAACTCTTGATTCGATTTGATCAATCGCTCAAGCTAAACCTAATCAAGCTATCCGTACCCTAAATTCATGTTTTATGAAGGTGTCTTAGATCTAAAAATTCTCAATTTTTAGATCTAATTTAGTTTCATAACTTAATTCTTAGTTAAGTATAAACTATTAGATGTGTGCTCTAGAAGACAGATTGGCTGACACTTATAATACATTTCTAAGAATAATTTTATAATTTTGACTGTAAATTAATAAATAAATTATTTTCTATTATAGTATATATTTAAAGTGTCTATGATACATCCTTTCAGTTAATAGTAATGACAATTCATATTTTCAAGAGTTGAAAATTTAAGATATGAATTTTCATAATTAACTCATAAACTACTCCCGATCATAGGATTATCACGAGGATGGTGATCGATCCGAAAGATTGGTGTATGATCACTTTCTTAGGATAGATCTATCTTGAGTCTACGGTGTGGAGACATCAGAGCAAAAGTATAGGTACTCGTTAGAGAATGAGGGCACTGAGCGTGACCACCTCGAGTAGTCATAAGAAAGTCAACCTTCTCGTTGATGACTGACTCGATGCTACAGTGGTGTGTATGGTTCTTTGACCTGAGGTGCATCGATAGTTCACCTTGAGGGTGATATAGTTTGACCACACCATAACTCGATCTTATAGCCATTCGAAATCCTAAGGTGTATGTTGACTACAGCATGCTCATTGTAAGAATTAGATTGCACCAATAGAGGATCTATCTACCTTGGTAGATGAGGAGTAGCCTTATGATACGTGGCCATGGTAGTGTGAATATAATGGAAAGAATTTCTATTAGCTTTTCACATTGAACTCAAATCAAATGATTAATTCATATGATGGATATTGGGTTAGATGAGTTTACCTTAATCCTAATTCAATCGGGGCTAAAGATAGAAGAATCCAATCACACAGGTAGCTACACTGAAAGGTTCGCTTTCAATTCTGATGGGTTGCCACCATATACTGCTAGGTGTCACTGATGGATTTTGGGAGTAATTAGAATGATTTAGATGATCGATCATTCTAATTATATGAATCAAAAAAGTTTTGATTCATTGAAAGGTGTTTCGATGATATCGATAATAGAGATCACAACATGTCTCATTATCATATGGAATTAAACCTAACTAGGTCACACAAACAAATATTTAGATTTGGATGTCATCAATTGGACTAACTCAGTTCAATTGATTTGGATTAGATCCAATTAAGTTCAACAAAATCGTGCTAGCACACGATTGAGCCTAACATTCTTCTTTTGTAATCATTTTGGTTCATCTCGGTTGAGCCAAATTTATTTGGGCTCACTCAAAAACCTTATCTTAGTTTGACTGGAGCTTGTCCAGATCAGAAAATGATTGTCTTAATTTATTAGATGGATTTAAGACAACACCTACTAATTTCTATCACCTACCAATATCTATTTTTGGACATAGGTCAACTGTTGACCTTGGACATGTGGACATGGGGCCATGTGTCATGCGTCTATAGGAGGGAAATTGGGGCTCTTGTCCTCCTACTAAAAGATGTAAGAGAGAGTGTGCATGCCACCCTAGGCATGCACCCTATGTTGATAAGGGATGAAGTCTCATATAGATGGGACTCTAGGGTATTTTTATATGATCAAAAACCTAGGCGCCAAAGACTTTTGGATTTATCCAGTATTGGTAACACCTATGTGGATTTCTGAGAGATTCTCATCTGATTGGATCTGATGACATCATCCCATCAATCAAATTTAGATCTGATTGAATGAAGACCTTTGATTGGCTGGGATGATGTGACATTGCATGGCGCAACAGGATCTATTTAAACCCTATCTGCGCATAGGGTTATAGAGTTTATTCCTTTCTCCACACTGCAAGACTGCCCTCCTCTATTCTAGGCCATCCTCTGATCCTCTCTCTTCTCCATGCCTAAAGGAGTTGGGCATGGGTTGAATTGTAATCCAAGAAAGAAAGGTATCCAGATCAGAAAGAAGGCAGCACTGCTGAAAGAGATGACCACTGCTTCTTCAAAAGAAGTTTTGAAGAACTTCAAGATCAGATCCAGATATAATTTTTAAAGAATTGATTTAGAAGGAGAAGACCTCTAGATTCTACCCAAGTGGATACCAGTAGAGGCCAAGTGCGTGTGTAGCTCCTCCCAGAACCTCAGGATAGATCAGGATCATCATGTGGTAATCTGATTATCCAAAAATAAGATATGAAATTAAATTAGATTTAATTTTATTTTTAATCTTAATATTAAATCTTTAAGGACTATATTTGAGATGTCTCAGATCTAATTAGGATTATAAAAAAAAAATTTAAAATATTTCTTCAGATCCAATCAGATTTGAATGATCCTATACCAAAAAAATAGGATTTTTCCTTCAACTGGTATCAAAGCTGCATTAGTAGTTCATCAGATTTATTTTAGATCTAATTTAATTTTTATTAATAATTTGATATTAAAGGATTTTAGATATCACATCAGATGTGATTATATCTAAAATCAAAAAATTAAAAATTTTATGATTTAGATCTATAATGTATGAGATGCATGATTAGCCTAGGAATAGGATAGTTCTACGTGTAGTCAGGTATAATCATATTATTAAATTGATGAAATATGATTTTAGATCTATTTAATTTTTATTTTTATGATGTTATAATTATTATAATCAAATCTAAAAAATAAAAAATAAAATTTTTAATTTTTAATTTATTCATATGAGATATGAAAGATGCGTGCTTAGACTATTTATTGAATAGGTCTATAAGATATCTAGAATAGTTTTATTTTTGATATAATCAAATTTAAAATTTTATTTTTTAGATTTAATATGTGATATTTTAGATCTGAAAGTATGCATATTGATTTAGTTATGATACATGAGATATATGCAAGACATGTACTAGTTAGATCTTTTTATATGTGATATATGATCTAACTAGTTTTGTAGTAAAAAATTATATTTTTGATTAAGACATTCTCCATGGCCGTTTGGTCATAAGAACAAAGTAAGATTTAAAGGCCCTCTCCTTTCATTCGATGGGATGTTCTTATGATGTATAGGGTGCTGCACGTTCGTCCTTAATTAGAAATCAAAACTTATTTTTTATAAAATTCTAGATCCTAAAATTCTTGGATTTTGTTACATGTTTTGTTTATGCACCCAAAACTTAATTAAAAATTAAGATTATAAAATTAATTAGATCTAAAATTTATGAATTTTTAGATCTAAGATATATTCATAAAATTGGATTCGAGCTTGGGTAGCTCAATTAGGTCTAGCAGTTGATCAAACTGAATCAAGAGTTGGTTAGGGGGGATCAAAAAAAGCTTAGATTTGACCAGCCTAATTGAATTAAGTCTGGGTCAAGATCGAATCACATTGAGATGTGACTCGATCAAGTCAAGACCTAATTTAGCTCTGCGGTTCAAGCCTGAATTGTAGGCTAACCCAATTAGTTCTAATTTGATAATTTAGTATCTAAGATAAGTTTGGTAGATATGATTGAATGATTTTTAATTGGAAGCTACTTGACCTAATTGCATTCTTATCGAGTTAATGGCATATCCCTTCCACCGATCTCACTTACCTGGCCATTTGCGTTGATCTAGTTTTGATTTAAGGTGGCTAACAATTCGAGCCAATCCATATCACTTGGTTAGTCATAATTATTATGACTAAGTCAAGTCAAGTTTAAAGAGATCTAAATTAAATCTTCCTAAGAAAATATTAAGTTTAAGATCTTTCACCATTGTAGATGTACGGGCCCTTTTCGGAATTGATTATTGTTGACTGGATACAGTGGTTCAGTTGCACCGAAAAGATGTAATCATATCTATTAGGCATTAGATGCTATGGATTGGAGGATGGGTTTGGCTTAATATTTCAGATACGATGAGGAATCCAATCAGGAATCAAATTGATGCAAATGATAGGTTTGACTTAATTAAGGAGTGGATCAATATTCGGAACATGGTGAGATTCATGAATTAGAGATTAGGTTTGGATGCATCATGATTAGAGAATCATTGGATAAGAGTTGTCTACTTATCGATTGATCCATCATCAATAATTGTTAGATGAGGTGGTGAGCCAGTCGGTGAGACTGCACCATCCATTAAAAATCATTAATCGTAGAGACTTTCGCATCCCTGCCAAGAGAGTGTAGAGATCCGAGTGAATAGTGGGAGCCTAATTTGTTTAAATGTGAAACTCCTAAATAAATTGGTTAAGTCTAGTTACAAAATCTAACTAGAAACTTTGACTCTCTACTGAAAAATGTCCGCATCCAACCCACTAGCCCGTATCCTAGACACCCATAGACTGACCGGACCTAACTACAAGGATTGGCTTTGAAACTTCAAAATTATTTTGGGTTTCGAGAAGTTGACTCATGTGTTGGAATAGGATCCTCCCACCTTAATAGCCCATCCATCCATTGATCAGAGAGCATTTCTCGAGAAGTGGACGGATGAAGATAATAAAGCTTGGTATTACATGTTGGGCTCGAAGTCTGATGAACTCTAGTGCCAACATGAAGACATTAAGACTAGCCACCAAATATTGACTTACCTACAAGAGTTGTTTAGTGAACAGAGTCGTGTAGCCAAATATCAAGTCACTAAGAGATTGTTTAAGGCTCAAATGCATGATGGGCAGTCGATCTAAGATCATTGTCTGATGATGATTAAGAACTTAGAAGAGCTTGAGAAGCTCGATGTCAAGTTATATCAGGATCTACAAACTGATATAATTCTGTAGTCTTTGACTGATGCATATGGGTAGTTCATCATGAACTACCGTATGCATAAACTTTAGAATATCTTAGCTGACCTCATGAACATGCTGGTTACTACTGAGCTTTCTTTGAAAAATTCTAAAGGCACAGTACATGCTGTGGAGCGGACATCTTCCAAGAGAAAGTCTTTTGGTAAGAAGAAGAAGTCTGTAAAGAAGTAGAAGATGGATGGTGGGAAGAAGAAGGTAGAGCTGAAGAAGAAGGCCATTAATAAAGAAAAATATTTTCATGGCAATAGTGATGGCCATTTGAAGTGGAACTGCCCTTTTTACCTAGTCAGCCTGAAGAACAAGAAGGAGGTAGGTCTTTCTGGAAGTATGTTCGTTATAGAATCTAATCTTATGATTTTTTCTGCATCCAGTTGGGTGCTTGACTCTAGTTCTAGTGCTCACTTGTGTACTTCCATGCAGGATCTTGAGGATAGCAGGAGGCTGAGGGATGATGAGATGATCCTATGCATCGAAAATGGAGCAAGAGTTGCTGCTATGGTCATGGAAATATACCCTTTATGATTACCATCAGAATTAGATTTAGTTCTTTGAGACTATTTTTATGTGCCTGCAGTAAGTAGAAATTTGATTTCTATTTCATGTTTAGCACAAGAAGGTAATGTAATTAGTTTTCTTAAGGATCATTGTAATATTCTTTATGTAAGAAATAAAATTGCAAGTGATTTTCTTATAAATGGTCTCTATCAGTTATATATTGATGTTCATGTTTTTAATATCGAGCAAAACATAAATGCCATAGGATCAAAATGACCTAGGGATAGTTCAAATGATAGGTATCTTTGGCACCTTAGGCTAGGTCATATAGTTAAAGATAGAGTTAACAAATTGGAAAAATCTAGGTTATTGAGTCCGTTGACTTTCAAGATATATCAAATTTGTGAATCATACCTTCATGGCAAAATGACCAAGCTCCCATTTGTAGGACATAGGGAAAGAGCCACAGACCTACTTGTCCTAGTACATACGATGTATGCGGCCCATTTGATGTGCCGGTCAAGGGCAACTATGTCTACTTTATCATTTTTATCGATGATTTATCTCAGTACAGGTATGTGTATTTGATGCAACACAAGTTTAAAGCTTTTAAAAAGTTCAAAAAATTCAGACTCGAAGTAGAAAAATAAATAAAAAAATTTATTAAGATTCTTCGATCAGATCAAGAAGTCGAATACTTTAGTTAGAAATTTCTAAACTATCTTAAGGATAATGGCAAAGTCTCTCTATGAACTCCACCTGGAATGTCTCAACTCAATGGGGTTTCAGAATGAAGAAATTGGACCCTATTAGATATGGTCCAATTGATGCTGAGTTTCATGGACCTTTCTAAGTTTCTTTAGGAATATAGTCAGACGACTGCTATATATTTACTGAATAGGATTTCCTCTAAGACCATTCCTACCACACCGTATGAGATATGGCATGGTAAAAAACCAAGTTTGAGTCATCTCAAAATTTAGGATTGTCTGGACCATGTCAAGAGATAATAGGCAGACAAATTAGAGTCTAGATCCTTTGAAGCTCTATTTATTGGATATCCTAAAGAGTCATTAGGATATTATTTCTATCTCCTAGAAGATCACAATGTGATTGTGAGTCGACACATCATCTTTCTTAAAAAATAGTTTATTCAAGATGGTGGCATCGGAAGACAGATTAGACTTGGGGAGAAAGTCGTCGATGAGAAATGAGCTAAGGAACCTATGGAACCCAATCAGATTGAATCAACCCAGACACTACCTCCTCCAACTCGTAGATCAAGTAGAATTTTTCGTCCTTCTGAAAGATACTTAGGTACTATATCAAAAGACGTAGAGAAAATATTCCTCATAGAAAATGGGGTTCATGGTAATGATCCCAAAACTTAAGATGAGACGATATCAGATATCGATTCCGAAAAATGGTTAGAGGTAATGAGGTCAGAGATTGACTCAATATGTTCAAACCAAGTCTGGACCTTGGTAGGTCCACCTGAAGGTATAATACTTATTGGATGTAAATGGATCCTCAAGAGAAAGATAGGTGCCGATGGAAATGTAGAGACATTCAAAGCAAGGCTCATAGCAAAAGGATATAGTCAGCACGAAGGCATTGACTATTAGGATACTTTCTTGCCAGTAGCCATGCTCAAATCCATCCATATATTGCTTGCTATTGCAGCATATTTTAATTATGAAATATGACAAATGAATATGAAAATGACATTCTTAAGTGGATATCTTGAGGAAGATATCTATATGAAGTAGCTGCTAGGTTTCACATCCAGTAATAATGATCACAAGGTATGCAAGCTATAAAGATCCATATGTGGACTTAAGCAAGCATCTCGAAGCTGGAATGCTCATTTCAATGATGTAATCAAATCATTTGGATTCATCAAGAATGAGGAGGAGCCCTGTATTTTCAAAAAGATCAATGGGAGTGCTGTTATATTTCTCATACTGTATGTGAATGACATCCTCCTAATTGGGAATGATATTTCCATGTTAACTATAGTTAAAATGTGGTTGTCCAAAAAGTTTTCTATGAAAGATCTAGTAGAGGCATCCTTTATTCTTGGAATTAAGATCTATAGGGATTGACCAAATAGGATGCTGGGTCTCTCACAGAAGATGTACATAGAGGAGGTGTTAAAAAGGTTTAGCATAGAAAATTCTAAGAGGGGTTTAGTATCCTTTAGACATGGCATTCATCTCTCCAAGAAGATGTGTCCTACCACATTTGAGGAGATTGAACGTATGAGCAAGATCCCTTAGCTTCGATAATAGGGTGCCTCACGTATGCCATGCAATGTATATGACCTGATATTGTGCATGCTATGAGTATCACGAGCAGGTATCAGTCAAATCCACACGAAGAGTACTGGACTTCTATGAAATGTATTTTAAGTACCTGAGAAGGACTAAGGATATTTTTCTAGTTTTTGGTAATGGAGAACTCCAGGTCTAGGGGTATATATACTCGGATTTTATGTCTAACATAGATGATCAAAATCCATCATCTAGAAGTCTATTTATTTGTAATGATGGAGCTATCAGTTGGAAGAGGTCCGAGCAGATGGTGATAGCAGATTTCATCATGAAAGTAGAGTATATCGCTACATCGAAAGTTGCAAAGAATGCATTCTAGTACAAGAAATTCGCTATAGAGTTCGGAGTGATGCCATCAGATGCCATCTCTCTGTACTGTGACAATAATGGCGCTATAGCCCTAGCTAAGGAGCCGAGGTCTTATCAAAAATTCAAGCACATCAAGCGGTGATACCATCTCATCCATGATTATCTCGAGAAGGGATATGTCGAGGTCAAGAGAGTTGACACTATAGATAATGTGGCTGATCCGCTGACAAAGCCATTGAGTCAGCAGAAGATCGAAGCCCATCTTGAGAAGATGGGACTTGGATTTGTAGCCAATTGGCTTTAGGTCAAGTAGGAGTTTGTTAGATGTGTGTCCTAGAAGTCAGATTGACTGACACTTATGATACACTTCTAAGAATAATTTTATAATTTTGATTATAAGTTAATAAATAGATTATTTTCTATCATAGTATGTATTTAAAGTGTCTGTGATATATTGAGTTAATGGTAATGATAATTTATTTTTTCAAGAGTTAAAAATTTAAAATATGAATTTTCATAATTAACTCATAAACTACTTTCGATCGTAGGATCATAACGAGGATGGTGATCGATACGAAAGGTTGGTATATGATCACTTTCTTAGGATAGATGTGTCTTGAGTCTATGGTGTGGAGACATCGGAGCGAGAGTGTAGGTACTTGTTAGAGAAGAGGGCATTGAGCGTGACCACCTCGAGTAGTCATAAATAAATCTACCTTCTTATCATTGATAGAATCGATGCTGTGGGGGTGTGTATGGTTCTTTGACTTAAGATGCATCGACGGTTCACATTGAGGGTGTTATAGTTTGACTACACCATAACTCGATCTTCTAGCCATTCAGAATCCTGAGGTGTATGTTAGCTATAGCATGTTCATTGTAGGAATTGGATTGCACCAATAGAAGATCTATCTACTTCGGTAGATGAGGAGTAGCCTAATGATAATTATGAGATTGAGTCCATAAGCCCATGGCCATGGTAGTATGAATATGATGGAAAGAGTTTTTATTAGGTTTTTACATTGGACTCGAATCGAATGATTAATTTATGTGATGTATATTGGGTTTGATGAGTTCATCTTAACTCTAATCTAGTCGGAGCTCAAGATAGAAGAACCCAATTACACAGATAGTTGCACCGAGAGGTTTGCTTTCAACTCTAATGGGTTGCCACCATATACTGCTAGGTGTCACTGATGGATTTTGGAAGCAATAAGAATGATTTAGATCTGGCTAAGTTTTGAGCTGAGGGTTGGGGTTTGGCTTTTCGAAAATGATTTTTATGTTTGTAAAATATTTTTATAACATGGTTCTATCAACCAAGTTGCATGTTGGATTCATAATCAATATGCAAGTAAAATAAATATAAAACTACTTTAGATCTAATCTAAATAGGTTCATGTAATTGAAACAGTTTCAATAATAATCAATCATAAATTTTTTTAGATTAAATCTAATACATTTATGATGATTGAAATTAGAATAAAATATTTTTAATCAGATCATAAAATCTCTTAGATCTAATCTAAAATTTTATCATCAATATTTTAGATCAGCATGTACTTAGACAACCTATTCACTGTAAAAGGTAAACCTTACAGTAGAACAACCTTATGGTAGTCCATGTAATCTAAAATATTTTATTTTTAGATCTAAAACTATTTTAAATTTATTAAATTATAAATAAAATTAGATTAGATTTAATAAATTTAAGATTAGAGTCAAATCATCACGAACTAGGATAATTTTTTTACTGTAAGGGGTAAACTTTACAGCAGGACAACCTTATGGCAGTTCGTGAGATAAAATTTTTTTTAATTTTAGATTTAATAATTAAATTATAAATTAGATCTAATCTAAAAAATAATCTAAATATGCATAAAAATCATGTAATAAGAATCTTTGCTCTGATACCAATTGAATGAACCAGATCTAGGTTTTCACTGGTAGATCTTGAAACTTTTTCAAGATCAGGCAGCAGAAGACTTAAACAAATCAAATATTTATTTAAATAAATATGTAAATATCTAGATCTTAAATATATTACTTGATCAAGGCATGATATTAAATCAAAAATTAAAAACATAAAGGAGAGAGAAAGGTTGATCATATTGACCTAGATCTATACAACATCTAATGCAACTATAAAATATCAAATCATATCTATTACCTGAGCAAGTTAGATGTTCTAACTTGCTAATCTAGGCTTGAGGATGAAGTCATGATCCGAACACATGTCCGACCTCTAAGAGTCATCCACATGAGCCCATGAACACGATCAGGATCCTGATGCAGGAAATCAGCACAGCATGCTAGTACTGTGCTGATCTCTCTTCGATAGTCAATTTGGTATTTTTTTCTTCAAGACATGGACACTCCAAAAATAAAAAGGGAAGGAAGAAGGTAAGTGATGCTGGAACAGCTCTCAAAAGCTCACAAAAAAGGAGGAAGAGATCTGGAACAAAAACCCTAGAAGAAGATCCTCTTCTTTTTCTTTGTTCTTTTTCTAGACACCCTGATTTGTGTTTTTAAAATCTTCATGACCTAAAGGAATTTTTTATGATTTTTCTACACCAAAGATATCTATCAAATGTTTGCAATACATGAAAATTTTAGCCAAAAATTCTCTTTAAATAAAGAGATATGTAGAGTCCAAGTTAGGTCAAAAACCTAGACTAGGAAGGACCAAATAAGGGAAGTTGTTGGGGCACCCAACTCTTGGGTGCCCCCACCTTACTTTTCTGCCATGGACCAGCAAAGGGGGTGCACAAAAAATCCCTCTTTTACCATGGAAATAAGAGAAAATAAAGAAAGATTGGTGCACACAATGGGAAGAAGATTTGGTCAACAAGGATTCTATCTCATAGAATCCTTAAGCAAAACTAATTCCCCTTTTGATTTGGTCTTCCAACGAACTTCCATATAAGAAATAGAAGAGAGAAAGGGAGGAGTGAGAAGCCTTTGGGGATGGAAAATTTTATGTAAATATATAAAGAGAAAAGGGTGGGGCGTGAGGATTAGGTGGCACAAGGAATAGGGAGTCCTAGTCACACTAGGACTCTTGTTTTGACTTGGTCAAATAAGGTCTTTTAACCAAATAAAAATAAGAGTAAAATAACCCAATTAAATAAGACCCTAATTCATTTAAGAATTAAATTAAATTAAATAAAGTTCTAATTTAATTTTCTAATTAAATTAGAAAATTGGGTTGACCCGAGTCCTTGTTAGAGTAGGACTAGTTCTTTCTTGCACTTGGCTTATCCAATAAGCCAATTGAACTTGATCCAATCAAGCCCAAATTGAATCTAATTAAATTATATTTAATTAGACTTAATCTTAGCCTATTGGCTTAATTAAATTAAGATAATTAGCAATCAAATTGCTAATCGATCCTCCTACAACACTTGCACTAGGTCAAACATCAACCGTATTGATCGTTTAACCCTAAAATGATTCTAAATGGCTGATCAACTATCCGATCAGAATGTGAATTCTAATGTGTGTGACCTCATAGGTTTGAACCTAATTGAAGGAAAATCCTGATTTTTTGGTCCAGGTTCGTCCAGATCTGATCAGATCAAGAGATATATTTCAAAAATTTTTCTCTTGATCCCAATCAGATCTTGATATGTTTCAGATCTGATTCTTATTATTTTAATAAATAAAATAAAATAAGATAAATTAAATCAAATTTAATTTACCTAATTTGGGTAATCCTATTACCCTGTAGATGATCCTGATTGCAGCGGAAGGTTCTGGATCTAGCCACGCAAGCGCCTGGCCTCTACCGGTATCCACTCAGATTGGATCTGGAGATTCTCTTCTTCTCTATCACGTCTCCAAAAATTAGATCTAAATCTGATCTGGAGGATCTTCAAAACTCTTTGAAAGATCTGCAGTCATCCTTTTGCAGCAGCACAGCCTTCTTGCTTTTGATCGCCTTTTCTTGATCTGAATCGCACCAACCAAAATCCAAAACACCTTTTGGACGTGGAGAGCAAGGGGAGAAGAAGCTATGGCATGGAGGAGGAGGGGAGAGGCAGCCTTGGGGCGTGGGGTTTCTCAATTGAATTGCATTAGCATTTATCTGAGTTGGGCGCAGGGTCTTATTTATAGACTAAGCGTGATCCAACTCCTCTTCCTCCCAACCAATCACAACCCTTTGTGAAATCAGATCTAAATCTAATTGGTGGGAATAGAGACCCCTGGATTTCTCCATAGAGGGTGCCTAAGACCAGTCAAAGTTGGTTTTTAGAAGAACTCTAATTGGAATCCAAAACAGAGATGGAGTCCTTGTCCAACAAGGACTCCTAGGCGCCTCCTACTTGGGCTCATGCCACCCTTGGCGTGCACCCTTCTCCTTGCCAGGTTCTGGCAGGGGGACAGGCCCCCACCAGCTCTCCAATAGGTGCATGACATGTGGTCAAAAGTCAAAGGATCAATGGTCAATGTTTGACCAGTCAAAGGTAGACTTTTGACCAAAGTCAAAGAACAAGAAATGGCAGGTGACCAAAAATGGCAGGTAATGTCTTACAAATAAGACAACCTATTCTGACTTGGACAACCTCCAGTTAGACCATATGAAGGCCTCTGATTGAGCACAAACTCCTTTGGCTCAGACAGGACAACTTATTTATGATAGCAAAAGAAGAACGTTAGGTTCAATCGAGTGCTAGCACGATTTCCTTGAACCTAATTGAATCTCATTCAGATCAATTGAACTAGATCAGTTCAATTGATGATCACCAGATTCAAACCCTTATTTGTGTGACCCAGTTAGGTTCAGTTCTGTATGGTAATGGGATATGTCATGATCTCTATCATAGACATCATCGAAACTCCTTTCGATGGATCAGAACTCTTCTGATTCGAACAGCTAGAATGATCGATCATCTAAATCATTCTAATTGCTCCCAAAATCCACCAGTGACACCTAGCAGTATATGGTGGCAACCCATCAGAGCTGAATGTGAACCTCTTGGTGAAGCTACCTGTGTGATTAAGTTCTTCTATCTTGAGCCCCGATCAGATTAGGGTTAAGGTAAACTCGTCAAACCCTAGTCTCTGTCATATGATGTAATCATTCGATTCGAGTCCAATGTGAAAATCTAAATAGAAACTCTTTCTATTATTTCACTCTGCCATGGCCATGGGCTTCAGGACTTGATTCTCATGATTATCATAGGGCTGCTCCTCTACCACCGAGGTAGATAGATCCCATCTTGATGCGATCCAGTTCCTACAATGAACATGCTATAGCCAACATACACCTCAGGGTTCCATATGGCTAGGAGATCGAGTAATGGTGTAGTCAAACTATAACACCCTCAAGGTGAACTGCCGATGCATCTCAGGTCAAAGAACCAGACACACTACTGCAGCATCGAGTCAGTCATTGACGAGAAGGTAGACTTCCTAATGACTACTCGAGGTGGTCACGCTCAGTGCCCTCGTTCTCTAACGAGTATCTGTACTTTCGCTCCGGTGTCTCCACACCGTAGACTCAAGACTCATCTACTAAAGAGAAGCGATCGTACACCAACCTTTCGGATCAATCACCATCCTCGTGATGATCCTATGGTCGGGAGCTGTTTATGAGTTAATAATGATTATTCATGTCTTAAATTTTCAACTCTTGAAAATATGAATTATCATTACCATTAACTCAAAGGATGTATCACAGACACTAAATACACAGGTGTGATAGAAAATAACCCATTTTATTAATTATAGTCAAAATTATAATTTTGCCCCTAGAAGTGTATTACAAGTGTCAGCCAATTCTGGCTTCTAGGGCACATATATCTAACACTAATTTGGTAGCATAAGAATAAATTTTTATACTAATCAAAGTGACCATCTAGTAATGATATCCGACGGTCGGATAGGTCAAAATTGTAGAACACCATCCACAGAACCCATGCGGATATAGTTTCCATATAATTTATCCTCTTGACCATAATGCTTGTAGGACACCTCAGAGTTCAACTGTCAACTTTGATCAGGTTGTCCATAGTGTATTTTAAAATATCAAATCCATCTGATGGATTACCTTGGCCAAGGTTTTGTTATATTGAAATATAGTGATATATTCTTCTGCAACTCTTGGAGTGGTCAACTCCATCTTGATCATACTCCAACTTCGCAAGTACTTGACTATGCCTAGAAGCCTTCCGTTACTGAATTAGAAATTCAGTTAGTCCAATACCAAAGCACAGTGAGTTGCTTGCAAGTCATTGAGGTGATCTCAAGTCTAAGGGATACTTATACCTATATCCCATCAGAGACATTCTCGATAGTAGAATGCTCTGAAGTTGATCACGTTCAATGATGATGTACCCATACATCTCACCTGTATGCCATACAAGTGTCTCTACATTTCTTGGTTAGGATGACAACTAACCTATATGGCGTAGTGACCTATGCTCGATAGATGCTGTCGTCCTAGTTAACAGTCGTTCATTTGATCATGAATAAATTTAAGGACTAATCAATAAATCCTCTCTTTATCAAAACTAAATAGTCCTAAGAACTTCATCACAATAATGGAGTTCATTAGAAGATGTAAACTTATGATGAAAAAGATGTAAAAAAAAATTTTATTAATTAGTAAATCAATTACATTATCTCAATAATTAACAGGCTGACGATTGGCTTTGGGACATAATTCCTAACAGAGAGGAGGTGAGCAAACTCGATCGTCGAGCCTGAAAAGTTTGAGTTCATATTCAGAAGGAATCTCGAACTGAATCTTTACTAGGGAAAGGTCGTCGATCAAAGTTTACAAGGAATGGTTGCAAGCATAAAAGGATGGACCAACTTCAAGGGTTCGACCTCCTCGAGAGGTGGGTTCACTAAGGTCAAAGGGGCCAGGCTCCCAGAACAAGTTGACCAGGATCCCTCGCTAGATATTTGGATCAAAGTAAAATCAAAAAATCATCTAAAAATTAGAAAAAAAAGATGTACAAACTTCAACAAAAATAGAAAAAGCGAGAAAGCAAAGAGTGCAAAAATAATCCAAAAAAGTATTTGAGGACTAACCTAAATTGGTTGGGAAGAATAAGAAGATGATGAATGTAACGAAAATCGAATGGAGGTGCACTTGGAACCAAGAAAAATGAAGGAAGAAGCTTGGACCCTCGCGCATGAAGGAGAAGGAAACCAGAGGAAGGAGACGAGGATTTTAGAAGAAGTGGGGGCTCGGAGGAGGAGGACGGCTTTAAATAACCCCTGAAATTTCAAGATGGTTATGATTGTAGATTTTTGCTAGCCAATCTCTGATTGACGCGTGTCCCACTCATCATAGCAGAAAGCTTTCAACGGACAGATCCTTAATAGCATCGTACTCTGAGCAGACTTCTGGTGGGGCATTTGAGAAATGCCTCTTTGGATTACCACGCATTTATGAAGCTTCGATGCCAGCCTGGTGAAGGCCAAAACTCTCCATCCAATCCTGATGCGAGAAACTCAGCAAGATTGAAAAATCCTTCAAACTTTGACAGTCTCCATTTTACTCCCATCCTTCAAATTTTGAACATAGGAGTAGGTGGACTAGTGTTGGGGATAAATCCATGCCTGCCCAAGTTTGGTTAAGACTTCAACTCTTGATCAGTACCGTCTGGTTGCAACTATAATAACTAAACCCCAATCCGTAGGAATATTTGAACTCTGAATCATTTTGAGACGGCGGACCTTCAACACTGTAGTCTGATAATCCGATTGGCTGGAAAGATCGATTTTGGATTCAATGGGGCATTGCGAATTTCCTCTCCAGATGAACTTGAACAGTTAATGCTTCTGCCCTAGAGATTCGACTAAGTCCTCGACTCCTACGCATCCCGTTCGACCGATCTTCTTTTGGTAACCTATGTGGCCTCATTCGAACGAACTTCCTTAGATCCCCTTTAGGTAGAATCTTAGTCGAACTCCTCCTAGATTCCTTCTTCAACGGAAGTTCTCCAGCAGTCGAACTTCTTTCGAACTACCCCCAAATGAACTTCAGTGCTTTATTGTTATTCATCGATGAGCAACCCTGGCAATGGCTGAACCTCAAAGGAACAGCAGAGACTCTAGGGTTTTAGTTGCACTCGCTTATTATGGTCATCAGTCAATACTTAGCCCAGGCAGATCCCTCATTGTCGGACTCCTTTCAGTTGGATGCCTTTCGAGCCTCTTGGTCAGTCGAACCCTTGCTAGAATTTTCTTCTGACCAAATTTCTTCTAGCCATCTGAAAGGACCGTGGTGTATACCTTCAGCATGGTGAAGAAAAGCCAATGCATGGTCAATCCTGAGAGCCACCAAACTCCCGTAGAGCAACAACGTCTAAGAACCCTTCATCGCCTATAGGTATCCCATCCGAACTCTAGATGTTAGGTCTTCAACTGACCAGCACATCACGATAATGGACACCACTCTCCATAACAAATCCCATGTGGCCCCAAATGGCCTACTACCAAGTGATTGCGGCGGTCACTATCAGTTTATTATAGGCTCTGGGCTATAAAAGGAATCCTCCAGATACATTTTCTTCAGGCTCTCTTCTTCTTTCCAAAACTCTGCAACTTTCTTGACTGAGCACTGCATTTCTATTGGCCGAAAGAGCTGATTTGATCATCGGAGGGTCTTGCCAGAGCCACCACCCCGAGCTTTGGATGAAACTTATTTTGCAGATCACCGATGGCCATCTCGTCTTCTCCGATTCCAATGCTTCTCCAACAACAACTAGATTTTGCACCAACACGCTGCGTCCAAAGTGCACTAAAATTTCTGCATGCATATGAATTCTAATTCAATTTATAATACAAGGTATATAAATGAAGAAGCAATAACATAGACATACTTGGTCTGTATCATCTATGTTCATCAGATCAATTAGAAGATGGCCAGTAATCTAAAAGCATTAAGATCAGATCTATATACTCCTCATGAATAAAATTTTAATCTGAAAGCAAATCATCCTGAATATTGTATCAAAAAGAGAAGCTACACCTTAGCCTTAGTAAAATAAAATTTAGTTCGTGATAATAAGATCAAAAATAGTAAATAAAATAAAAAGCATGAAGAAATTAGACTATTTATTTGCTGAAATTGATCGTCCATTGCTCTTGGTGTAGAGAACTTGATAAAGAAGAACTGCTTCATGTACTGAAGAAGAAAAGAAGAGGAAAGAAAAATAATAAAAAAAAAAGCTTTTTCTCTTCTCTCCCTAAACCCTTTCTCTATTACTCCCTATTTTTTTTTTGTATTCAACTCTCTATTATAGGTTTTTTTTCTTTGATCGACAGCAAGCTTTTTATAGAGGAAAAGAGAATAAATCCCATTACAATTGCATTTAAGACTCCTTAAATCAGTAGAAAAGGCCCCTAGACCGATTCTAGCCATTAGATTAGCATCCAATGCATCAAAAACCACTCTAAAACTCTTTATAAAACCCAATTACAATCGGATCTAACAGCAGCCATCCGATCATCTTGATGATGAAATCTGGGCCATCGGATCTCACCCAAAGAAGCTCCTATAGCTTAGTTAAAATTGGGATTTCATGTCGACCATCGGATCTCGATCGGCAGCCTTCCTGACCATATGATTGCACTAAAATTAGGACTGTCGGATCAAAATTTGAGCGCCAGTAGTCATCGATCTCATGAAATTCCCAGAATGCCCTTTGTGGATCCATCGCAGGTTCAATTTTGGGCAGACCACCATTTCCTTTAGCCAATCGGAGTGTGCCTCTCTATGTAAAATCCTCGGAATGCCCTCCTCCTGGTTACTGTAGCGGTCCACCGTGTGCCATGATTTTTTTCTGACATTAGTGCGACGTCAGCAGGCCAGTTTCGTTTGGTTCTATTGCAGTCAAGCCGAGCCGATTTGTTGAGCCAATTTGAACCATGAACCAAACTAGCCAACTTTAAATATTATTATTATTTTTTCTCTTTGAAATTCAATTTTGGGCTTGTTTGGACTCTGTTTTCCTTCAAACTTGTTTCATTTGAACCAGACAAATAAAATCTTCCTGTTGACAGCCTTTTTCTATAAAAGACCAATAAAAATATTAATTTTTAAAAAATAAATTAATTTATTTTATAATTTAATATTTTTATTATTATATTTTTACCACTTATCATACCCCCTAACTTAATCATTGCAAGTACCTTAGCAATGCTTTATTTAATACCATGTTTCAATAAGATCCTTTTTCATAAAAATAGAGTTAGAATTAATGATAAAAATATTTAGAAAATACCACTAACTAAGCATTGAGCTTCAGAAGCCAATTTTGCAGTCAGTACAATTAGAAACTTTCTTGGAGTATTATCGAAGGATCTAGAACACTTGTGTTCGTGGTGATTTACTTAGCATTTCAGTATTAATTTAAAGGACAAAAGTATCTTCTCTTATCACCTATTTTGATTAATTTTCTATGCATTCTCAATTTTAAGCTCATGAATTAAGGTAGCTTTCACACTACCTCATTTCTTTTTTATGCTAAGCATCCTGGCCTTCTCTCCACCATTTGACGTGAATCTTCATACTTGACCTAGGTGCAGAGATCCAGTTACTAAGCTTTGAGCAATCCACATATACTCTATCTTTTACATTTTATTTTTAGGCAGATAGCTCTTTCCTTAAATTCAAGTTTCTTTGATTAGAATGTATATTAATTATCAATTTTCAGTGATAATTGAATCCTCAGTTGGTCTTATAATCAATACCTACTTTGCCTTGTTAGTGTGCATGTGTAATTAGAAATACTAATAGTCTTTAGATAACCTAAGTAGATTGCTAAAAGTCTAACCAACTAATCTACTTCTTTAACTCGTTACGTTCATTAGCAGATACTTCTAACTTTTATCACTTTTTTAGTCTATCTTGCTCAAGATTTTCTTTCTTGATTCATGATTTAAAAAGATTTTTTTTTTTCAATAATTTTTTCTACCTCCCAACTTATTCTACATTATCTCAATGGAGAAAGGAAAAATAAAGGTGCAATAAGAGATAGGAAAGAATACACCTATACTATCGATCCAGACTGGTTCTTTGAAGCTTTGAAATTTGGCTTGAATTCTCATTTATTTTTCTCTACAAAATTGAAAACACACACCAATGCAGTGAAAGAGCAACAACAAATTATTGAAAAATAAAAAAAAAGATCAAAACTAAAAAGAAAAGAAATAACCTATCTAGTAGTTCTAATTTATAATCTTCAGCTTGACTTTCTTGGAGTTCTAGGCTGAATCAATCCGGTGCCACTTCAATCAAAATACTTTGATGTTTGGTCAAACCCTCTTTCAATTAGACATTGCTAGCTTTCATCATCTTAAACCTATTTTCTATAGAATTCTCATATACTGATTTATCATTAACATTAATTCAAAAATAAGTTTGATTATCATCAGGATGTTTAATATCTTTAAAAATATTAAAAGTAACTTGTTCATCTTAAACTCTTAGAATTAATTTTTCTTATTGAACATCAATTAAAGCTCCTCCAGTAGCTAAAAAGGGTCTCCCTAAGATAAGGGGTATATCAATATCTTCTTCCATATCAAGAATAATAAAATCAACAGGAAAAATAAACTTGTTTACCTTTACTAAGACATCCTCCACTATACCTCTTGGATATTTGATGGATCTATCAGCTAGTTGAAGAGTGATACTGGTAGGCTTCGGTTCTCCTAGACCCAACTTTCTGAAAATAGAAAAAGGCATGAGATTAATACTTGCTCCTAAATCACATAAAATTTTATCAAAAATATAATCACCAATAATGCAAGGGATAGTAAAACTCCTTGGATCCTTTAGCTTCTATGATAATTTATATTGAAGTATTGCTGAGCATTCTTCATTCAAATTTATTTTTTCATGCTTCTTCTCCTTTTTCTTATTGGTAAGAATTTCTTTGAGGAACTTAGCATACTTGGGCATCTGAGTAATAGAATCTACAAAAGGAATATTAATATATAAATTCTTTAAAATTTTAAAAAAATTTAAGAATTTCTTATCTGGATGCTGTATTTATCTTTCTGGAAATGGTAGTGACGGCATATAGGGCTTCACATTTGGATCGACAAACTTTATACTTGAGAACCATCCATCTGCTGGTTGTTTTGGTGACTGACAAATATTAGTTGGCTTTTCTTTATTTGTAGTTGGCTCTTCGATCTCTTTCTTCTGATGTGGCTCCTCTAGCTTTTTACCACTTCTTAAGGTAATAGCATTGATGTGCTCCCTCAGATTGGTCTCCATGTTGCTAGGCAAGGATCCTTGTGGTCTCTCAAAGATTATCTTAGCCATCTATCCTACTTGCATCTCCAAGTTTCGAATTGCTGCTACTTGGTTTTGCTTGAGTTTGTTTTCTAGATTTTTTATGGTTGCTTCTTGGTTTTGCATGAATTTGACCATCAGCTCCTCCATATTAGGTTTCTTCTTAGGTGCTTGGAATCTTGGGGGTGGCTGTTATGCTGCATTTTGATTACTCCACGAGAAATTTGGATGCTGCCTCCACCCTTGATTATATGTGTTGGAGAAGGGATTATTTTATTGCAGCATGAAAAAATTACCAAGATAATTAGCAGTATTAGAGGCTTTAGCAAAAGGATTACTTGTCTGATGGTGACTTGTATCATGTCCTCCTCCACATAAATCATAAGTGATGCTTTGAATGTGCATAGTTGTTCCTTTTATATTATTGACTTCGGCTCTAAGGGCTATAATTTTGGCTAATAAAGCTGGAACGCAATCCACTCCCTACAAAGCTATTGGTCTTCTCAACATCATGCATTCTATTTGCCATTGAAAGCTATTTGATGCCATCTTATCGATTAGATCAAAGGCTTCTTCCTCCATTTTTTGATTAATGGTTCCTCTTGCTGCTGCATCAATCATAGAACAATTAGTAGGAGATAAATTACTATAAAAAATTTATACCTGAAGCCATACGGATAGTTGATGATGTGGACATCTCCTCAACAGTTTCTTAAAATGCTCCCAAGCCTCATATAGTGTCTCCATGTCCATTTGCACAAAAGAAGTGATATCATTGCGCATCTTTGCAATCTTAGAAAGTGGAAAGTACTTGGCTAAGAATTTCTGGGCTAGGACATCCCACGTAGTGATAGAACCTACCAAAAGAGAATGAAGCCAACTTTTAGCTTTATCCCATAAAAGAAAAAAAGTCATAATCTAATAGCATCATCCAACACCCCATTAATTTTAAAAGTACCATAAAGTTTAGGAAAATTAGAAATACAAGTGTTCAGATCATCATGCACATGTCCACTGAATTGGATGGTTGATTGAATCATCTAGATCATCATCGATTTTATTTCAAAATTATTCACTCGCATAGGCGATCTCCTGATGCTCGAAGCTCCATCGGCTATAGATGGTGTGATGTAGTCCTTTAATGGACGATGTGCCATTCGAATATTTTCTTGCCATCCCTCAGTCACCATATCTAATCTCAGATTAATGTCTTAGGATCATTAGCTGCCATATTTCTTTCTTATCGTAGTCTTCTGATGGTCCTCTCAATTTTTGGGTATAAAGGTAGCCAGTCACTATGTCCAGTACATGTTATGCACCGAACAAATCTAAAAATAAAAAAAAATAAAATTAAAAATAAAATTTTAAAGTAAAGAAAGGATTAAAATTTTAATATTATTTTAGACACAATCTCCGACAATGAAGCCAAAAACTTGATGCATGCTAATCTATAGCGATGGCAAGTGCACCAGTCAATCAAGTAATAAAGTAAGTGAGTAGAATATCATCCCTAGAGAATTGGAAAATAAGTACTGAAAATATTCTTTTCCTAAACTTTATTTAGAAGATCAATTTATGAGATTTAAGAAAATAAGAAAAAATAAAGAAATAATTTAGAATTTGCAAGAAAATAGAGAGTGTATAATTATTGGGGATTTAAACTCAAGAGCAATATATTACTAAGACAATCGGTTCACCAACTCCGTCAATACAATATTCAGTTTATTAGGTTAATTTTATTTTATGTGATAGTGGAGTCTCCTAAATTATTCACTATTCTTTGATCCAGGCATAACAAAATTATCAATATTTATTAACTATTCTTTGGTCCAGGTATAATTTAAATAAATATCAATGCATTAAGTTTTGTGAAATTCTCTAATTGAAATATGCTGTGTCCAAAGCGCACTAAAATTTTTGCATGCATATGAATTCTAATTCGATTCATAAT
The DNA here is from genome assembly GCA_006176705.1 of Cocos nucifera. Taxonomy (NCBI): domain Eukaryota; kingdom Viridiplantae; phylum Streptophyta; class Magnoliopsida; order Arecales; family Arecaceae; genus Cocos; species Cocos nucifera. The sequence continues at coordinate 202,110 of QRFJ01002186.1, read as the reverse complement.
ACAAGATATATAAATAAAGAAGCAATAACATAGATGTATTTCATCTATATCATCTATGTTCATTAGATCAATTAGAAGATGGCCAGTAATCTAAAAGCATTAAGATCGGATCTATATACTCCTTATGAATAAAATTTTATTCTAAAAGCAAATCATACTAAATATTGTATCAAAAAGAGTGGCTACATCTTAGCATTAGTAAAATAAAATTTAGTTCATGATAACAAGATCAAAAATAGCAAATAAAATAAAAAGCATGAAGAAATTAGACTGTTTGTTTACTGAAATTGATCGTCCGTTGCTCTTGGCATGAAAAACTTGATGAAGAAGAACTGCTTTGTGTGCTGGAAGAAGAAAAGAAGAGGAAAAAAAATAATAAAATAAATAAAAGCTCTTTCTCTTCTCTTCCTGAACCCTCTCTCTATTATTCCCTATTTTCTTTTTGTTTTCAACTCTCTATTATAGCTTTTTTTCTTCGATCGGCAGTCGACTTTTTATAGAGAAAAAGAGAAGAAATTCCATTGCAATTTTGTTTAAGACTCCTTAAATCAGTAGAAAAGGCCCCTGGACCAATTCTGGCCATTAGATTAGTATCCAACGCATCAAAAACCACTCTAAAAACCTTTATAAAACCTAGTTACAGTCAGATCTAATAGCAGCCGATCGATCATCTTGATGATGAAATCTGGGCCATCAGTTCTTGCCCGAAGAAGCTCTTGTAGCTTAGTTAAAACTGGGATTTCATGCTGATTGTTAGATCTTGACCAGCAGCCTTCCTGACTGCACAATCATGCTAAAATTAGGACCGTCGAATCAAAATTGGAGTGCTAGCAGCCATCGATCTTGCAAAATTCCTAGAATGCCCTTTGTGGATCGATCATGAGTCTAGCATTGGGTAGACCGCCGCTTCCTTTAGCCAATCAAAGTGCGCCTCTCTATGTAAAATCTCTGGAATGCCCACACCCTGGTTACTGTAGCAGTCCACTGTGTGTCATGATTTTTTTTTGATGTTAGTGTGATTTCAGTAGGGCATCAGTGGGCCAATTTGGTTTGGTTCTATTACGATCAGGCCGGGCCAATTTACTGAGCCGATTTGAACCATGAACCATATCAAAATTTTTTTTCTTTGAAATTTAATTCTAGGCTCGTTTGGACTCGGATTTCCTTCAAACTCATTTCATTTGAACTAGACAAATAAGATCTTCCTATTGACAGTCTTCTTTCCTACAAAAAATTAGTAAAAATATTAATTTCTTAAAGATAAATTAATTTATTTTATAATTTAATATTTTTATTATTATATTTCTTTCCACTTATCAATATATGTGAGTTGAGAGTGGGTAATCTCCTCTTGTATCTCTTTTTTTTTTAAAGCAAAGTTTTGCATGCCCCGTGGTGGTGAGCCTTTAGGCTAATCAACATACTTGATTATTCTTATTTTATTTTCTTCTTTCTTTCTATCGTAATCCATGGTACTAGATCCTTAACAAGTGGTATCAAAGTGTGTTGATACCCACAGCAATTGGTATGTAAGCCCAGATGGCATCGGAGCATTAATTGCAGAAGTGGTGATAGAGATTGAAGAACATGGAGAAGACAAGCACAATCAAAGTCGAGATCAATAGGTTTGATGGAAAGGACAATTTTTTTTTATGGCATGCAAGGGTAAATGATGTTCTCATCCAACATGGTTTGATCGACACTCTCTTATATGATGAGATGTCAACTACCATAGAGGTGAAGGATTGGAAGCGGATCCAGATGCAAGCAGTAAGCACGATCCGCTTATATCTAGCGAATGATGTGGTGATACATGTACTTGGCGAGAATTCTTCGATGGTGCTATGGTCGAAGCTCGAGAAGTTGTACATGAAAAAGACCCTCACTAACACCCACTTTCTTTGGAGGCAGTTCTATCAACTACAGATGGATGAAGGCCAAAGTGTGTGGGAGCATCTATCCAACTTTTAGAAGATCAAAAAAGTTGAGGAGAAGATCAAGATGTTGGTCTTGCTTGCGTTGCTTCTTCTTTCGTATGAGTTCTTGATGACTGCTCTTCTAGTGGGAAAGAGCACCATCAAGATGAATAAAGTCACTGCGGTGATTCTCCAGAATGAGGTTCTCAAGAGGGAGAACCCAGCTTCGAGCTCAGATGGTGGCAGCTCAACTTTGATAATTTATGGAGGAGTAGGAGATAGCAGATGGAGTGATAGAGGATCGCAAGGAAGATGATCTAGGTCCAAGAGGAGGGACCAAAGCAAGATTAGATGCTATAGGTGCAACGAGTTGGGGCATCGAATCAAGGATTGCCCATAACTCAATGATCGAATGAGGGCTACTGTGGCGGTGGTCAGTAGTGATACAAAAGGTAGTGATGATATCCTTCTAGTTACTGATGAGGTATTTACTTCTTCCATTGAGTGGATTATGAATTCTGCTTGTTTCCATCATGTATGTTGTAGACAGAAGATGTTTGACTCCCTAGAGACTAGTGAGGATACTATGTTCCTGCCAGACGGATCGAGCTATGATATCAAGGGCAGCGGGATGGTCAGCATGATGCTCCATGATGGAACAGTGAAGAAGTTGGGTGAGGTCCATACATATCCAGCTTTAAAAAGAATCTAATTTTTCTGAGCAGACTAGATTCGACTGACTTCAGATGGAAAGTAGATGAAGGAATCCTGAAGGTCATGCACGAAAGTAGGGTGGTGCATAGAGGAAGAAAGTATGGAGGAAATACCTCATGTCAAGAAGCCCAATATGAGGTGGAGCTCTAGGTGGAGACAGATCGAGCATGGAATGAGAGACTCGGGAGGATGACATGCGATGTCATAAGGTGAAGTTTCTATTACCATAGGAGGCTACCACGAGCAGGTCTCAGGTCAGACAGAACATAGTAGTTGATGGAGGTGGGATCGAGCGGCCTTGCTCGACTCCCATATTTGCCCATCCATGATCAGCAGGCGATTGCCCTAGAGTATGGGGACTCTAGATAAGCTCTCGGATAGGTGAAGATCAAATATCGAGTCAAAGTGGAGATTATTGAGAAAAGTACCTCGAATTTTCTTATATTAAGCCCACAGCAAGGTTCAGAATGATGAATGAAGTCCAACAAGCCCAAGAACACCCCAATTGGAGATTAGATAGCAAAGATACATGCTAAGGAGCATCGGATGGATTATCGAAGTGGGGCCCATGGTCGGTAGGCCCATGAAAGTGCAATCCAGGCATGCGAGCCTATGGGGACCATCCCAGGTGCGCACTGGCATGCGGGCCAGCCAGCGTGTAGGTGTGGCCCAGCAGCCAGCGGCCCTGCACGCAGCCTAGGCATGGGCGCAAGGGCATGTAGCCCAGGCAGCCTTGCACGGGCATGGCTTGGGCCCAGAAAGCCTTGCACCAACACTCGAATCCTCACAGGACTGTTACTCCATGTTTTACTGGGTTTTGGTCATGTCCATGACCTTTATAAGCAACGGACCGAAGCTAAAGATGTGTGGCGGTGGCCGTGGTGTGGTGATTTTTGAGAGAGCTGGAGAAAAGGGTGCCAGTGGACAGTAGGAGCAGGGGCTTCGGGTAGATAGCTAGTCAATGGACTGCGGTCATTTCAGAGGATCTCCAAGAGAGAGTTTGTTCATGATTTCTTCTTGTTGAGAGGATTGTATATGTGAGTTGAGAGTGGCTAGTCTCCTCTTGTATCTTTTTCTTTTTTATAGTAAAGTTTTGCATACCCCATGGAGGTGAGCCTTTAGGCTGATCCACTACTTGATTGTTCTTGTTTTATTTTCTTCTTTCTTCCTGTTGTTATCCATTGGTACTAGATCCTTAACAAGTGGTACCAAAGCATATTGATAGCCCCAACACGTGTCATGCACCCATTAGAGAGCATCTAGGGACCATGTCCCCCCACTAAAATAGAACTCAAAGAGGGCACACACCCACCCTTGGCATGCGCCCATGAGGATAAGAGGAGTCCCATGTAGATGGGACTCTAGGGTTGCTTAATGAGGATGAAGTCTTGGGCGTCAAGACTTCATCCTTATTCTTTGTTGGTTTCCTCTATGGATGTTTTAAGGGGTCCCTCATCTGATTGGATCAGATGTGTTGGCACCATCAATCAGATTTAGATCTGGTTAATCCGAGTAATTTGATTGATCAGACTTGTGTGGCACTACATGGCGCAGCAGGGTCTATCTAAACCCTTGCTACGCCTAGGGTTTAATTTTGATCCCCATCTCCATGCCATAGGGTCCTGCCACCCTCTCCTTTCCATGCCCTCTTATCCTCCTCTTCATCCTCACCATGTCCAATAGTTGGACATTAAATCAGCAAGGAAGATCCAAATTCATTGGCACAAATCAGGTAGAGAGACATCCGTGTTCATGAGATGAGCAAGCTACTTTCAAGTTTGATTTGAAGATTCTACAAATCAGATATAGATCTAATTTTTGAGATCTAATTTAGAAGAAGAAGACATCCAGAACTAGTTCGAGTGGATACCGGTAGAGACCAGGCGTGTGTGTGGCTTGATCCAGAACTTTGGGTGCAGCAAATCATCGATAGGGTAATCAGATTACCCAATCAGGTACAAAAATTAAATCTAATTTAATTTTAACTGATTTAATTTTAACTTTTATATTTAATGTTAAATCAATAGAATCAGATCTGAGAACTCTTAAATCTGATTAGAATCTATTAAAATTTTTTTTAAAATTTTCCTAACAGATCTGATCGGATCTGAACGATCCTACGATGGAAAAACTGCTTTTCCTTCAACTGGTATCCGAGTTGCGTTAGCAATTCTTCAGATCTATTTTAGATCTAATTTTAATTTTACTTTATGATTTGATATTAATAATTTAGAATATCACATCAGATGTGATCATATCTAAAATCAACAAATTAAAATTTTATTATTCATATCAATGATGTATGAGATGCATGTCTAGACTAGGTGTAGAATTGCTCTCTGTATAGTCTAGTATAATCTTTCTTTTGATATGATTAGAATATTTTTTAGATCTTTTTAATTTTATTTTTTGATGTTATAAATATTATAATCAGATCTAAAAATAAAAAATAAAATTTTAAATTTTTCATATAAGATATGATTGATGAATGTCTAGACTAGTTGTAGAATTATTCTATGCATTATCTAGAATAAGTTTTATATTGATATGATCAATTTAAAATTTTATTTTTCAGAGATTATATGAGATATATCAGATCTAAAAACATCCATATATGATTTATTATTTGATACATGAGATGTATATAGAACATGCATAATTTGATTTATGATTTTATGTATGTGATATATGTTATAGATCCTATTATTTTGTAGTGTAGTAATTATTTCTAATTAATGCATTCCTCTTGGCCATCTGGTCATAAGAGTAAGAAGGGTTTAAAGGCCCTCTCTTTTCATTCGGTAGAATGCTCTTATGGCGTGTAGGGCTACTGCGCATTTATCCTTAATCAGAAATTGAAAACTTACTTTTTTGCAAAATTTTAGATCCTGAAATTTTAAGATTTTTGCATGTTTCTATTTATGAACTTAAACTTAATTAAGAATTAAGATTATATAGATCTAAAAATTATGAATTTTTAGATCTAAGACACCATAAATTTGGATTTGGGATAGGGTAACTCAATTAGGTCTAGCGGTTGATCAAACCAAATCAAGAGTGGTTAGGTGGGATCAAAAGTGCTTAGAATTGACTAGCCCAATAGGATTAAGTCTGGATAAAGATTGACTTACAGTCATATGTGGTCGATTAAGTCAAGACCTAATTTGACTCCATGGTTCGAGCCTGGATTGTAGGCTAATCCGATTGATTCTGGTTCAATAATTTGATATCTAAGATAAGTTTGGTAGATATGACCAACTAATTTTTAATTGGAAGCTACTAGACCTGAATGCATTTTTATTAAGTTAATGGCATATTCCTTCCATCGATCTTACTTACCTGGCCATTTGGATTGATCCAGTTCTGATTTGAGGTGGCTAACAATTCGAGCTAACCCATGCCACTAGGTTAGTCATAATTGTTATGACTAAGTCAAGGCAAGTCTAAGAGACCTAAATTAAATCTCACAAAAAAAATATTAAGTCATAGTTCTTCCAACATTATAGTTATTGGAGCTCTTTTCGGGATTGATTGTTGTCGGCTGGTTATAGTGGTTCAGCTCATCGGAAAGATGCAACCATGCCTATTAGGCATTGGATGCTATTGGTTGGAGGATAGGTTGGGCTCAATATTCTAGATATGGAAAGGGATCCAATCAGGAATCCAATTCATGCAATGGTGGGTCTGACTTAACTAAGGAGTGGATCAATATTTCGAACATAGTGAGATTCATGAATTAGAGATCAAGTTTGAGTGCACCATGATTAAAGAATCGTTGGACAAGAGTTATCCTTGTATTGGCTGATACATCACCAATAACTGTTAGTTGAGGTGGTGAGCTAGTTGGTGGGATCACACCATCCATTAGAAATCAATGATCGTGGAGATTTTTGCATCTCTGCTAAGAAAGTGTAGGGATCTGAGAAAATAGTGAAAGCTAATTTATTTAAAAATAAAACTTCTAAACAAATTGGTCAAGTCTAATTATAAAATCTAACTAGAAATTTTAATGCTCTACAAAAAAATGTTTGCATCCAACCTACTAGCCTGTATCCTGGACACCCACAGACTGATCAAATCGAATTACAAGAATTGGCACCGAAACTATAAAATTATTTTATGTTCTGGAAAGCTGACTTATGTATTGGACCTTGATCTTATTGGAAAATATGTTCCAAAGTCAATCATCAGCCTGTTGATGGTTGAGCTACTTTATATTTATAATTAATTCATTAATAAATAAAATATATTTTTGATATTTTTTATCATAAAGTATTCATCTTCTAATGAACTCTATTATTGTGATGAAGTCCTTAGAACTATTTAGCTTCGATAAAGAGAGAATTTATTGATTAGTCCTTAAATTTGTTTACGATCAAATGATAGGCTGTTAATAATGATGACAGCATCTATCGAGCATAGGTCACTGTATACCATATAGGTTGGTTGTCCTCTTAACCAAGGAGTGTAGAGATACTGGTATGGCATATAGGTGAGATATATAGGTACATTGTCATTGAACATGACCAACTCCAGAGCATTCTGCTATCGAGAATGTTTCTGATGGGATATAGGTATAAGTGTTCCTTAGACCTGAGATCATCTCAATAATATATCACTATGCTTTGGTACTGGACTAACTAAATTTCTAATTCAATAATAGAAGGCTTTTGGGCACAGTCAAGTACTTACGAAGTCATAGTGTGATCAAGATGGGATTGACCACTCCAAGAGTTGGAGAAGAATGTATCACTGTATTTCAATATAGCAAAACCTTGGCTAGGGTAATCTATCTGATGAATTTGGTATTTTGAAATACAATGTGGACAACCAGATCAGAGTTGACAGCTGAACTCTGAGGTATCCTACGAGCATTTAGATCAAGGGGATGAATTATATGAAAACTATATCCGCATGGATTCTAAGGATATTATTCTACACATTCGACCTATCTTGTCATCGAGTACCATTGCTAAATGGTCACTTCGATTGGTACAAGAATCTATCAAGGATATGTCGAAGAAGGCCTGCATCGAAGAGCCGATCCTGGCTGTGTCGATGCAGGCATCACCTGCCCCAAAATCCAACATGGTGGCATCAAGTCCAGCCCTGCCTGATGAATCCACCCTCCCCACCTCTACCAAACGAGGGAAGTCATCAAGAGGAAGAAGAAGAAAGAGAAAAATGCCATGACCAGAAAGGTCAGAAGGAAGGTCGAGCATTCTAGTTGTGAGGGCTCTGATCAGGATAAGGGTTCTTTGGATGACTGGGAGGTCATCCTCTAATGTGGGGTAGCATTCTCCCATATATTGTTGACAAGATGATTCAGAAGGAGGATGTGGAGAGGTTTGATGAATCCTTTGCTGCCTACCTTGAGGTAACCATCTCATCCAAACTTGTTCAAATGGAGGATGCGCTTTCAAAGTTCTGACTCAATTTTTATTTTTCATCTTGTGGTTGGGGCATTACTTGTTTGCCCATTCAAAGGTAGCTGATCTTCACTAGGTCGAGGCTTGCTGAGCCCTTCAGGAGGCTCAGGTGGAGGTCTGAAAGGTTTGGGCCGAGGTTGATTGCTTGAAGGTGGCCTCCGAGATCCAAACTGCTGAAGTTAAGCACCTGAGGGAGGCATTGTGGAGAGAAGAAGAGGCTTCTGTGGGACTGAAGGCTGCTTTGATTATTGCAGAAGAGAAGAAGAAAGAGCTAGAAGAGGAGGTTGGTTTTGAATGGGAGAGTGCTGTCGAAGCCTTCAAGTCTTCCAAAGCTATGGAGGACATCAAGATCACGTTCGCTCAGAAAGCTTTCTTAGAGGTGTTCGAGATTTGCATGAGGACGGTTGCAAAGGACTTTCTAGGGGTGGACCTCGACGATTTGACAGATGAACCAGTGAAGAAGCTGGTCTCTCCAATGCTGGCACTACCTCTCCTACTGCCAAACCTACCTTGGGTGCTCCCGAACCAATAACTAGAGCTTCCGAGCCCATCTTGGAGCCTATAGCTGCAATGAATACACCAACCTCACCCGCTTCTGTTCCAACCAAGGTCTAAAAAATTTTGTCAACCTATACTTTTTTTTCTTTTTATTTTTGTATACTAAATACTTTTAGAAATAAAAATGAACTTTCTTTTCTTTACACTTATATTGTGGTGGGTGTTGTTCATAATCCTTTTAGTGATCGTAGCCAAGGTCGGTCATCTCCAGCTGATGTTGAGCCACTACCTCAAGGCGTCCCTCTGAGATCCATAATGAAAAATTTAAAGAGAGAAATCCATCATCTGAAGAAGTTAAAGAAAATAGAAGATGAGCTTTAGAGATCTAGAAAAAATACCTCGAATGCAATGACTGAGGTCACTCGCCTCTTCAAATTACATATGAAACATTTCATGAGCTTCAACATCAAGAAAGGTAACTTTGAGAGAGAGTTGGCCAAACATAGAAAAAGCGCCAGCAATAAGTCTTAAGCATTGACGGCGAAGGCCCAAGATGGCGATAAAGAAAATTCAGCTATTAGAGGGGAGTTTGCCATGATCTTTCGTCAAAGCCCAGTATGAATGAGATTGGTCTCAGAGGATTTCTATGCTCCAGAAGCAGCTGTACAATGCCGAGTCTGCCTATGAGACCTACCGATTAGGCTGGTGTGGGAGGATATCCAAGCTTGAGCAACAGCTCCAAGTGGCTAACAGTGAGGTGGCTCGGCTTCAACAGCAGTTTGTCTATGATTATCGATCCGATACAAGTAGGGAGTTGGAGAAGATTACCTCTCTAAAAAGGGTCATTAGCGAACTCTCAGAGTCGATTGGAATTAAGAAAGCCAAAGTTCAGCGATTGAAGCTTCAATTGATTTATGAATAACAGGCTGTCAAGGATGCTAAAGCTGAATCGAAAGTTCTAAGGAAAAGACTACGAGCGTCAAAAGAAAACTATCAAAGGGTTGATAAGATGTTTCGCGATAACTTGATAAGGAGAAAGGAGCTCAAGAAAGAGATTGTCATCCTGAAAGAATCGTTGGTGATGGCTAGCAGTCCAAAGGCCAAGGGATCAGATCCCTCTTAGAACATAAGCTTTTTCTTTCTTACCTTTGTAACCGATCTTGCAGACCTTTACTTTGTACCTACATTTGATTTTAATGAAATGATAGCTTTTCTCACTTTCGCTCTATGTGGGTTGAATGTCTGTCAATAGCTCTACCTTCCATCCTTTTCTTTTTTTCTTTCTTCTCTTTTGGTAAATGGCCTCGCGGATCTTTGCCCTGTGATGGACCTCTACTTCAACAAAGCAATATTTTCTTTGATTGCCTTTTTTGCTTGGTGTGAATTTGATGCTTGACAACTTCTTTATTTTCTTTGCTTCATCTTTCATTGGAATGATTGTCAAAAAATGCCTTCATCCTATTTTAGACAACTGGAGGTTTTCGTCCATGTTGGGACGAAGTCTTTCTCCCAGCTTGGGTGTCAGGACAAGGTTCTTCTCTTGTTTCTAATATGGTTAGTATTCGCTCATGTTAGGATGAGATCCTCCTCCTGTTCCTAATAGGACAGTAGGGGCACAGAAGGATCATTGAAAGGCCTCTCCCCTCATCCTATCATAGATAATGGGGTCTTTGTTTTGTCTTGCTCATGTTAGGATGAGGTTCTCCTCCTATTTCTAACAGAAAAGTAGGGGCACAAAAGGATCGTTGGAAGGGCCTCTCCCCTCATCCCATCATAGATAACGGGATCTTCATCTTGCTCATGTTAGGATGAGGTTCTTCTTCTATTCCTAACAGGACAGTAGGAGCATAGAAGGGCCGTTGGAAGGGCCTCTATTGTCATCCCATCTTAGATAATGAGGTCTTCATCTTAATCATGTTAGGACGAGATTCTTCTACTATTCCTAATAGGATAATAAGGATGCAAAAGGATCGTTGGAAGGACCTCTCCCCTATTCCATCTTAGATAATAGGGTCTCCATCTTGCTCATGTTAGGATAAGGTTCTCCTCCTATTCCTAATAGGATAGTAGGGGCATAGAAGGACCATTGGAAGGGCCTCTCCCCTCCTTCCATCTTAGATAATAGAAGGTCTTCGCCTTCATTTAAGAATGAAGTTCGGTCAAGTCATTTTCTGCCATTAGTTAATTTTGCACCAAAAGACAAGGATATTGAAAAGAGATAATTTTATTAAGATAAAATTATTGGTAATACATTCACAAGTTCTCCGAATTTCAAGATCATGGGAGTGTTGCTCCTCTGAGCCCCTTCAAGTAATAAGTTTCGAGCCGGACAATCTCCTTAATTTCATACGGGCCTTCCAAATTTGGGACAAGCTTTTCTTGATTTTGGGGTTGTGAAATAGTTACTCGCTAAAGTACCAGGTCCCCCACTTTAAATACTTTGCCTTTAACCCTAGAGTTGTAGTAGCAAGCTACTTTCAACTTGTAGGCCACCATTCAAACTTAAGCTTCTTTTCTTTTTTCTTCCAACAAGTCGAGATTGGCCTTGAGATCCGATAAGTTTTGCTGCTCATTGAATGCCACAACCTGTGCCGATGGAAGTTTAAGCTCTATAGGGATAACTGCTTCTGTTCTGAAGGCCAAGATGAATGAAGCCTCCCCAATTGGCAGTCTTTGGGTGGTTCGATATGCTCAAAGTACATGATAGAGTTCATCTACCTAAGTCTCTTTTGCAGCAGGGTTCTATTAGTTAGCTCAGCCTCGCCATTCGCTTGTGGATGGGCCACCGATGTAAAGTTGTGAGATATGTTCAAATCTTCACAAAATTCAGTAAATTTTGCTCCAACAAACTGTCACCCATTATCTATTATGAGAGTGTGGGGTAGATCAAATCTATAAATAATTGACCTTCAGATGAAGTTCTACACCTTTACTTTAGTAATCTTTGCTAGGGGTTTGGCTTTGATCCACTTTATGAAATAGTCAATGGCCACCAGGGGAAACTTTCGCTGCCCAGGTGCCATGGAAAAGTGCCTGAGTATGTCTGTTCCCCAATGTACAAATGGCCATGGGGCACTCAGTAGGGTAAGCTCAGAAGTTGGCTGTCTCTGAATATTAGCATTTTTTTGACATCGGTCATATTTTTTGACATACTCTATAGAATCATGGTATATTATCGGCCAATAGTAGTCCTACCGCAGTAGTCTATGAGATAAAGATCTAGCCCCCATATGACTTTTACAGATTCCTTCGTGCACCTCCTATAAGGCAAAATCGATCTTAAAGGGTCGGAGACATCTCAACAGCGATAAAGAATATGACCTTTTATATAGCTTGTTTTCATATATAACATAATGGGAGGCATGGTTTCTTAGCTTTCGAGCTTCTTTCAGATCATAAGGAAGAGTCCTATCCCTAAGATAAGCAACCAGCAGATTGATCCAGCAAGGTTCATGGTTGATTTATATAATAGACTATGACTCCTCCAAACTTGGGTGCTTTAGAACCTCAAAAAAGACTTCTTTTGGTTATTCACTCAGTGCAAGTGTAGCTAGCTTAGAGAGGAGGTCGGCCCTATTATTCTCTATCCTTGAAATTTTTTAATACCAAAGCTGCTAATAGCTGGGGTCATACTCTTCACTTTTTCTAGATACTTGACCATGCTATCCTCTCAAGCCTTATAATTGCCATTGACTTGTTTCACTACTAATTGAAAATCACTGTAAACTTGGAGCCGATCTACTTCTAGTTCTTTAGCTATCTTCAATCCTACGATTAGTGCCTCATACTCGGCCCCATTATTGGTCATAGGGAATTCAAAACACAAAGCATACTCTATAATAATTTCTTTTAGGTTGACCAAGATCAAGCCTGTACCTGCATCAGAAGCATTGGATGAGCCATCCATGTACAAGACCTAGAAACCTTCAAGAAGGTCGGCCCTTTCTTCAGAAGGATTCAGCTGCAATCATGGAATACTGGTTTCACTTTGTTTAAGTTTGACTTTATTCGGAATGGTGCATTCCACTAAAAAGTTTGCCAATATTTGGGCCTTGATTGATGGTCGAGGTTGATAGTTGATGTCAAACTCTGTAAGCTCAATTACCTATTTTACTATTCTCCTAGAAGCATCTGCTTGGTGAAGGACTACCTTGATTGGTTGATCGGTGAGAAGAGTTATGGTGTGCCCCTGAAAATATGATCGAAGTCTCTGGGCTGTAATCAGTAGAGCATAAGTTAGTTTTTCTAACTTAGTATACCTGATCTTGGCATTCCTCAAGATTCAGCTTATGTAGTAGATCAGCCATTGTACTTTCATCTTTTCCTTGACTAGGACTGCTGTAAGGGCCTCTGGAAAGACTGCCAAGTATAAGAATAATTCTTCTCTAGGTTCGAGCTTAGCTAGCAGGGAAGGTGAGCCGAGATAGTTTTTGAGCTCTTCAAATGCTTGCTGACACTCTACAGTCCAGTAGAAGTTCTTTGGTTACTTAAGAACTCGAAAGAAGGGCATACACCATTTGGCTGACTTTGAGACAAATCGATTTAGAGTTGCAATCTTTTTCGTTAAGTGCTGAACTTCTTTTATTAATTTTGAAGTGATCATCTTTTGGATAGCTCAAATCTTCTCTAGATTTGCCGCAATTCCATGCCTTGACAGTAAACCCTAAGAACTTTTCTAAGGTCACGTCGAAAGCACGCATGGTTTGGTTTAGCTTCATTTTGAACTTCCAGAGGGTGCCGAAGGTCTCCTCATGGTCAGCTATGTGATTTCTTATAGTTTGGCTCTTGACAAGCATGTCATCTATGTAAAGCTCCATGTTGCAGTTGATCTACTCTTTGAAGATCTTATTGATAAGGCGCTGGTATGTTGCTCTTGCATTTTTGAGCCCAAAGAGCATAACCCTATAATAATAAAGATCATGATTAGTAATAAAAGTAATTTTCTCCTCATCCTCTGGTGCCATTTGGATTTGATAGTAGTCGGAGAAGGCATCCATGAAGGTGAGGAGCTCATGATCCGATGTTGCATCCATCAGTTGATCAATCCTGGGTAGAGGGTAGCTATCCTTTAGGCAAGCCTTGTTCAGCTTTTTGAAGTCTATACACAATCTCCACTTGCCATTCGCCTTCTTGACAAGGACCAAATTAGAGACCTAATTTAGGTAGGAGACCTCTCGGATGAATCCAACCTTGAGGAGCTTGTCAACCTCTTCCGCAATTGCCTTCTATCTCTCTGGTGTATGGCTGTGTATCTTTTCTTTTATCGATCGATGTTTAGGATCAACAACCGGATGATATTCTATAATTTCAGCATCAATATCGGGTATGTCTGCAAGGACCCAAGCAAAAACATCTGCATTTCTTCTTAGGAGTTTGATGAGCTGCTCTCGTGCCTCCTCTCCCAGATTGGAGCCGATTTTCACCATGTGCTCTTTATTTCTATCATTTAGTGGGATTGAAACAAGATCTTCCATGGGTTCTTTCTATTCTTCAGCAAGGTCATCTCGGACATCCAACCCATCAACTAGACAGGGTTTTGGCCATGCGCCCTTTTGCAGGACAATCAAGTAGTAGTGTCTTGCCAGGGCTTGATCTCCTCTAATCTCTCTAATCATGTAGTTTGTTGAGAACTTCATTTTCAAGTAATAAGTGGACACCATAGCCTGGAGGGCATTGAGACCAGGTCGGTTGAGAATTGCATTATAGGTAGATGGAGCTCTCACTACCAAGAAATTCACTTATGCCTTGGACTACCTCGGATGTCGTCCTGCAGCCATAGTTAATATTATTATTCCATTAATTGGGACAACATTGCCAGTGAAGCCTACTAATGGAGAATTCATTGGTCCTAGGTGATTATTAGGTATAGATATTTTAGAGAAAGCATCATAAAATAAGATATCGATAGAGCTTCCATTATCAATAAGAATGTGGCATACATCATAGTCTGCAATGTTTAAAGAAACTACAACCATGTCGTTGTGTGAAAATTGAACCCCTTGAGTATCTTCTTCAGTGAAAGTGATGGGTTCCATAGTTCTCCATGTTTTAGCCGATCCTCCAGATCCGCTGGCCTCCTTCCATCAAAGTTCTCCAAAGATGGTGTTGATGATGCTGAGAAGTGATTGATCTCCTTACTGCTCCTTCCTCCTTGGTGGTTTTGATTGCAGTAGTGCCCTTGGCTACTCTTCTCTTATCTCAAGTCGATGTCATAGAAATTGATCGAGCCGGCTTTGCCTGATGAGCTTCTTGATCTCATCTTGGAGCTGAATGCATTCTTCTATATTATGATCGTGGTCATGATGATAGAGACAGTACTTGTTAGGGTTGCACTTTTTAGGATGAGTGTGCATCCTCTCTAGCCTCGGTAGTTGCTTCTTGATTTTCATCAGTACCTGAATTTTTGGACCATTAAGGGGAGCATAGTTGTGGAACCTTCTGGGGGAGAGCTCCTTCACGCCCTTCTATTAGGACTCCTTTGATGGTGAGCTCGAGGAGGGGTTCAGGCTCGCTTGCGCTTAGGGGGAGTCTGAGAGTGTGGCCGAACTTCATTTGACTTCTCTTCAATCATAGGCCCATTGACTCACCCGCTTGCTACTCTCTTATGGCTTCCTCGTCCTTCAATTTGAAGGCTTCTTCAGCTCATGCATAACCTTCAGCCCAAGCTAGTGGATCAGTAAAATTTCTAGGATACTTCTTCTCCAGAAAAAAATTATAGGTCATTCTTTTGAAGGCCATCCTTTGGTGCGGCCATGGAAATAGATTGGTCCAAGTTCTGGATCTTCAAAGCAGCAACATTAAAGCTGTTGACATAGGCTTGGATGGACTCTACTTCCTGTTGCTTGATATTGATGAGGGAGTCCAAACCTCACCTAGGACAGTGGTTGCTAATAAAATGAGCCACAAACTGATGGCTCATCTGATCAAAGAAGAAAATCATATCTGGCTTCAGCACTGAGTATCAGTTCCTTGCTGCTCCCTTCAGGATGGATGGAAAAGCTCGGCACAAGATAGCGTCTGATGCACCATGTTGCAGTATCAAGGTCTGAAAGGCTTTTAGATAATCAACCAGATTAGTGGTCCTATCGTAGCTCTTGAATTGGGGGAGCTTGAAGTTTGGTAGAATCGGTTTTTGCATAATTCTCTAAGAGAAAGAAGGGTCGGTGTAGATGTTGTCATGGTGAGTTGGGGTGACATGGCAAAGTTTCTTAATTTGCCAATCCATTTTTTGAAACTTTCGATCAAGGACATCATTTTGATCTTAAGTTTTGGAGAGCTTTCGGCTGTAGATTGGGAAGGTTTCTCCAGAAGAGGAATCATGATCATAATTAGGATCTTCCACCTTCCTCTTCTCCTTTTCGAGAGCGACGGGTTTCCTAACCCAAGTATGCCGTCTCGAGATGGCTTCCTAAAATTTTGGTGGAGGGTTTTCTAGATGCACCATCATCGGCTACTGCCACATGGCCTACACCATTTTCGTGAGGCCCAGGACCTACTGTACCAATAAGTTGAATTGCTCTGGATCCACCATAGTTGTCAGTGGAGGAGGTTGCGGTGTCGATGATGGTGTTAGAGTGGGAGGATCTGGTTTGGGTTTGGCGATGGAGGTGGTGAACCTCCAGGTGGTAGTCTTCCTTGAAGCATCCCTGTGACTAGGAAAAATCAAACATAGATAAATTTTTAAATATTGAGAGAAGAAAGTAGATAGATTTGATTAAGCACTCCTTTTAGAATTAAGGGCTTAGAGGGGCCCTTCCTCTAGCACTAAGCTTATTGGTGTAGAAATCTATGAGGATGTCAGACATGGCTGGAGTGGAGAAGATGAGGGCACCGATGAGACATGCAAAATAAAGTCCAAACAAGAGGTGGGTTGCTCCGATAGGATCCTCCGATACTCAAGTCAATTTTTGGCCAACTAAAATGGAATGCTCAGGAAATAGAGAAGCAGAGTAATGGAAAGAAGATGAGTGCCCAAAGAAAACATATCTGAAAGATTTCTTTTATAGATGGAGTGTGTAACAAACTAATAGTGACAGTCGTAATCGTCTGGTAGTGGGTTGCTCAGGCCACGTGAAATTTATTATGGAGAGTGGTGTCTGTTGTTGTGATGCATTGATCCATTAGGATTTAATGGTTGAAGTTTGGGTGAGGTAGATGTCAACAGTGAGGAGTTTTAAATATCAACAGTTCTCGAGAGGTTCGGGCTCCTTTGAGGTCGTCCGCATATAAGTCGATTCGCATTGAGTTGGTAGGTTAAATTTATGTGAGTGACGAGGTCCTTCTAGATGGCTGGAAGGAGATTGACTAGAAGGAAGTTGGCTGAAGGAAGCCTGCCTAGTGGCTAGAAGAAGATTGTTCGAAAGGAGGTCGGCTGAAGGAAGCCTGCCTAGCAGCTGAAAAGAGATCATTCGGAAAGAGGTCGACTGAAGGAAGCTTGCCTAGCAATTTAAGTCAACGGATAGGATTAGTATAGCAATAATTCTCCTCCATCATTCAAGATCATGTCGCCAAACTTCAGTGTGCAATCAGGAGGCTCTATAGCCTGAACTCATCTCTGAGTAGGTTGGCAAATTTTAGCAAAAACAAGGTTGGCAACAAGAACTTTGATGAGGGGTATTTCACCCCTGACAATCCTTTTAGGCAGCTAGATGGAGTTTAACAGGAGTCCGACAGGATCAGTTTGGGAGGCATGTTGCTGAAGGAGTTTGGAAGACTGGAGGCTGGAAGGAGTTCTAATGGAGAAACCCAATTGAAGAAAATCATCCAAAAAGAGTGCAGCTTGGAGAAGTTCATCCATTGGGAATGTGATTGGAGAGGGTCATACCAAGGGAGATCTGCTAGAGATTTGGGAGGAGACCCATTGAAAGAGTTTGAAAGGAGTTTGACCAGCGGGAGTTCGAAGGGTATACAGTTGATGGAGTCTGCATAGATAAAGAGGTCCTTGCTAGTTCTGGAGTCATTGAATGGAGTTGGCCATAGCTGTTATCACCAGACAAGGTCATCCCAAGATTTAACATCTTTTTAGAATTCGGTATGAGAGGGTCTACAACCAATAGATCCAATTAGATTCAAGAGAATTGTGCTAGCACATGATTGAGCTTAATACTCTCCTTCTATAGTCTTTTTGCTTCATCTTGGCTGAGCCAAACTATTTTGTGCTCACTTGAGAACCCTATATGGGTTTGTCCTAGTCTGACTAGAGCTTGTCTAGATCAGAAAAGAGTTATCTTAGTTTATCAGATGAATTTAAGACAATACCTGCCAATTTCTATCACCTGCCATTTCCTATTTTGGTCAAGGGTGAATAATTGACCCTGGACATTTGGACAGAGGGTCATGTGTCATGCACCCATTGGAGAGCATCTAGGGAGCATGTCCCCCTACTAAAAAAGGACTCAAAGAGGGCACACACCCACCCTTGGCATGCTCCCATGAGGATAAGAGGAGTTCCATGTAGATGGGACTTCAGGGTTGCTTGATGAGGATGAAGTCATGGAGGATGAAGTCCTGGGCTGCAAGACTTCATCCTTATCCATTGTTGGCACCCTCTATGGATGTTTTAAGTGGTCTCTCATTTGATTAGATCAGATGTGTTGGCACCACCAATCAGATTTAGATCTGATTAATTCGAGCAATTTAATTGGTTGGACCTGTGGGGCACTGCATGGCGCAGTCAGGTCTATTTAAACCCTTGTTGTGCCTAGCGTTTAATTTTGATCCCCATCTCCATGCCATAAGGTGCTGCCACCCCCTCCTTTCCATGCCCTCATATCCTCCTCCTCTTCATCTTCTCCACATCCAAGAGTTGGACATTAAATTATCAAGGATGGTCCAAATACATTGGCACAAATCAGGTAGAGAGACATCCATGTTTGTGAGATGAGTGCTCTGCTTTCAAGTTTTATTTGAAGGTTCTATAAATCAGATATAGATCTAATTTTTGAGATCTAATTTAAAAGGAGAAGAAATCCAAAACCAGCCTAAGTGGATATCGATAGAGGCCAGGCGTGTGCATGGCTTGATCCAGAACTTTGGATGCAGCAAATCATCGGCACGGTAATCAGATTATTCAATCAAGTGCAAAAATTAAATTTGATTTAATTTTAACTTTTATATTTAATATCAGATTAGTAGGATTAGATCAAAGAACTCTCATATCTAATTAGAATCTATTAGAAAGTTTTTTAAAATTTTTCTAATAGATTTGATTGGATCTGAATGATCTTGCGATGGAAAAACTATTTTTTCTTCATTTATATGATTAGATCATTTAAAATTTTATTTTTTAGATGATATATGAGATTTATCAAATCTAAAAACATTCATGTTTAATTTAATTAATGATACATGAGATGTATACGAAGCATGCATAATTCGGTTTGTAAGTTTATATGTGATATATGTTATAGATCTATTAGTTTTGTAGTATAGTTATTATTTTTGATTAGAGCATTCTTCTTAGCCATCCTATCATAAGAGTAAGAATAATTTAAAGACTCTCTTTTCATTTGATGGGGTGCTTTTATGGCATGTAGGGGTGCTGCATATTTGTCCGTAATCAAAAATTCAAAAACTTAATTTCTTCAATATTTTAGATTCTAAAATCCTAAGATTTTTATGCATGCTTTATTTTTGAACCCAAACTTAATTAAAAAATAAGATTATAAAATTAATTAGATCTAAAAATTATGAATTTTTAGATCTAAGATGTCTTCATAAAATTGGGTTCGAATATGGGTAGCTCAATTAGATCTAGCAGTTGATCAAATCGAATCAAGAGTTGGTTAGGTGGGATCAAAAGTGCTTAGATTTGACCAGCCTAATAGGACAAAGTCTGGGTCAAGGTCGACTCACAGTCACATGTGGTTGACCAAGTCAAGACCTAATTTGGCTTCGTTATTCGAGCTTGGATTATAGACTAACCCAATTAGTTCTGGTTTTATAAACCAGTGTCTAAGGTAAGTTTGGCAGATATGACTAATGGTCTTTAATTAGAAGCTACTCAATCTAAATGTCTTCATGATGAGTTAATGGTATATTTCTTCCACTGATCTCACTTACTTGGCTGATTAGATCAACCCAGCTCTAATTTGAGGTGGCTAACAATTCTAGCTAACCCATGCCACTAGATTAGTCATAATTGTTATGACTAAGTAAAGTCAAATCTAAGAGACCTAAATCAAATCTTTCTAAGAAAATATTAATTCATAGGTCTTCTATCATTGTAGATGTGCGGGTTCTTTTCTGAGTTGATTGTTCTCAGCTGGTTATAGTGGTTCAGATGCATCGAGAAGATGCAACAATGTTTATTAGGCATTGGATGCTATGGGTTGGAGGATGGGTTAGGCTCAATATTTTGGATATGGTGAGGGATCCAATCAAAAATTCAATTCATGCAAATGATAGGTCTAACTTAACTAAGAAGTGGATCAATATTTCGGACACGAAGAGATTTATGAATTAGAGATCAGGTTTGAGTGCACTATGATTAGAGAATCATTGGACAAGACTTGTCCACTCATTGGCAGACCCATCACTAATAACTATTAGATGAGGTGGTGAGCCAGTCGGTGGGACCACACCATCCACCAGAAATCAATGATCATGGAGATTTTCACATCTTTGCTAAGAAAGTGTAGGAATCTGAGAGAATAGTGGAAGCTTAATTTATGTAAAAATGGAACCCTTAAAAAAATTTGTCAAGTCTAATTACAAAATCTAACTAGAAACTTTAACACTCGACAAAAAATTATCTATGTCCAATCCACCAGCTCGTATCCTAAATACCCACAGACTAACCAGACCTAATTTCAAGAATTGACTTCGAAACCATAAAATTATTTTAGATTCTAAAAAGTTGACTCATGTATTGGACCAGGATCCCCCCAACTTACCAGCACATCCATCCACTGATTAGAAAGCATTTTTAAAGAAATAGATGGATGAAGATAATAAAGCTAGGTACTACATGTTGGGATCAATGTCTGACTATTCTTAAGGACCACTGTACTATTCTTTTTAAAAGAAATAAAATTGTAATTGATTTTTTTTGATTAACGATCTCTATCGATTGCATATTGATGTATCGGTGTTGAATGTTGAGCAAAACGTGAATGCCATAGGATCTAAGCAATCTAGGGATAGTCTAAATGATAGATATCTAAGGCACCTTAGGCTAGGTCATATAACCGAAAACAACATTAACAAATTAGAGAAATTCAGACTTGAGAGTTTGTTAACTTTTGAGTCATATCCGATTTATGAATCATGCCTTCAGGGCAAAATGACCAAGCTCCCTTTTGTAGAATATGAGAAAAGGGCCACGAACCTACTTGCCCTGGTACATATAAATATGTGCGGTCCATTTGATGTGTCGGCTCGAGGCAATTATGTCTACTTCATTACCTTTACTGATGATTTATCTCGATATGGATATGTGTACTTAATGAGACATAAGTTTGAAGCTTTTGAAAAGTTCAAGGAATTCATACTCGAAGTAGAAAAGCAAATAAAAAAAGTCTATTAATGTTCTTCAATTAGATCGAGGAGGCGAATATCTTAGTTGAAAATTCCTAAACTATCTAAAGAAAAATAACATATTCTCTTAATGGACTCCACTTGGAATATCTTAACTCAACAAGATTTTAGAATGAAGAAATCGGATCCTATTAGATATGGTCCGATCCATGATGAGCTTCATAGACCTTTCTGATTTTTTTTTGAAAATATAGTCTAATGATAGCGATATATCTACTAAATAGGATTTTATCTAAAATTATTCCTACCATATCATATGAGATATGTCATGGTAAGAAACTAAGTCTGAGTCATCTCAAAATTTGAGATTGTCTGGCCCATGTTAAGAAACAGCAGGTAAACAAATTAGAGTCTAGGTCCTTTAGAGCTTGATTTATTAGATATTTTAAGGAGTCATTAGAATATTATTTCTATATTCTAGAAGACCACAATATGATTGTGAGTCAGCATGCCATCTTTCTTAAAAAATAGTTTATTCAAGATGGTGGAATCGAGAGATAGATCAGGTTTGAGGAAAAGGTCTTCGATGAGCAACGAGCTAAGAAACCTATGGAACCAAATCAATTACTGCAAGTCCAAACACAACGTCCTCCGCCTCATAGATTAGGTCAAATTTTCCATCTTCTTAAGAGGTACTTAGATACAATTTCGGAGGATGTAGAGAAAATGTTCCTCACAAAAAATGGGATTCATGGTGATGATCACAAGACCTATGATGAGGAGATATCAGATATCGACTTCGGGAAATGGTTAGAGGCAATGAGGTCAAAGATTGACTTGATGCACTCGAACTAAGTCTGGACCTTGGTAGATCCACCTAAAGGTTTTGCACCTATTGGATGTAAATGGATCTTCAAGAGAAAGATAGATGTAGATGAAAATGTAGAGACATTCAAAGCTAGGATCATATTGAAAGGGTATGGTCGGTGCAAAGAAATTAACTATCAAGAGACCATTTTGCCAGTGGCCATGATAAAATCCATCCACACACTACATGCTGTTGCAGTCTATTTCGATTACAAAATATGATAGATGAACGTGAAAATGATGTTCTTAAATAGATATACTGAGGAAGATATCTATATGGAATAATCACTCGATTTCATATCCAATGATAGTGACCATATGGTCTGCAAGCTGCAAAGGTTCATATATGAACTTAAGCAAGTATCTTAGAGATAGAATGTTCATTTTAATGATGTGAGCAAATCATTTGGTTTCATTAAAAATGAGGACTCTTGTGTATTCAAAAAGATCAATGGGAGCGCTGTTGTTTTTTTCGTACTGTACGTGGATGATATCCTCCTAATTAGAAATGATATTTCCATGTTGACATCCATCAAAATATGGTTGTCGATAGAGTTCTCTAAGAAAGACCTAAGAAAGGCATCTTTTATATTAGGAATTAAGGTCTATAGGGATAGATCGAATAGGATGCTAGGTCTATCATAGAAAATATACAAAGAGGAGGTGCTGAAGAGGTTCAGCATGAAAAACTCCAAGAAGAGATTGGTGTCCTTCAGACATGGCATTCTTCTCTCTAAGAAGATGTGTTCCAACACACCTAAGAAGATTGAATGCATGAGCAAGATCACTTATGCTTCGACAATAGGGAGTCTCATGTATGCCATGCTATGTACGTGACCTGATATTGCACATGCTGTGAGTATCATGAGCAGATATTAGTCAAATCTAGGTGAAGAGCACTGGACCTTTGTGAAATGTATCCATAAGTACTTGAGAAGAACTAAGGATATATTTTTGGTGTTTGGTAATGGAGAACTCCAGGTATAAGGGTATACAGACTCAGACTTTATGTTTGATATAGATGATTGAAAGTCAACATCTGAAAGTTTGTTTATATGCAATAGTGGTGTTGTGAGCTGGAAGAGTTTCGAGCAAATAGTGATCGTAGACTCCCCAATGGAAGCTAAGTACATCGATGCATCGAAAGCTATAAAAAAAGCTTTTTGGTACAAAAAGTTTACTACAAAACTTGAAATGATGCCATCAAATGCCGTCCCTCTGTACTGCGATAATAATGGTGCCATAGCCCTAGCTAAGGAGCTGAGATCTCACCAAAAATTGAAGTATATCGAGTGGCGATATCACCTCATCCATGATTACTTCAAGAAGGGATACATCGAGGTCAAGAGAGTCATCACTGTAGATAATATGGCTGACCTGCTGATGAAGTCATTGAGCTAGTAGAAGATCGAAGCCCAACTTGAGAAGATGGGACTTTGATTTATAGCCAATTGGCTTTAGATCAAGTGAGAGTTTGTTAGATGTGTGCTCTTGAAGCCAGATTGGTTGATATTTATAATACACTTGTAAGGATAATTTTATAATTTTAACTTAAAACTAATAAAAAATTATTTTTTATTCTATCACATTGTGCACATAGTATCTGTGATACATCCTTTGAGTTAATGGTAATGATAATTCATATTTTTCAAGAGTTGAAAATTTAAGACATGAATTTTCATAATTAATTCATAAACTATTCCTAACCAAAGGATCATCATGAGGATGGTGATCGATCTGAAAAATTAGTGTACGATCACTGTTTTAGGATAGATGAGTCTTGAGTTTATGGTGTGGAGACACCGAAGCAAGAGTTTAGGTACTCGTTAGAGAACGAGGATACTGAGCATGACCACCTCGAGCAATCATAAGAAAGTCTATTTTCTCATCAATGACTAGCTTGATGCTATAGTAGTGTGTCTGGTTCTTTGATCTGAGGTGTATTGATAGTTTACCTTCAGTGTGTTATAGTTTGACTACACCATAACTTAGTTTCCTAGCCATTCGGAATCTTGAGGTGTATGTTGGCTATAACATGTTTATTGTAGGAATTGGATTATACTAATAGGGATCTATCTACCTCAGTGGATGAGGAGTAGCCCTATGATGATCATGAGATCGAGTCCATAAGCCCATGGCCATGATAGAGTGAAAATACTAGAAAGAGTTTCTATTAGAATTTCACATTGGACTCGAATTGAATGATTTATTCATATGATGGATGTTGGGTTTGACGAGTTTACCTTAACCCTAATCCTATCGGGACTCACGATAGAAAAACCCAATCACATAGGTAGCTGCACTGAGAGATTCACATTCGATTCTGATGGATTGCCATCATATACTATTAGATACCACTGGTTGATTTTGAGAGCAATTAGAATGATCTTGATGATTGATCATTCTAATTGGATGAATCAGAAGAATTTTGGTCCATCGAAAGATGTTTCAATGATGTTGATGATAGAGATTACGATATATCTCATTATCATACAAAACTGAATCTAACTGGATCACACAAACAAGGGTTTGGGTTTGGATGTGATCAATTGAGCTAATTCAATTCGATTGATTTAGATTGAATCCAATTACGTTCAAAAAAATTATGCTAGCACACGATTGAGCCTAACATTCTCTATCTATAGTCTTTTTGATTTATCTCGACTAAGTGTAACTAGACTTGGGTCAATAGTTGACTCAATTGAGAGAATTGAGGGTCATTGAGTCTGAGCCTTCTAGAGAATTTTTAGGAGACTCTTTTCCTCTGATTTTTGGGCATGTGATTGGGCTCGAGTCCTACTTCAAGCATGCCCAATTTGGTGATTCTTGGTGGTTCCTACATTAGGTTAAATTAGAATTTGATTTGGATCAAATTCTAGAAGGAAGAGTCCTTAGTGCCTTGGTGTCTTCCTTATCCTTTCATGTTGCCACTTTTGGGAGTGTTTTGGATGACAAAAACACTAATGGTGACTAGTGTTTTGCATGATGAACAGGCCTAGAGTCCATAAAGATCAAGCAAGCTAGTTGCTTGATGCATTGGGACACTAAGTTGGCGTAGGAGTCTATTTAAAGACCCTATGCCCTAGGGTTTTCAACTCTATTCATTCCCACACCCATATGCTGCTGCCATCTCTCTCTCCACACCCCCTCTAGGGCTCCTCTCTCTCTTCTCCACATCTATACCAGGTTTAATGAAGGTTCAGCAATCAAGTGTTGAGAAAAGCTGAAGCAAAGATTAAGATAGGGATTCTACATCAAGAGACAAGATGCTGCCTTAGAAGATTATTTTGAAGGCATCACAAATCAGATTCAGATCTAATTTTTGAAGATCAGATCTAGAGGGAGAGCACATCTAGATCCAGTCTGAGTGGACTTCGGTAGAGGCTAGATGCATGCATGGCTAGATCTAGAACCCCAAACGATAGCAGATCATCAATAGGGTAAATAGTTTATCCAAATTAGGTACAACAGTTGTTCTTATTTTAATTTAATTTTATTTTTAATATTAGATCATAGGGATCAGATCCAAGAACTCTTAGATCTAACCATAATTTATTAAAAAATTTTAAAAATTTTTTCTATAGATCAGATTAGATCAGATCGATCCTGTGGCAAAAAAACTAGATTATTTCTTCACCAGCATCCACCTGGATCAGATCTGGAGGTCTTCTCATTCTGGATCTGATCTCAAAAAATAAGATCTAGAACTTTAAGGGTGTCCCTTCGATCCGATCTTTGGCAGCAGGTTGATCGTCACACGATCTAGAGCTCCTGATGCGGTCTTCATAGCAACAACACTTCGACTCTCGATTTGTTGATCTGCCCAACTCTCGGGCATAGAGAAGAGGGAGAAGAGGAGGGAGAAGGCATGTCAAAGAGTGGGAGAGGCAGAGTCTAGGCATGGTGAATCAGATTTCCAAACCCCTTGGCAATGAGGTCTATTTATAGATTAAACCAAATCCTAGAGTCATAGGGCTTTAAGCAATCAATTTGCTTAAAGCAGAAGGACTCTCCCCATAACCCCATGCCATCATCTAATTTCCTTCTAAATTTTGTCACACAAAACCCAAGGAAAAATGCACCACAAAGAATGGATAAAAGAGGGTTAGTGTAGGAGAATTATCTCCCAGGGAGTTTGAACGGTTTCAAACACCTTCGACCCTTTCAAACTACTTTGAATGGATAACCTCCTATGTATATCCACTAGGGACGCATGCCAGGAGGGGTGTGCTCCCTCTTCCTTCATGCAAAATTCAACTAGGGTGCGTGCCCCAAGAGAAATCCCAAGGGCGCGCACCACCTCCTTTCTTTCCTGCAAAGACTGGGTCAAACGATCCTTTGTCCTAATGCCCCTTATATGGGATTAGGACAAGCCCTGATCTAGTCAGGACAAGATTTAGTCAGACCAGGACAAACTCATACAGAATTTTTGGACAAGTCAAATAAAATTTGATTGAGTCTAGACCAACCAGAAAGTCCATAGAAGAAGAAAGTTAGGTTCAATCATGTGCTAGCATAATTTTTTGAACCTAATTGAATCTAATCTAAATCAATCGGACTAAGTTAGCCCAATTAATAACATCTAGATCCAAATTCTTATTTGTATGACCCAGTTGGTTCAATTATATATGGTAATAGGACATGTCATAATTTTCATCATCGATATCATTGAAGCATCTTTCGATAGACCAGAACTCTTTTTGATTTGCCCAATTAGAATCATCGATCATCAAGATGAATCGAATACAAATCTCTTAATGCAGCCAACTATGTAATTGGGTTCTTCTATCATGAGCCCCAATAGGATCTAGGTCAAGGTGAGCTCATCAGGCCCAACACCTATCATGTGAATGAATCATTCAATTCGAGTCCGATATGAAATCCTAATAGAAACTTTCTTTTATTATTTCATACTACCATAGCCATGGGCTTTAGGACTCGATCTCATGATCATCATAGGACTACTCCTCATCTTTCGAGATTGATAGATTTCATTTTGGTGGGATCTAATTTCTACAATAAACATGCTATGGCCAACATATACCTCAGGATTCCAAATGGCTAGGAGATCGAGTTATGGTGTAGTCAAACTATATCACCCTCAAGATGAACTACTGATGCACCTAAGGTTAAACAATCAGACATACAACTACAGTATCGAGCTAGTCATCGACTAGTAGGTACTTGTTGAAAAATATATTCTAAAACAAATCATCTAAGTGGTAGATGATTGGAATTAGTGTATGAATTATCTAATAATAATAGTTATTTGGCTGATTTGTCATAAAAGTTCTATCTTCCTTAAATAAACTCCTAAATTATGATGAAGTTCTTAGAACCACAATCAATCGATAAAGAAGGATTCATCAAATGGTTCTTAAACTATTCACGATCAAATAATAAGTTATTAATAAGGATGATAACCTATCAAGTGTAGGTCGCTGTATGCCATATGCATTGGTTATCCTCGTATCCAAGTGATGTAAAGACACTGGTATGGCATCTAGGTTAGATGTAGGAGTACATCTATACTGAACATGATCAATGTAGCACTCTACTATCAAGAGTAGCTAGCTAGGGCCAATGGATATAAGTGTCCCTCCAATCTGAGATCATCATGGTGACTTGCAAGCAACTCACTATACTTTGGTACCGGACTGTCTATATTTCTAATATAGGTTTGAAAGATTTTTGGGTACAATCAAGTTCTTATGAAGTCGGTGTGTGAGTCAAGATAGGATTGACCACTCCTGATTAGTTTTAGAAAGAGAATGTCTCGTTGTATTTTAATTTAGCAAAATCTAGGCCTAGATAATCCTTGTGAGGTGTCATGGGATTTACAAAATTTTAAGACACAATAGAGATGACTTGTATGAGTGTTTGATAGCATACTCGAAGTTGTCTTGAGCATTATTGATCATATGGATGAATTATACGGTAACCTTGGGCCAAGATTCTAAGAATGTTGCTTTGCATATATTCGACCTATCCGAACGTCAAAAACCATTGCTAGATGGTAACTTTGATTGATACAGAAATTGATTTCTATAATACTGACTTAGGTTCAAATCTATGGGGTCATACATATTAGAACTTGTAATCTGATCAAATAGTTAATCGATGATTGTGAATCGTTCTAAGGTCAATCCATCAATACGGTTAATGTTTGACCTATTGCAAGTATTATGGAAGGATCGATTAGCAATTGATTTGATAATTGACTCAATTTAATTAAGCAATTGGGCTAAAATCAAGTCTAATTAAATTAGATTCAATTAGAATTGATTTGGACTTAATTAGATTAAGTTTAGTTAGTTTATTGGATAAGCCAATTATGAGAAAGAATAATTCCTTGTTCGACTAGGACTTGGGTGCACCTAATTGACTTAGAATTTAATCTAATTTAAATCTTAATTTAATCTAATTTAATTGGACTCCTAGTTAGACTAGGATCATCCTTATGAGATTTAAATTTGGTTCAAACCAATTTTGACCTAGTCAAACAAGAAGAGTCCTAGTTGGACTGGGACTCTCTCTCTCTCTCTTTCTCATACACCTAAGAAAGCCCATGCCCCACATTAATTACTGATGTATACATGAATCATTCCTCACTTAAAGATGTTATCCCATGCCCCAATATCTGGATTATTTGGAATAAAATTTTACTTGGTCAAAACTAGAAGGAAGTTGAGATTTGTTTCCTACTTGGAAGAGCCCTCTTTGATCTAAACTCTTCCCTTCTCTTATGCGTCCACTTTTCCCATGTGCCACTTTTTCTCCCCTAGTTTTTGTGTGTGAGATTTAGAGGATGAGCAAAAATAATTATGGGAGGGGCGTCCAACCATAAATGACTAGGTTTGACCTAGTCATCCATATATATTTTGGACACCTCCTTCTAAGAGTTAGATAGCACCAATAATACCTAGTATTCCATCATGAGAATCAGAAGAGAGGTGCTTGGAGGCATGGATCATGGGGTGCCAAGTTCCTTGGAGAAAGGGTCTTCATCTGGACATTAAACGTTGATGTCTTGAAGGCACAAAGGTAAGAGAAGATGGTCTTCTTTTGTTGTTTTCATTTAATCTTTCCTTCCTTTTTCTTTGTATGTTTTTATGTGATAAAAACCTGAGAGAGAGAAAGTGAGAGGGCATGGGGATCCGTGCTTCAAGGTATTGGAGCATAATGATCATTTCTGGACATGATCTGATCATATTCTGATGTGAGAAGAAGAAGAGAAGAATGTCTTCTCTTAGGGTTTCTTTGAGTACTCTTCTTCTCCATTTTTTATGAAAATTTTCTATGATAAAATTAGAGATATTAGATCTGAAAAACTTAGGAAAAATCTAGAGGAGAAGGTCTCCTCTTGTCCTAGCATAGAGAAATTTTTAGGACATCAACCATCGATGTTCTGAAGGAGAAGATTTGTCTTCTCTTATGATTTATTGTTCCTTATTTTATTTTTTGATTTATGAAAGATCCAAGGGTTGGATTCCTTTATTATTCCTTCTCATATTCTTTATCTCTTGGAGTATCCAAGAGATCTAGAGAATATGTATTTGATTATTCATCAGGAGAGATCCACGAGAAGTTAGCACTTTGAGCGGATCTTCATTCGACAAACCTTCGATCTATGTTGTAGGTTTGTGTGGATCACCTATAGGGGCTGGACATGTATACGACTCTAAAAACAATAACAAAAATCAACCGTGGAGTTTTTGACCCATGCAAAGGTAAGAGATCTGATCTCTTGGTAACCTAGATATGATCTAGGATTAGATCTAGAATTACTCTAGATCTAGGTATTGATTTGGTCAATATCACTTATGATTAATTTATTTTTAGATTTATATTTGCATCATGACATGTTATAGAACCTTGATGTAGGGATTTGTAATCTGATTACATGCATATTGTAGATTAAATTATTTAATCTATATCTTCCGCTGCTTTAATTTTAAAAAAGTTTTAAAATCTATGCATGAAATCCTGCATGTTTCCCAAAAGTGGTATCAGAGCATCTAGGTTGTTTTATAACATGTTCATGTATATTTTAGAATAAATCTAAAAATTAAAATTAATTAAAAATCGTACATACTGCCATAAGGTTGTCCTGTTGTATGGTTAATCCATTACAATGAAAAGGTTGTCCTAGTATGTGCTGATCTGAACTTGAATCATGAATTATTTAGATTGGATCTAAAAAAATTTATGATTCATTTTTTAATTTAAATCTAAAATTAAATAGATATTAGATCTATTTTAGATTATTTATATTAGATCTAAATAATATCAGGATTGCATATACTGCCATAAGATTATCCTGCTGTAAGGTTTACCCCTTAGAGTGAAAAGATTATCCTAGTATGTGCTGATCCAAAAAATCTAAATCATAAATATGTTATATAAAATCTAAAATAATTTATAATTTATTTTAAAATTTTAAATCTAATATTAAATAATTTATGATCTGATTTTAATCATTTAGATGAGATCCATGTGATATGTTTCATGTTTTGATCTAGATCTTCATGTTGTATATATTGATATGTAGCTTCATTTTTTAATCTAGTTTGCATATGTATGACATATAAGATTTGTAGAATTTAAATTATGAACTTACTTTCTGCAAAACCTTAGATTCGAAACCCTAGGACATGATCTAAATAATAAAATAAATCAGATCTAAAATCATGTATTGAATATGATTCAATGTAAATTATTTATAATTTTAAAATATTTTAAATAATAAAATCAAAAATTTGTTTTGAGATTTCATAAATCCAAACCCATATGGTTTGAACTTAATAGAGAATTAAGTGATTGTTTAGGATCTAGGTTTGTGATTTAAAGATCCTAAGATAATTTCATAAAACATGGGTTAAAGAAAAATAGGTTAGCTTTGATCAGGACCTTAACTAGGTTGGACCTAGGTTTAGATTAAATGTGGACTTAGTTAAGAAATTGATCAAACTTAATTAATAGTTAATTAGGATTAGGTCAATTTTTTAGATCAATTCACTAGTTGTAGTTGATCAAAGTCCATTCATCTAATAAATGGATACTGATTGTGGCTCAGTGGTTGAGCCTGAGTCTTTAGGCAAACCAAATCAAAATTGATAAATCGATTAATGTCTAAGGTAAGTCTGGCATCCCAGACCAGTGGTTTTTAATTGATAGTCTGCTTACTTGACCATTTCTATTGGTGTCTAAGGCAAGCCTTGGCAGACCCTTCCACCGATCTCACTTACCTAGCCAATATGGTTAATCAGCTTTTGATTTGGTTGCTCATTGATTCATGCTAACCCATGTCACATAAAAAATCAGTAAGATTGATTTTATTCAGTGAGATTGATTTTGGGGTCCATGGACCATAATTGATCCTAGTCCTCATCAATGACTTGAGAAGTCAGTGGGAGGACTTGACTTGGTGAAGTCAATGAGAGCAAATTGATCCATATCCTTTCTATCCTTAAATTACTAATAATTTAAATTCTTTAAAATTATTAGATCCTTAAAATGATAAAGTTATGAAGATAACTGAGTCACAGTCTCCCATTAAGGTGTTTGATAATGGATCCATTAACTCAATAATCAATGGAGGCCCATAGGCCTGGTACTTGTTGACTAGTGGAATTATCACTCATCATATGACGACTTGGATGTGCCTCTCTAATGGTGGTTAAATTGACCAATCATAGTTGGGCTTAATCATTCATTGGTTAGATGCACCAAGTATAGTCATGTTAATGGTTGGACCTAACTGGATCCTTATAGTGGAGGCCCTAGCCTACTGATTAGATTTCTAGGGCAAAATTAAATTGCTAAAAATTATTTAGAAAAATAATTGGTTATGAACGTATCCTTCGATGTACATGAGTTGACCAACCATAGTTGGGCTTGTGTGCAATCTATATGGATTCTAGAATCCACTAAGAAATTAAAGTAATTTCTTGAATTGAAGGTAAAGGCTACCTGTTCGAATAAAATAGTGGAAGAACCTTAATACTAAAGTCCAAGTCTCTAGGCTTAACATAATTTATATACAATAGGTCATTATTCTCTTTTCCCAAAATAAGGGTAAACCCTAGTTGCTCCTATCACTGTTAGATAGTGATGACTTATGGGATCCAACTTCGATAATTAGTATCAAAAGTTGAATTTGATTTAGCAGTATGAATGGGTTCATATTAGGGCTTCTAAGCCCAGTCAAAATAATTAGTTCATGGTTGACCCAAATTAGGCATAGTGCTTCTACTGTTAGAAGCAGGATCATAGGAAGAAGAATTGTCTTGCCTTCCTTGATCATAATAGGCTGAACACGAGAAATGAGCAAAAGTTACTTATCAAGGATATTATATGATAACACCTTAAAATTTCTCTATATATAATTCTACTACATAGGTATTAGATGCCGGTAGTCTTATGCAATTTGTTGCAAAGACTACTAGTAAGTAGGATATTTGAAAATGATGAGAAATATGTGAACATTGGGGATGAAAGTCTTGTTCCAATCCTAGCTTTAGGAATTGTCAAGCTTATTTTCAATAGATGTCATTTTGAGTGATTGTCACTATTATTCATTATTTATGATAAATGTGATCTCTGCTGGCCTTTTGGCTAGGGATGGTTATCATTTATCAATAAAGAAGATTGTTGTGATATTGTTATAAAAAATATTACAATAATACATGGACAACAAAGAAATGACATATAACATTTACACAGCATGATAAGTGAAATATACACACCCAAGTTAGATTATGTCATGGATATCTATCTTTGTCATTATAGGCTTAGTCATCTTGATAAGAATAGGATAAATGGGTTAGCTTTAGAGGAAAACCTCGACATCAATGTGTTGGGAATTGTGTACCAAAAGCTAATCATTAGCCTGTTAATAATTGAGCTACTTTGTATATGTAATTGATCATTAATAAATAAAATACTTTGGCATATTTTTCATCACAAGTCTTCATCTTCTAACAAACTCCATTTTTGTGATGAAGTCCTTAGGATTATTTAACTTCGATAAAGAAAGAATTTATTGATTAGTCCTTAAATTTATTCACAACCAAATGATAGGCTGTTAATTAGGACAACAGCGTCAATCGAGCATAGGTCATTGTATGCCATATAGATTTATTGTCCACTTAACCAAAGAGTACGGAGACACTAGTATGGCATACAGGTGAGATGTCTGGGTGTGTCATCATTGAACGTGACCAACTCTAGAGTATTCTGCTATCGAAGATGTTTCTGATGGAATATAGGTATTAGTATCCCTTAGACCTGAGATCACCTCAGTGACTTGCAAGCAACTCACTATGCTTTGGTACCAAACTAACTGAATTTCTAATTCAATAATAGAAGGCTTATGGGTATAGTCAAGTACTTGTAAAGTCGGTGTGTGATCAAGATGGAATTGACCACTCCAAGAGTTGGAGAAGAATGTATCACTGTATTTCAATATAGCAAAATCTTGGCCAGGGTAATCCATCAAATAGATTTGATACTTTAAAATACAATATAGATAATCTGATTAGATTTGATAGTTGAACTCTGAGGTGTCCTACGAGCATTTTGGTCAAGAGGATGAATTATATGAAAACTATATCCGCATGGATTCGAAGGATAGTGTTCTATACATTCGACCTATCTAGCCATCGGATATCATTGCTAGATGGTCACTTTGATTTGCATAAAAATTTATTTCTATGCTATCAATTTAGGTTCGGACCTATGATGTCATACACATTAGAGCTAATAATTTGATCGGATGGTTGATTAACAATTGAGAATCATTCTAGGATTAAACGATCAATACGATTGATGTTTAACCTAGTGTAAGTATTACAGAAGAATTGACTAACAATTCAATTACTAATTGGTTTAATTTGATTAAGCTAAAGTGCTGAGATTAAGTCTAATTAAATATAATTTAATTAGATTTGGTTTGGGCTTGATTGGATCAAGTCCAATTAACTTATTGGATAAGTCAATTGCAAGGAAAAAACTAGTCCTAGTCTAACTAGGACTTAGGTCAACCCAATTTTCTAATTTGATTAAAAAATTAGATTAAAATAAAATCTAATTTAATCTAATTTAATTAAACCATTAATTGGGTTAGAATCTAATTTAATTTGGTTGAGTTGGTTTTGGTTTAATTTGGTTTAAGAAACCACTTTGACCAAGTCATAGATAGAATCCTAGTAAGACTAGGATTCCTCCTTGCGCCACCTTAGTCCCAACACCATCCATACCTATTTTTTTGGTATTTTTCATGAAAAATCCTTTTCTTCCTGATCTTCACATACACCCCCTCTCTTCCTCTCTTTCTCATATGATAATTGGGTAGAAGATCAAGTCAAAGAAGGAGTTTGTTTTGATATTGGATTCTATGAGATAGAATCCCAACAAACCCAAACTCTTCCCAAAAGGTGCTGCCCCCTCTTCCAATTAATTTCTCTCTTATTTCATGTAAGAAACCTTTTTTCTTGTGCACCATTCCTTTCTGGTACATGCCAAAAATTGTTGAGGGGGCACCCAACCTGAGGGGGCGCCCAACTCTTGGGCGCCCCTTGACTTGCTCTATTTGACCTTTCCTTATCTAGTATTTGACCTAGACAAGAACTCTTCTTTTTTCTATATATTTTGAATGAATTTTGGCTTTAAATTTTTGTGGGTTATAGATCTTTGAGAGTGCTTTGAGGTGTGTGAAAATTAGGGAGAGAAAACCTTTGGAAATAGAGATTCAATAAATACAAAATTAGGTGTCTAGGTGAGAGCAAAGAGAAGAAGAAGAGGGTCTTCTTCTAGGGTTGCTGTATTCACCTCTTTCCTTCCTTCTTCCTTGGGTTTTCTGAGAGCATCTCATATCTAAAACCTCTTCACCTCCTTCTCCTCTTTGGAAGAGTCTAATCTAGAAGAAAGGAGACATCTGATCAACCATCAAAGAAAGATCAATGCAGTACTAGTATATTCTGTTGATTTCCAGCATCTGGATTTCTGATCGTGATTGTGGGCTTGTGTGGATGACTCCTACAGGCTGGACATGTGTACGGCTTGCAATTTCATCCTTAAGCCCGGATCAATGAGTTAGAATGTCTAACTCGCTCAGGTAATAAATCTGATCTATTGATTTTTTTTTATGCATGCATGAGATGTAGTGTAGATCTAGGTTGATGTGATCAACCTTTTCCTTCTTATTTATTTTTGATTTTAGATTTAAATGCCATGCAATAATCATATAATATGATCTTAGATCTAGAAATTATCTAATATTTAAAGTTAATTAGATTAATTTGAGTCTTCCGCTATTGATCTAAAAAAGGTTTCAAGATCAAGCCCTGAAACCCTAGGTCTGGTTCCTTCACAATGATTGTGAATCATTGATAGCCTATGAATCTTGTCTTCTTGGGAAGATTATAAAGTCACCTTTTACTGAAAAAAGTAAAGGAGCCGATAAAGTTCTAAGTCTCATATATAGTGATGTATGTAGATTTATGAACTTAAATGCCAAAGAAAGATATTAATATTTCATTACAGACGACCTATTTGGGCATAGGTGCATCTGGAATGAATCATTTAAAATGTTCAAATGATTCAATATTGAAATAGAAAAATAAACTAGATAAGATATTAAAACTCTTCGATCAGATCAAGGAGGTGGATACTTATCCAGCAAGTTTGTGACTTATCTAGGAGAGAATAGGATTCTCTCTCAGTGGATTTTTTTTTAAAACTCAGTGTATTTGAAAGGAGAAGTTGAACTTTGTTAGACATGGTTCAATCCATGATAGGGTTTACTAGTCTGCCTATTTCAGGGTTATGCTTACTGACTACTTGTTTTACTCTGAAAATATTCTGAGTAAATTTGTTGTAAAGACTCCATATGGGATATAGATTTGGCATAGACCTAGACTCTTTCACCTTCAGGTTTGGAGTTGATCGGCTTATGTCATAGGTTAGCATATAGATAAACTTGGATCCTGATCTAATAAGTATTTAAGCATGATTAATTCTACCATACTGAAGAACATAAGATGTTCTTCAGTAGTAGGGCATTCCTTTTGGAAAGGAGTTTCTTAGAGAAGGAACTGATGCTTGTTAAGTTAAACTTGTAAAACTTTGACTGATAGAAAAGAACCGACGTTATCTGGTAAACCTATAGAACTAGATTTGATCAGATCAAACTCGCAGCCCATTAAAGTGTCACCTTTAAGGAGATTCGATAGAGTACTAGGTTAGCCAGATAGATACTTTAGTATCTAGGTCTGGAATGGCAATTCTGTTGAGCTTGATGAGAACAACAAGGATCCGATCACCTATAGGGATACAATGCCATGGCCTGACTCTGAGAAGTGGCTTGGAACCATCTGATCCAAATTGAAGTCTATGAAAATTTATAGTATATGGATACTAGTTGATTCACCTAAATGGATAAAATCTATTGAGTGTGAATGAATTTTCAATAGGATCAGAGTAGTGCAGATAGGAAGGTAAAGATATGTAAAGCCCGTTTGGCTATTATCTTAGTTTTTCAACATACATTCTAAATGTATATCTTTGTTATGAACAAAGACAAACCTTGTATTTATAATTGGGCAAAATATTCTATAGAGTTATTCCTTGTGTTGTCTGTGGAGGAAATTCTCTTAATTGGGAATGGCATTCCAACATTGCAAGGAATAAAGATTTAGCTATCATCTTATTTCTCCATGTATGAGATCAGACATGGTATACTCACTAGATGTAGTGAGTAGATACCTGTCTGATCCAAGTGAGAGCCACTGAAAGGTTGTATAGATAATTCTTAAGTATTTAAAAAATACTAAGATTCAATGACTCAAATATGGAAGTACTGACTTAAAACATATGGATGTTTTAATTTTAGTCAAAATAAGATGACAATAAGAGAATATCGGATCATACCCTAATTGCAGGAGTAATCTACTAGAAAGGTTTCAAGCAGTATACTTTAGCCTATCCAGTTAGTGATGTATAGTACATCATGGCATATGATGCTACCATGTAAGCTGCATAGTTGCTGAGGTTTATTAGCAGGTTGGAAGTGGCACCCTCCACCGATGGTCCAGGCCTATCATAGCACTGGAGCCATAGCTTAGGCTAAAAAATCAAAGGACAAGCATATTCTACATCGCTTTCACCTTAGATATTAAATCTGAGTGACATCAATCTTTGGAAGATCGATGTAAAAGAACTTGACTGACCTATTTGCTAAGGCCTCAGAACTAAGGAGTTCTATGAACTCAAATGGAAGATAGGATATTTGATATCATTCTAATTAGCTTTAGTTCAAGTGGGAGTTGTTAGAAAATATGTCCTAAAGCTAGTCATCTAAGTGGTAGATGATTGAAATTAGTATATGAATTATCTAATAATAATAGTTATTTGGGTGATTCATCATAAAAGTTCTATCTTTCTTAAACGAACTCCTAAATTATGATGAAGTCCATAGAACCATAATTAATCAATAAAATAGGATTTATCGAATGGTTCTTAAACTATTCATGATCAAATGATAAGTTATTAATAAGGATGATAACTTATCAAGTGTAGGTCGCTGTATGCCATATCCGTTGGTTATCCTCATAACCAAGTGGTGTGGAGATATCGGTATGGCATCTAGGTGAGATGTAGGAGTACATCTACACTGAACGTGACTAATATAGCACTCTACTATCAAGAGTAGCTAGCTAAGGCCAATGGGTATAAGTGTTCCTCCGATCTGAGATCACCATGGTGACTTGCAAGCAACTTACCATACTTTGGTGCCAGACTACCTGTATTTCTAATATAGGTTCGAAAGATTTTTGGGTATAGTTAAGTACTTATGAAGTCAGTGTATGAGTCAAGATAGGATTGACCACTTCTAATTGGCTTCAGAAAGAGAATGTCTTATTTTATTTTAATTTAGCAAAATCTAGGCCTGGATAATCCTGGTGAGGTGTCATGGGATTTGCAAAATTTTGAGACACAATAGAGATGACTTGTATAAGTGTTTGATAGGGTACTCGAAGTCATCTTGAGCATTATTGATCATAGGGATGAATTATATGATAACCATAGGCCAAGATTCTAAGAATGTTGCTTTGCATACGTTCGACCTATCCAGATGTCGAGAACCTTTGCTAGATGGTAACTTTGATTGGTATAGAAATTGATTTCTATGCTATCGACTTTGGTTCGAACCTATGGGGTTACATATATTATAGCTTGTAACCTGAT
Source organism: Cocos nucifera (assembly GCA_006176705.1). NCBI lineage: Eukaryota > Viridiplantae > Streptophyta > Magnoliopsida > Arecales > Arecaceae > Cocos > Cocos nucifera. Next base: position 163,961 of record QRFJ01002186.1, on the reverse strand, counting down.
CAGATGGTTAATCGATGATTGAGAATTGTTCTAAGATCAATCCATCAATACAAATGGTGTTTGATATATTACAAGTATTGCAGGAGGATCGATTAGTAATTGAATTGCTAATTGGCTCAATCTAATTAAGCAATTAGATTGAAATCAAGTTTAATTGAATTAGATTCAATTAGAATTGATTTGGACTTAATTAAATTAAGTCTAGTTGGTTTATTGGATAAGCCAATTGCAAGAAGGAATAATTTCTTGTTTGACTAGGACTTGGGTGCACCTAATTGACCTAGAATTTTAATCAAATTTAAATCTTGATTTAATCTGATTTAATTAGACTTCTAGTTTGACTAGGATTATCCTTAATTAGGTTGCATTTAATCTAATTTAAATAAGATTTAAATTTGGTTCAAACCTATTTTGACCTAGTCAAACAAGAGGAGTCCTAGTTGGACTGGAACTCTCTCTCTTTCTCTTACGCCTGAGAAAGCCCACGCCCCACATTTATTTCTGATGTTTATGTGAGTCATTCCTCACTTAAAGATGGTATCCCACGCCCCAATATCTAGATTATTTGGAATAAAATTTGACTTTGTCAAAACCAGAAGGAAGTTGGGATTTGTTTCCAACTTGGAAGAGCCCTCTTTGACCTAAACTCTTCCCTCCTCTTGTGCACCCACTTTTCCCATGCCATTTCTTTTGTGCCACCTTTTCTCCCCTAGTTTTTGTGCATGAGATTTAGAGGATGCAAGAAAATAATTATGGGAGGGGCGTCCAACTCTTGGACGCCCCATAGAAATCCATAAATGACTAGGTTTGACCTAGTCATCCATATATATTTTGGATGCCTCCTTCTAAGAGTTAGATGGCACCAGTAATACCTGGTATTCCACCATGAGAATCATAAGAGAGGTACTTGGAGGCATGGAGTCTTGTGGTGCCAAGTTCCTTGGTGAAAGCGTCTTCATCTAGACATCAAACGTTAATGTCTTGAAGGCACAAAGGTAAGAGAAGATGGTCTTCTTTTGTTGTTTTCATTTAATCTTTCCTTCCTTTTTCTTTGTATATTTTTATGTGATAAAAATCTAAGAGAGAGAAAGTAAGAGGGCATCGGGATCTGTGTTTCAAGATGTTGGAGCATAGCGATCATCTTTGGACATGATCTAATCATGTCCTAATGTGAGAAGAAGAAGAGAATAATGTCTTCTCTTAGGGTTTCTTTGAGAACCCTTCTTCTCCAACTTTTATGGAGATTTTCTATGATAAAATTAGAGATATTAGATTTGAAAAACTTAGAAAAAATCTAGAGGAGAAGATCTCCTCTTATCCTAGTATAGAGATATTTTCAGGACATCAACCGTTGATGTCCTGAAGAAGAAGATTTATCTTCTCTTATGATTTATTTTTTCTTATTTTATTTTCTGATTTATGGAAGATCCAAGGGTTGGATTCCTCCCTTATTTCTCCTCATATTTTTTATCTCTTGGAGTATCCAAGAGATCTAGAGAAAATGTATTTGATTAACCATCAGAAGGGATCCATGAGAAGTTAGTACTTCGAGCGGATCTTCGTTCGACGATCCTCCGATCTGTGTTGCAAATTCATGTAGATCACCTGTAGAGGCAGGACGTGTGTACGACTCTAAAAGCAATAATGAAAATCAACTGTTGAGTTCTCGACCAGCACAATGGTAAGAGATCTAATCTCTTAGTAACCTAGAATGATCTAGGGTTAGATCTAGAATTACTCTAGATCTAGGTATTGATATGATCAATACCACTTATTATTAATTTTTTTTTAGATTTATATGTGCATCATTACATGTTATAGATCCTTGATGTAGGGTTTTGTAATTTGATTATATGTATATTGTAGATTAAATTATTTAATCTATGTCTTCCACTACTTTAATTTTGAAAAAGTTTTGAAATCTATGTATGAAACCCTGCATGTTTCTCAATAGTAGTCTCTCTTATAACTACTTGAGATGGTCACACTTAATACCCTTGTTCTTAACAAGTATTTATATTCTCGCTTCGGTGTCTTCACATCATAAACTTATGACTCATCTATCCTAAAAAAATGATCGTATACCAATCTTCCAGATCGATCATCATTCTCGTGATGATCCTACGATCGAAAGTAGTTTATGATTATGACAGTACATGTCTTAAATTCTCAACTCTTGAGAATATATCTTATCATACCTATTAACCCAATGAATTCATCATAGATACTTTAATATATAAATATGATAGAAAAATAATTCTTTTATTAATTATAAGTTAAAATTAAAAAAAACCTCCTAGAAAGTATTTACATATGTCAGCCAATCTAGCTTCTAGGGTATACATCTAACAGAAAGTACTTTAGAAGAGATTATTCTATCCTTCCAATCATCCTCAAAGTGAGAAGTCAAGACACAAGCAAGGAAGAGCTTCACCAACTTCTCTCAAGCATTCAAGAAGAAGAGTAAAGTCGACAAGACTCCAACTCACAAACTCTTCTTTTGGACTTTATTATGTTTTTTCTTCCTAAACTCCTTTAATTATTATGATTGTATATTTATTTGTTTACAAGTTTCTTAGGATGGGAAACTTGGATTGGTCCAAGCCTAGAGTTGGATATTATAAAGGTTTGATTGGTGAGCCTAGGATAAAATCAATCAAGGTTGATTGTTAGCCTAAAAAAATAATCATTATAAAGATTGTAGTTGGTAAGTCTAGGTCAAAACCAACTAGATTAGATTATGAATCCAAGAAAAAACAATCAAACTATAATCAATTGAGTGATTATTGTTAAATTCTCAAGTGGTTTACATGGATAGTGGATGTAGGTGCCGAGTTTGACGCCGAACCACTATAAAAGCTTAGTCTTTATGTATATATTATTTTATTTATATTGATCTTATTCTATACTTGTATTTTATACTATTTCACCAAGCATACAATATTAAAATTCAGCATATAATATTAAAATTTAGCATAATTAAAGTTTAAATTTTTAAATATCTAATTTATCCTCCTTCTTGGGTAGCCATCATTAGGCAATAAGTGGTATCAGTGTAGGTGCTCTAATATTGATTGTTGTCCTAATAGTCATAGAGCTAAAGATTTAATGGCAAACCCAATTGGAATTTTATTGGTTGAAGGGCAATCAACCAATAGACCCTCACTTTTCAATGGAATAAATTATACCTATTAGAAAGCAAGAATGAGAATATTTATTCAAGTATAAGACTATGACATGTGGAATGTCATGGTAAAAGGCCCTTACACACCCACAATCATAATTGATGGAATGTCCATTCTAAAGCCTGAAAACGATTGGGATAATCATAACAAAAGACAAGCATAGCTCAATGCTAAAGCAATGAATGTGTTACATTATACTTTGGATGTAAATGAGTTTAATTCATCTGCCAAAAAAATTTGGGATAGACTTAAAGTTATCCATGAGGGTACTAATCAAGTCAAGAAATTTAAGATAAACATGTTGGTACATAAGTATAAATTATTCAAAATAGAACCACATGAAACAATCACCGAGATGTTCGCAAGATTCATCGATATTTTAAATGATTTAAAGTATCATGGAAAAGATTATTCTAATAGTGATGTTATACGTAAAATTTTTAGATCCTTGCCAAAGAATTGGAAGCCAAAAATGATTGCCATTCAAGAAGGAAAGGACTTAAACAAGTTTGCATTGGAAGAGCTCATTGGTTCTCTCATGATTCATGAGCTAAATATGAATCAAGAGAAAGAAGAAGAAGCGAAGAAAAAGAAAACTATAGCTCTTAAAGTTGCTGCCATCCATGAAGAGGAAAGTAATTCTAAAGAAAACTTGAAAGATGATGAGGAAATGGCAATGATAACAAGAAGATTCAAGAAGTTCATGAGAAGATGAAAGAAATTTGAACCTAGAAGAACATACAACTAGGAAGAAAGTAGCAAAAAAAAAGAGAAGAAAAAAGAGAAAGAACAACCACCTCTTTGCTATGAGTGCAAGAAGCCCGGACACTTCTGGATGGACTGTCCTATGTTGAAGAAATGCTTTAAGAAAATAAAGAAGAAAGCATACAAACCATATGGAGTAATGATAAGGATTCTTTTTTAAGTGAGGAAGAATGTCAAAGAGAAGAAAAGACAAACCTTTGCCTTATGGCGCTTGATGATAATGAGGTAAATGATGATACTTCAATTTTAGATTTTACTTTTGAAGAATTATATGATACTTTTAATGATTTAATTAGTGATTTTAAGAAGCTATCTCATAAGAATAAAGAACTAAAAAAGGATAATCAATTTTTAAATAAAGATAAAGCTAAAGTAGAAGAAGATATGAAAGAATTATAAAGTAAATTAGATGAATCAAATAAAAAAAATATATCCTTGCAAGATGAAATAGTTAGACTAAGATCTATTATGGATAGACATATGTTAAGCTCTAGGAATCTTCATATGTTGATTGATGATCAAAAGATGGTCTTTGATAAAGCTGGGTTAGTATATAATCCATTAAGAAAATAAAAATTTCTAAAGAACATATTTGATAAATCTTAAAATCAAAGTAAGACTAGAACTTGTTTTAAATGTAACAAAATTGGATATAAAGCTATTGAATGCAAAATAATTAATACAAGTAAGAAGTTTAATACAAACCAAACAAAAATAAGGCAAATTTAGGTTCTAAAAGGAACCATTGGTACTAACCTCAAAGGATCCAAGTTAGCTTGGGTACCTAAATCCACTTGATTTCTTGTATAGGTGTGCTTGGCGTCTGTGGAAGATAAAAGAAGATGGTATCTAGATAGTGGATTTTTGAGGTATATAATGGAAGATAGATCTCAATTTATCTCTCTTGAAGTAATGGATGGAGGTGTGGTGACGTTTGGAGATGATAGTAAAGGCAAGATTATTGGTCTCGATAAAATTTTGGTTATACCCTCCACTTGTATAGAAAATATCTTGTTAGTTGATGGTTTAATACATAACTTACTTAGTATTAGTCAATTATGTGATAGAAATTTTAATATTTCATTTAAATTATCTCATTGTATTGTAACCAATTCATTTGATGATAGCATTAAATTTATAAAAAAAAGATATGATAATGTTTATATTGCAAATCTTGATGAACTCAAAAATGAATATGTTGAGTGCCATGTTGCTATGAATGTTAAAGTAAATAAATCTAGTTAGATTTGGCATAATAGACTAGGTCATGCAAGCATGGATTCATTGGCTAGATTGATTAAGCTTGACTTGGTAAAAGGCTTGCCTAAAATAAATTTTTAAAAGAACAAGGTTTACAAAGCATGTCAACTTGGTAAACAAACAAAGTCCTCTTTCAAATCCAAAAATATTGTTTCAATGTCTAAACCTTTAGAGTTACTTCATTTGGATTTATTTGGACCAATTTTAATTATTAGTCCACAAGGAAAAAGATATGGGTTTGTAATAATCGATGACTTTTTAAGATATACTTGGGTTTTATTTTTATCTCATAAAGATAATGCTTTGGATGTATTTGTTAATCTATTTAACAAAATAACAAAGAAAAAAGATTGCAATATTTTTTATATAAAAAGTGATCATGGTACAAAATTTGAAAATCAAAAGTTTAAAAATTTTTGCTATAAAAATGAAATAAATTATAATTTTTTAATTATTAGGACATCCCAATTATTGGGGATAAACCCTGCTTCCGTTGAAGTCCAGTCTGATGCTTAGCCTAATGTAACTAGTAATCATAGAAGAGCTTCGATCGAGAATTCTCTAGGAGCTGAACTCCTTTCAGATTTCTCCTTCAGTCAGATTCCTTCAGAAGCCAAACTTGCTCTAGACTTCTCCTTCAGTCGGATTTCTATAGGAGCCAAACTCCTTCCGGACTTCTCCTTCAGTTAGATTCCTCCAAGAGCCAAACTTTTTTCGAATTTCTCCTTCAATCGGATTTCTACAGGAGCCAAACTCCTTCCGAACTTCTCCTTCAGTCGGATTCCTCCAGGAGCCGAACTCCTTCTAGACTTCTCCATCAGTTAAACTCCATCCAAATTTCTTCAGTGGATTACTTTCAGATTTCAAGTAGTATTCCTCTCGAATGATCCCCTCTAGTCATATTTTCTTTAGGAGTCTGAACTCCTCTGGAATTGATATATGTCAAAGCTCTTCACCAACCAATGCTTGCTTCCTCCAAAGTTCGACTATTAAATCTCAACGAATAGATGACCCCACTATCGGATGGTTATGACTGTCATTATCAGTCTGTTACAGGCGATCCAAATACCAAATAGTTACGACTTTCATTATCAGTCTACTACGGATGACACCTCTCTCCGTAATAAATTTCATATGGCCTCGAGTGGCCCATGATTGGATGTTATAGTTGTCACTATCAATCTACTCCAGACTCCATCTATAAAAGGGATCCTCTAGATATGTTTTCTCTAAGCTCTCTTCTCCTTCCAAAAACTCTATTGAATTCTTCCCTGAGCACTCCATTTCTGTTGGTCGAAAGAGCTGACTTGATTGTTGGAGGGTCCTACTGGAGCCACCACCACCGACTTTGGATGGAACTTTATTTTGTAGGTCACCGATGGCGATCACTTCTTCCTCAACTCCAGCTCGATCCGACGTCAATCAGATTTTGTACCAATAGGATTGGCACTAGAGGAAGGGCATTCTATTCCTGAAGTTTCCTTATTCTTAAAGGAGTGCTCAATAGTGATCTCTCTTCTTCCTCTCTAGAGTTCTTCTCAAAAAAAATGCCTCCCAAAAAAGCTTCGACCCAACAATCAACAGCCTCTGCATCCAAATTCCATCCAGATTTATCCATCCCTATTTCAGCTTCGATAACTCAAGCACCACCTGCAGCCATGGTGGATGCGGGGTAGTTCAACCTGCTGGTCCAATAGGTTTGCAATCTCATAGAGATAGTGTAGGCAATATATCGTCAAGCTCCGGTGCCAATTCGACTGGAGCAAGCTTCTTCGAAGCCTCATGATCCGATCGGAGGATGGCCGACTTGGGCTAGCCGATCGGTGACCTTCGAAAAGGGAAAAAGAAGGGTGTAGAGATCTTGCTCGAACCATGACTCGACCTAGGGGGGAGCTTTGCCTCCGTCCCATCAGAAAATCCTAGAGATCAATGATTATGAAGATCTCCTGAGTTAAAGGCTCTAGGAAATGAGTCGACAAATCAAAGAGCTCCATCAAACTTCCTCCTCACATGGTAATAATATTTGCACTGACCCTCCTTTTTCTTAGAGGATTATGCAAGAGCCCATTTTGCCGAACTTCAAGCTTCTCCAATTTGAAAGCTATGATGGAACCTCTGATCCGGTCGATCATTTGGAGGTCTTTCAGATCATGATGCTACTACATGGTGCACCAGACGCCATCTTATGCCGAGCTTTCCTATCTACCTTAAAGAAAGCAGCAAAAAATTGGTACTCCACATTGAAGTCGGGTACAATCTTCTTCTTTGATCAGATGAGCCATCAGTTTATGGCTCCCTTCATCAGTAGCCAACGTCCGCGTCAATGTTCGAATTCCCTAATGAATATCAAGCAGAATGAGGGGGAATCTATCCAGGCTCATGTCATCTAGTTTAATGCTGCTGTATTGGAGGTCCGAAACTTAGACCAATCTATTGTAATGGCCATACTCAGGGGTGGCCTTTAGAAGAATAATTTATTGTTCTTTCTGGAGAAGAAGTATCCTAGGGACTTTATCAATCTACTAGCTTGGGATGAAGGATATGCCCAAGTAGAAGAAACCTTCAAATTGAAGGATGAGGAAGCCGCAGGAGAGCGACAGGCGGGCGAGTACAATAAACCCATAGTTGATGGAGGGCCGAATGATATTCAACCATGCTCACGGACTTCCTCTGAATGCAAGTGAGTCCGAACTCCTCCTCGAGCTCGTCGTCAAAGAAGTCCCAATAGAAGGGCACAAAGAAGTTCTCCCTCGAAAAGGTTTCACAACTATGCCCACCTCAATGCTCCAAAAATATAAGTATTGATGGAGATCAAGGAGCAACTACCAAGGTCTAAAAGGATGCGCACTCATCTTGAAAAGCATAATCCTAGCAAATACTGTCTCTACCATCATGACCACGGCCACGATACTGAAGAATGCATTCAGCTCCAAGATGAGATTGAGGAGCTCATCAGGAGAGGCCGACTAGGTCGATTCCTCAGACACCGACCTAAAGTAAGAGAAGATCGACCGAGGGCACTGCCACAGCCAGAACCACTAAGAAGAGAGGAATAATAAGGAGATCAACCACCTCTCGGCATCATCAACACTATTTCTAGGAGACTTTGGCGAGAAGAGGCCAGTGGATCTGGAAGATCAGTGAAAAGATGGAGGGCTGAAGAACCCACAACCTTCACTAAGGTAGATGCATGGAGAGTACAGTTTCTGCATAATGATGCACTTATAATCTCTTTAAATATAATGGACTATAATGTATGTCGCGTCCTAGTTGATAATGAAAGTTCAACTGACATCTTATTTTATGATGCTTTCTCCAAAATGTCAATATCTAATAGTCAGCTTAGACCAATAAACTTCCTCCTAGTAGGCTTCACTGGTGATGCAGTATGAGTTGAAGGTGTAATGACTCTAGCTGTGGCTGTTGGACAATATCCAAAATAATCCAGAGCGTAGGTTGATTTTTTGGTAGTAAAGGCTCCCTCCCCTGACAATGCAATTCTCGACCGACCTAGTTTAAATGCACTTCAGGTAGTGGTGTCCACTTATTATTTGAAGATAAAGTTTTCAACAAGTTACGGGATCGGAGAGGTTAGGAGAGATCAAGCTCTAGCAAGATACTGCTACTCAATTGCCCTACGAAAGGAAGAATAGTCTGACCCTTATCCTATTGATGGGCTAGATGCCTGGGACGACCTCACGGAAGAAAGGGGAGAACCGATACAAGATCTTGTGACCATCCCCCTGAATGATGGAAATGCAGAGCATACGGTGCAAATTGGCTACAATCTGAAAGATGAAGTTTGAGAGTAGCTCATCACTCTTTTATGGAGGAATGCCGATGTCTTCGCCTGGTTTCTGACAGATATGTCTATGATTGACACCGAGGTTATGGAACATCGGCTAGCCGTTGATCCCAAGCATCAACCAGTGAAAGAAAGAGTTTGAGGCCATGCACCAAAAAGATAGAAGGTAATAGCAAAAAAAGTCGACAAGCTTTTCAATGCTGGATTTATCCGAGAAGTCAGCTATCCGACTTAGGTCTGTAACGTGGTCCTAATCAAGAAAGCCAACGTAAAGTGGAGGATGTGCATTGACTTTAAGAAGCTTAACAAAGCCTACCCAAAAGATGGCTACCCTTTATCTAGAATCGATCAACTGGTGAATGCGACTTTAGGTTACGAGCTCCTCAACTTCACGGATGCCTTCTCTAGCTACAACCAAATTTGGATGGCACTGGAGGATAAGGAAAAGACTGCTTTTATTACTAACCATGGTCTTTACTATTACAGGATCATGCCCTTCGGACTTAAAAATGTAGGCATGACTTATCAGTGCTTGATCAATAAAATCTTCAAGAAGTAGATTGGCCATAATATGGATGACATGTTGGTCAAAAGCCAAAAGACTGTCAATCATCTCACCGACCTTGAAGAGATTTTTGATGTGCTTAGGAAATACAAGATGAAGTTGAACCCAATCAAGTGCGCCTTTGGGGTAGCCTCAGGAAGATTTTTGGGATTCATAATCTCAAGATGAGGGATCGAGACCAACCTAAAGAAAATTCAAGCTATCTAGGAGATGACCGCTCTGAAGTCCATCAAGAAAGTTCAGCGGCTGATTGGGAAGGTGGCATCTTTGAATCATTTTATCTCGAGGTCAGTTGAACACTGCATGCCCTTCTTCCAAATCCTTAGAAAATTGAAAAATTTTCACTAGACTCAGAAATGCCAAAAGACGTTCGACGAGCTCAAGAACTACCTTGACTCACCCCCTACTGGCCAAATCCGAATATGAAGAGGAGCTATTTCTCTACCTCATAATCTCTCCTATGGTGTTAGCAGCAGTCCTAGTCAAAGAAGAGGCGAAAGTACAATGACCAATCTACTACATAAGCTGGATCCTAAGGGATGCTGAGACTAGGTATACAAAGTTGAAAAAATTGACTTATGCTCTTTTGAATGCAGCAAGAAGACTTCGACCTTACTTCTAGGGACATGCTAAAATACTCCTCACTGATCAGTCAATCAGAGCAATCCTTCACCAAATGGATGCTTTCGGAAGAATTGCAAAATGGATCATTGAATTAACGAAATTCGACATCAACTACCAACCTCGACCAGCAATGAAGGCTCAAGTACTCACCGACTTCATAGTTGAGTGTATCATTCTAAATGAAGCCGAGCTTGAGCAAAATGAGACCGGCATCCTATGGTTGCAACCAAGCCTCCCTAAAGAAAGTGTCGACTTTTTTGAAGATTTTTGGGCCCTGTACGTGGATGGTTCGTCCAACTCCACTGGAGCAAGTGCGGGGTTAGTTTTAGTCAATCCCGAGGGAGTCATCATCGAGTACGTGCTTTGCTTCGAATTTCATGCAACTAATAATGGGGTCGAATATGAAGCATTGATCGTCGGATTAAAAATAGCAAGAGAGTTAAAAGCATATCGACTTCAAGTCTATAGTGATTTCCAATTAGTGGTCGACTAAGTCAGTGGCAACTATGAAGCATGGAAAGAAAGTATGATGAAATCTCTTAAGAAAGTAAAGAATTTAACTCTGGTCTTTGATAGTTTTGACATTCGATAAATTCTAAGGGCAGAAAATACAAGAGCTGACCTTCTCTCCAAATTATTCACTTCAGCCCCAGCCGAACTATCCAAAGAAGTATTTTTTGAAACTTTAAAATGCCCAAGCTCAGAGGAATCGTAGCTCGTTATGCAGATGGGGCTCGAGCCAAGCTGGATTGACCTATTAGTTGCCTATCTCAAAGAGGAAGTTCTTCCTCATGATCCAAAAGAAGCTCGAAAACTCAAGAATCAAGCCTTCCGGTATGCTTTGTATAAGGACAAGTTGTATAAAAAGTCCTATTCGGTATCGCTATTGATATGTCTCCGACCTTCAGAGGCTGACTTCACATTATGGAAAGTACATGAGGAAATTTATGGAAGTGATATAGGAGCCAGATCCCTATCATAAAAACTACTTCGACAAGGATACTATTGGTCGACCTTGTACCATGATTCTATGGAGTATGTCAAGAAATGTGACTATTATCAAAGAAATGCAAACATACAAAGATAGCCGACCTCCGAGCTTACTCCACTAAGTGCACCTTGGACATTTGCATAGTGGAAAATGGATATACTTCATCCTTTTTTAGTGGCGTCCAGATAATGGAAGTTCCTCCTGGTTGCGATCGACTACTTCACCAAATGGATCGAAGCCGAACCACTAGCAAAAATTACTGAGGCCAAGGTACAAGACTTTGTCTTGAAGTCAATCATCTGTTGGTTTGGTCTACCTCAAACTCTCATAACATATAATGGATGATAGTTCGCTGGGATGAGGTTCGTTGAGTTCGACGAAGATCTAAACATCTTCTATTACTTCACGTCGGTAGCTCACCTACAGGAAGATGGGGAAGCTGAAGTAACCAACTAGATCCTATTGCAAGGCATCAAGATAAGGCTCGATAGAGCAAATGGAGCCTAGGCGGATGAACTCTATCATGTCTTCTGAGCGTACTGAACTACTCAAAGGCTGATTGGAAAAACATCATTCGCCTTGGCCTTTGGAATGAAGGCAGTCATCCCAATCGAGCTTAAACTCCCATCAGCATGGGTCATGGCCTTCAATGAGCAGCATAACTTGCAGGACCTTAGAGTCAACCTCAATCTGCTGGAAGAAAAAAGAGAAGAAGCCCAAGTTCAGACGGTGGCCTATAGACGAAGGATGGCCTGATATTATAACTCCAGAGTTAGAGGTAAAATATTCAGAGTGGGGAACTTAGTACTTCGGTGAGCCGCTATCTCTCAGTCTCAGAGTCAGGAGAAGCTTGCCTCAAATTAGGAAAGACCCTACGTGGTCATGAAAGTCATCCAACTCGGGACATACTACTTGAAGGAACTCGGGGGGGTGGACCTACCTCGATCATGAAATTTGAAAAATCTGCGAATGTAGTATCGATAATTTGATTACAATGAAATTTCCTTACTCCAATTTCCTAATCTTTGTTGTGTACTGATGATAAAGGAGGACTATCCCACAAACTTAATTTTATGACAAATGTAGCCCATTAGGAATAGGAGGAGAACCTCGTCCTAATGTGAGCAAAGTCGAAGACCTCGTTCATTTTAGATGAGATGAGAGGAGAGACCCTAACAGCGGCCCTAATGTGCCCTTATAGCCCATTAGGAATAGGAGGAGAACCTCATCCTTACGTGAGTAAAGTCGAAGACCTCGTTCATTTTAGATGAGATGAAGGAAGAGGCCCCGATAATGGCCCTTATGTGTTCCTACAACCCATTAGAAATAGGAGGAGAACCTCATTCTAATGTGAGCAAAGTCGAAGACCTCATTCATTTTAGATGAAAGAGGGGAGAGGCCCTGACAATGGTCCTAATATGCCCCTACAGTCCATTAGGAACAGAAGGAGAACCTCATTCTAACATGAGCAAAGTTGAAGACCTCATTCATTTTAGATGAGATGAGGAAAGAGGCCCTGACAACGATCCTAATGTGCTCCTACAGTCCATTAGGAATACGAGGAGAACCTCATCCTAATATGAGTAAAGTTGAAGACCTCATTCATTTTAGACGAGATGAGGAGAGAGGCCTCAACAACGGTCCATATATGCCCCTACAATCTATTAGGAATAGGAGGAGAACCTCATCATAACGTGAACAAAGTCGAAGGACTCGTTCATTTTAGATGTGTGAGAAGAGAGGCCCCAACTCGATTGGAGATAAGATCTCCCTCGAGCTTCAACTTCAACAGTAGACAGGATCTCCTTCAATCTCAACTAGAGATAAGATCTTCCCCGAGCTTCAACTTCAATAGGATATAGGATCTTCTTCAACCTCAGTTGGAGATAAGATCTTCCCCGAGCCTCAAACTCAATAGGAGATAAGATCTTCTTCAACCTCGAGCTCGAGATAAGATCTTCCCCAAGCTTCAACTTTAAAAGGAGATAAGATCTCCTTCAACCTTGGCTGGAGATAAAATCTCCACCAAGCTTCAACTTTAAAAGAAGATAAGATCTCCTTTCTCAACTTCAGCTCGATTCGGCATCAATCAGATTCTACACCAACACCAACAAAATGAGATAGTAGAAAGAAAGAATAGAACACTAATTGAAATGACACGGACCATACTTTATGAGAGTAATCTTCCAAAATATTTTTGGATAGAAGCTATTAACACCATATGCTATGTGTTAAATAGAGCCCTAATTAGACCTGATTTAAAGAAAACTCCATATGAACTTTACAGAAAAAAGAAACCTAATGTTTCATATTTCAAAGCTTTTGGATGCAGATGTTTTATTTTGATAAATGGTATAAATAAATTAGGCAAATTTGATGCAAAATCAGATGAAGGCATCTTTCTGGGTTACACAACAAATAGTAGAGCATATAGAGTATTTAATAAAAGAATATTCATTGAAGAGAAATTCGTGCATGTCATCTTTGATGAATCTAACTCTCTTAAAGTAAGAGAAGAAGAATTTGATATGGATGCAGATAATCTTGAGAAGAAATTAAAAATATGACACTTGAAGATACTCCTTCACAAGAAAAAGAAAGTGAAGAGTAGGATGTTGAAGAAAGGGAACCACAATCCCAAGAAGGCCAAGGTACATCAAATCTACCAAAGAAATGGAGGTATGATCAGAATCATCCTAAGAAATTAATTATAGGTAATCCATCTCATGGAGTTAAAACTAGATAATCTCTTAGGAAAGCCATGAATCATATTGCATTTGTATCTCACTTAGAACCTAAGAACATAATTGAGCTAAAAAGGATCCAAATTTGATATTAGCAATGCAAGAAAAGTTAAACCAATTTGAAAGAAATAAAATTTGAAAACTAGTTGAAAGACTTACAAACTTTCTTGTAATTCATACTAAATGAGTTTTCAGAAATAAACTTGATCAGAAGGGCAACGTATTTAGAAACAAGGCTAGATTGATTGCACAAGAATACAATCAAGAAGAAAAAATTAATTTTGGTGAATCCTTTGCACCCATAGCTGACTTGAAGCTATTAAATTACTCTTATCATTTGCTTGTTTTATGAATTTTAAACTTTTTCAAATGGATGTAAAAAGTGCATTCTTGAATGGATTAATTGAAGAAAAAGTTTATATAGAATACCCGATTTTGAAAATCAAGAATTGCCCAATCATGTCTATAGACTTAATAAAGCACTATATGGATTAAAACAAGCTCCTAGGACTTGGTATGATGGATTGAGTAAATTTTTATTAAATAATATTTTAAAAAATGTATAAATAAAATATTATTCATTAAAAGAAATTAAATAATTTATTAATCATGCAATTGTATGTTGATGATATTATGTTTGGAGCTACTAATGAGGCTTTATGTAAAGAATTTGCTGGTCATATGCAGGAAGAGTTTGAGATGAGTATGATGGAGGAACTCAATTTCTTTCTTGGACTCCAAATCAAGTAATCATATGAGGGATCTTCATCTACCAAAGCAAATATATAAGGAAAATGTTAAAAAAATTTGAGATGGAAAATGTTAGAGGGAGTGGCACCCCTATGAGTACAAGTTGTAAGCTTGATCAAGATGCAAAATGAAAAGTAGTAGATCCCAAGTTATATCAAGGTATGATTGGATCTTTGCTTTATTTAACTGCAAGTAGATCTGATATAATGTTTAGCATATATATGTGTGCACGATATCAATCAAATCCTAAAGAATCACATGTAGCTGCAGTTAAAAGAATTTTTAAGTACTTGATAAATACTCAAGATGTAGGCTTATGGAACTCAAAATAATCTTTACTAGAATTAATTAGATATAGTGATTTAGATTTTGCTATTTGTTGCTTAGATAGAAAGAGTACAAGTAGAACATGTCAATTTTAGAAGTAAACTTGATCTCATATTTTAGTAAGAAACAAAACTTAGTAGCCTTATCTATGATGGAAGTTGAATACATTACTATTAGAAGTTGTTGTGCTCAACAATTATAGATCAAATAATAACTATTAGATTATGATATCACTCGTATCAATATTTCTATTCGATGCGACAATACAAGTATAATATATTTAATAACAAATTCAATATTACACTTAAAAACAAAACATATAGAGGTTCGACATCATTTTATTAGAGACTATATACAAAATAATGATATAACTCTTGAGTTTGTACCAACTAAAAATCAAATAGTAGATATTTTCACTAAACCTTTGAATGAAGAAAGATTTTGTGCCATAAGAAAGGAATTAGGCCTATTTGATCCATTTTGTTAAAATCTATTGATGCGAAAATCCATCTCGAGGTCAGATTGGTTGGAGTTGTATGATGGTGGCAAGTCGGCGATGATGGGATGGAGGTGACTGTACCCATAAGAGAAGTCTTCAATCAGAGTTGACTCCGGCAGGGATCCTCCAACGCTCAAGTTAGTTCTCCATTCAATAGAGGAAAGAAGATGAGCCTTTGGGAGAGGAGTTGGTACCTTAGGGTTCCTCTTTTTTCCTCTTTTATAGAAGGGTCTGGAGTTTATTAGGATCGTTTGGGGGTTGTTAGTCGTGGGAGAGCAGTGAGTTGTCAGAGATATTTTGTTTGTCCACTAGAATATTCTCAGGAATCATGTCAGGCATTGTCCCCTCATGGCATATAGGAGAAAAATTGACAACCCAAAGTTTATCCTAGTAGAGTTCATCCTAGAGGAGTTCATCATTGGAGAGTTCATCTTGGAGGAGTTCATCTTGGGGGAGCTCATCTTGTAGGAGTTCATCCTGGAGGAGTTCATCCTGGAGGAGCTCTTCCTAGAGGAGCTCTTCCTAGAGGAGTTCATCCTGGAGGAGTTGATCCTGAAGAGTTCATCCTAGAGGAGTTCATCTTGGAGGAGTTCATTCTGAAGAGTTCATCTTGAAGAGTTCATCCTGGAAGAGTTCATCCTGGAGGAGTTCGTCCTAAAAGAGTTTATCCTAAAGCAGTTCATTCTAGAGGAGTTTATCCTGAAGGAGTTCATTTTAGAGAAGCTCATCCTGGAGGAGTTCATCCTGAAGAGTTCATCCTAGAGGAGTTCGTCTTGGGAGAGTTCATCCTGGAGGAGTTCGTCTTGGGAGAGTTCATCCTAGGGGAGTTCTTTCTTTTGGTAACTTCAAGTTTGGCTTGAGATAGGACCTTGGCCTTAGCTTTCTGAAGACCTATAATTGGCCCATATTGTGACTGATTTTCCTCCTTTGATGACTTTAAGCTTGGCCTGAGATGAGACCCCAGCCACAGCCTTCCGAAGACCTTTAATGAACCTATATTCTCATGTCTTCGCCCTCTTTTGATAACTTCAAGCTCGATCTGAGATGGGACCTCGGCCATAGCCTTTCGAAGACCTTCAATCAGCCTACATTCCCATGTCTTTGGCAAGCATAAAAGTTTTCCAACAATAGCCCCCTACTTTCGAGTTTGAGCCTTGGTTTGAATGGAAAGAGTATACTAAATCAAACATGCCGAAGTCTTATCCTTTTTTATTATTTAAACTTAGGGTCCTTAGGTTTCTTATTGAAATTGTTCGAAGGTCTTCAATTTTATCCTCAGCCTTTTAAGCTTAGATTTCTTCTGACTTCTGCCTTCTAAAATTGGATTTTTGCACATATTGATATTCTGAGCTCAAATTTCTATAAATCTTTATCTTTTAAGGTTGGATTTATGCAAATCTTCACCTTTTAAGGTCGGATTTCTGTATATGTTGATATTCTGAGCTTAGATTTCTACAAATCATTGCCTTTTAAGGTTGGATTTCTACACATATTGACATTCTAAGCTTAGATTTTTGTAGATCTTCATCTTTTAAGATCGAATTTCTGCACATATTGATATTCTAAGCTTGAATTTTTGCAAATCTTCGCCTTTTAAGGTCGGATTTCTGCACATGTTGACATTTTGAGCTCTTGTTTAAAAATTGGAGGCCTTCACCCTCACATGGACGAGGTTAACCTCCTATTTTAAATAACCAGAGGCTTTCATTCATATCAGGATGAGGTTCTCCTTTTGTTCATAACACGACTGTAGGGGCACACTAGGACCGCTGGAAAGGCCTCTCCCTTCATCTCATCTTAGATCAATGAAGCCTTCAACTTTGCTCACATTAGGATGAGGTTCTCCTCCTATTTTTAACACGGCTATAGGGACACATTAGGGCCGCTAGAGGGGCCTCTCCCCTCATCTCATTTTAGATCAATGAGATCTTCAACTTTGCTCACGTTAGGATGAGATTCTCCTCCTATTCCTAATGTGGCTGTAAGGGCACATTAGGGCCGCTGGAAGGGCCTCTTCTATCATCTCATCTTAGATTAACGAGGCTTTTAACTTTTCTCATATTAGGATGAGGTTCTCCTTCTATTCCTAATATGGCTGTAAGGGCATATTAGGGTTGCTGGAAGGGCATCTCCTTTTATCTTGTCTTAGATCAATGAGGCCTTCGACTTTGCTCATGTTAGGATGAGGTTCTCCTCCTATTCCTAATATGATTGTAGGGGCACATTAGGGCCACTGGAAGGGCCTCTTTCCTCATTGTCTTAGATCAATAAGGCCTTCGACTTTGCTCAAATTAGGATGAGGTTCTCCTCCTATTCATAACGTGGCTGTAGGGGTGCAAAAGGGCCGTTGAAAGGGCCTCTCCCCTCCTACCTTAAATAATCGGAGGTCTTCTTTAATTGATGTTCTTGTTAAGTCTGCTTCTTTGATCTTGATTTTTTTTTTTAACTTGAATTTAAGCTTGGTAGTTCGGCCTTGGTTGCAATTTTGACTTCAGCTTATCCTTGACTCTGACCTTGGTTTGGCCTTAAATCTGACCTCAGCTTGGCTTAGGCTTTAACCTTAGATTTTTTTTTGGGCTTGGCTTTCTGAGGTTGAATTTTTGTTGGCCTCAATCTTTTGATCTTGAACCAATGTAGATCTCAGACTTGTATGATCTTTCCCTCGAATTTATCTTGCTTGCACCTTGGATGGGTCTTGAACTTGATCTCGAATTGGTCTAGATTCTAACTCTAGCTTTAGCTTTAGCTTCTTGAACTTAGTCATGATTGGCTTTGAGTGCCATCCACAATTTTAGTATCCTATAGCCCTGTTAGAAAGAAAACATAATGGACAAAAGCTTAAAAGTGTCTTACCATGAGTTCTTTGTTTGGGAGACCTTAGGCTCTGTTTGGCCACCTCTTGTTACTTGATTTGAGCTTTTATTTTGGGATAATTTGACTTGGATAATCCCAGTTCAGGTCAAACTTTATCTTCTTCTCCTTCTCCTCTTTCTTCTCTTTTTTTTGTATTTATTTTGGTTTCAGTGGGTGAAATTCATAGAACCGTGTATCAAGATTGTGGCATTTGTGGGTGGCTTTGGAGTTGCTCCCAGTCAGCTTTAGCTATTTGATGTTCAAAAAAGATTGAATGAATACATGAAACTTTGACCGCATTGGAAGCGTACGGACCTCAGCTCTGCCATGGTGCACCATCTGGGTGTGTAGGGGAGAGGATCAGCATCATCGAGAGAACCTCAGCCATGCTTGAACATAGGGGAAAGGTCAGCGGGGGGGAGGACATCGGGATACATGCAGGCACAATGGAGAAAGGATCGGCCGACTGGCTTGTTCTTTCCTCTTTATCCGTTTCTTCTTCTTCTTCCCTTCTTTTTTTTTTGGTGGGGAGAAGATCGGCGCCATCTGAAATCATGATAGAGGACCTTGGCATCATCTAGGATTGCGAGGGAGATCAGTGCCACCCAGGATTAGGAAGGAAGACTTCAACGCCATTGCGATGGGTTTGCTCGACTGGAGGGCATGCCCAGACATGCGAGAGAGGGGAGATCAGTCAAAGGGATGCCCGAAAGCATGGGAGAGGGGAGATTGGCCAGAGGGATGCCATCGATTCCGCCTAGGAGCGTAGGAGGGGAACTCAGCCATGGCTAGGAATGCATAGGGAGGAACTCAGCCACAGTTGGGAGTGCCTAGGGAGGAGATCGGCCAAAGGATGCCATCGATGGCACCCAAATGCGTGGGAGAGGGAAGAACGTCAGAGTCAATGGGGGTTGCACTTAGGAGAGGAGACTGGTTGTAGCTAAAGGCATGCGGGGAGAAGGTTGGAGCTACCGTGGGTTCATGAGGGGGGAGAAGGTTGGAGAGATCGTTCGAGTTTCACCTGGGAGCGAGAAGATCAGATGAGGCCGGACGCGCATGGACTAAGGGGCTCATGGATGCCAACCCCTCCCCATCTCCTTCTCTATTTTTTTGAAATAGAACCTCATAGCCGGAGTCGCTGCAGGATGCACCTGGGAGCACATCGGAGGAGCTCGGTCAGAGATGCATGGGTGCATGGGAGAGGAACTTGACTGTCGGGGGCGGTGGGAGAGAGGAGATGACTGGAGTTGCAAGGGTGCGAAGAAGGCCAACTAGAGTTGCTCTGTAGGGTAGAGGGAAGCCTACTGGACCAGTGGTAATGTGGAGGAGAAGGTCGGATGGATGCATAGGGGCTGAAGATCTACTGGAGTTGCCGGAGGTCGCTCGGGTGCGTCGGCGCAGAAAATCTACGGATCGAAGGTCGTCCTTGAAGAAAATAGTGCAGGATTTGCTATGCTACTTTCAAAAAATATTTCAAAAATAGCAATGATGCAGTGAAAAATAATTAATCTAATTAATTATCTACTGATTATATCAGATTATTTAATCCTATACATTAGGATCTAAACATAATATGTATGCATACATCAATAGATCTGAAAATAAAACTATGTAATAAACTATTTACTACATCTAAGTGTTCAAAATATAATACCTTTTTGTGGATAGTCGATCACTATAATTTGAGTCTATCAGATAATGCTCTAGTATCATATCACAGCTGCACATATGTCCGACCTCTATGATTGGTCCACACGGTGCTTCGGATCCCGATCAGCCCCACTGGAGTGCTAACTCCTCGTCGGAGCCTTCGATGACTGATCATGATCGATTCAATCAATTGTATATTTTTTAATTTTTTAGATATTCTAGAAAATCATAAATATTGGAGGATGATGAAGATGTGTTTCAAATTTGGTGGCGATCCGATGCTCACAGCACTCGATCTCTCCACCCGAACCCAGATTTCCAAATCTAGGATTTCACTCGGCCCAAAAATCCTAACACACTAAAAATTATATCACACCCTCTTTGTGTGAAGTTTTTTCATAAAATAAGTTTTGATGAAAAGATAACTTTTAGATCTATAATCCTTGTTTAGATAATATCTAAAAATAGGATATCATTAGAGGTGAAAGTCAAAAGAGAAGAGAGGCATAAGGGAAAAGAAAAGTGCTGCAGGATCCTGCTCACCTTCACTCCAAAATTTATTTCATCCAGAACTAATGCCCAAACACCCTAAAATTTTTACCATGTAATGCTAACCCCTTTTCTGCAAGCACAAAAGTTCTCATAATTTATTGGCCTGAATACCATGGAAAAACCTTATGGAAAATGATAAGGATCGAGTGGTTGAGAGGTTTTAACCACTTAATTTCAAAAATCAAATGAGCCTCTTATCCTTATCCAACGCCCCCTCCCTTATGCTTAACATGCAGAAGGACTCTCCTTCTATGTGCATATTTTTATTTCTCCAAAAAATGTTTGACAAATAAAAGGGAGGGTGTGGAAAGTAGAGTGGAAAAATAAAAAATGGTGGGCACATGAGAGAACTTGAATTCAAACTTCATTTGACTTGGTCCTAATTGGTTTCAACCAAATCAATTAATCTAGATCCAATTAAACTAAGTTAAATCTAACTAAATTAGGCTTAGCCTAATTCAATAAAATTTTAATCAAATTAGAAATTAATTAGATTTAGGTCCTGATCAAATCAGGGTCAAAACTTCCGTAGCGATTAGGTCATCTCATGACCTGATTGGGTCAAATCCAATCGAAATAAATTCAATCAAACTTGATCAAATTTTCATTGCTCAATTAAATTGAGCTAATCAGTAATCAAATTGGTAATTAATCCTCTAAAAATATCTGAGTCCAAATCGAATGGATTATTGGGTAATAGAGTCCTATCAACATGAAACTTTTGAAGAGTCCTAAACCAGTGGGACTTTTGAACCCAATGTCCCAAATGAATCGAACTCACAATCATAGTCTCAGACTAGTAAAACTCTTGATCAGAGAGTCCTAAATGAGTAGGACTCAGAGTCCCAATCCAGTAGGACTCTTGATCATAGAATCCCAATCTAGTAGGACTCTTGACCATAGTGTCCTTGATTATCAGGACTCATGATTGGAGAGTCCCAGACAAGTAGGACTCAGAGTTCCAATTCAGTGAAACTCTTGATCACAGTGTTTCAGTCTAGTGGAACTCTTTACCATAGAGTTTCAGACCAATGAAACTCTAGATCAGCCATCAGATCAGGTAGAAACTCCTAATGTGTGTGACCCCATCGGTCCGAACGTAAGCCAGTAGCACAAAAATCAATTTCTATATTAATCAAAGTGACCATCTAACAATGGTACCTGACATCCAAATAGGTCGAATAATCATAATCACAATATTTAGAATCTATGTGAATATGGTTACCGTATAATTCATCTCTATGATCTTTGTGTAATAGATGACTCAAGGTTAGACTGTCAACCCTAGAAAATACATCCATGTCATGTCTTAAAGTAATTAGTCCCGTGACTCCTCACTAAGACTACCTCGACTAAGATTTTGCTAAATTAAAATATAATTGAACACAGTTCCTAAAATCAGGAGTGGTCAATTCCATCTTGATATACGCACCGACTCCATAAGTACTTGACTGTGCCCAAAAACCTTCCATCACTGAATTGGAAATTTAGATAGTCCAGCACCAACATAAAGTGAGTTGCTTGAAAGTCACCATGGTGATCTCAGGTCGGAGGGACATTTATACCCATATTCCATCGAAGCTAATCTTGATAGGAGAAAAGTCCTGAAGTTGGTCACATTCAGTATAGATGTACCCATACATCTTACTTGCATGCCGTATCAGTGTCTCAACACTCCTTGGTTATGAAGATAATCAACCTATATGGCGCACAATGACCTATACTTTATAAACGTTGTCATCCTAAGTAACAACGTATCATTTGGTTGTGAACTATTTAAGGACTAAATGACAAATCCTTCTTTACCGAATCTAGATAGTCTTAAGAACTTTATCACAACACAGGAGTTTATTAGAGGATAATAAAATTTATGATAAAAAATGCTAAAATAACTTTTATTAATTTATAATTCATATATAATTATAAATATATGATCCAACCATCAACAGACTGATGATTGGCTTTGAAATACATTTCCAACAATCTTCCACTTGGACTAAAGCTAATCAGTGCTGTATCTAATACCTATCTTTGACTTAAAGTCATCGAACTCCTTCACCGCAACAGCTTTAGTGAATAGATCGGCTAGGTTCTCCTTTTCATCGATCTTTTGAAGGTCAACATCATCTCGATCCATAATCTCTCGGATAAGATGGTAGTGGCGCAGAATATGCTTCGTTCGCTAGTGTGCCTTTGGTTCCTTCGTCTGAGCAATGGCTTTTAGAGCTGTCATAATAAAGTAGAACTGGATCATCAAGGGAGGATGCTACTCTAAGCTCAGTGATGAATTTTCTTAGCCACACCACTTCTTTGGTAGCATCTGATGCAGCGACATACTCTACCTCACAACTGAACCGATCATAGTGTGCTGCTTGAAACTCTTCCAGTAGACGGTCCTACCATTAAGGATAAATATATATCCCGACACACTCTTGCTATCATCATGATTGGACTGAAAATTAGAGTCTGTGAACCCCATAAGTTTTAAGTCTGATTCACCATATACAAGCTACTGATCCTTAGTATTTTTTAAATACTTCAGGATGGTTTTAACAACCTCCAAGCGATTCTTCCCTGGATTAGATCGGTATCTACTCACTACACCTAATGAGTATGCCACATCTGATCGCGTATATGTCATGGCGTACATTATAGAATCCACTGCTGAAGCACATAGTATTCTATTCATACGCTCTCTATCTAGAGGTGTTGTTGGACAATCCCTCTTTGAAAGAGAAATTCTATGGCCTCTCGGTAGATAGCCTTTCTTGAAATTTTTCATGCTGAACCATTTCAGCATAGTGTCAATGTATGTGGACTGGGACAATCCAAGCAACGTTTTAAATCTATTTCTATAGATCTTCATCCCTAGGATGTAGAAAGCTTCTCCCAGATCTTTCATGGAGAATTGTGATGATAGCCAGATCTTTATTCTTTATAATGAAGGGACATTATTTTTGATTAAGAGAATGTCATCCACATACAATACTAGAAATACTATTACTGGACCATTAGCCCATTTGTATATGTAGGGCTCCTCTTCATTCTTAACGAAGTCATATGTTTTGGTTGTTCTATCAAATCATATATTTTAGCTTCGAGATGCCTGCTTTAGTCTATAAATGGACCTTTGAAGCTTACACACCTTAGAGTCATCTATGAACGTGAAACCTTTAGATTGTATTATATATACCTCTTCATCCAGCTCTCTATTCAGGAAAGCTATTTTTACATCCATCTACCAGATTTCATAGTCCAGATGGGTAGCTATGGCAAGCATTATCCGAATGGATTTGAGTATTGCCATAGGAGAGAATGTCTCATCATAGTCAATACCAAAATATTGATGATACCCCTTGGCAACCAGATGGGCTTTATAGGTCTCCACCTTTTCGTCTGTGCCTCTTTTTCTCTTGAAGACCCATTTATACCCTATGAATTTTATCCTCTTGGGTGGGTCAACCAATGTCCATATATTA
Organism: Cocos nucifera; assembly: GCA_006176705.1. Lineage (NCBI taxonomy): Eukaryota > Viridiplantae > Streptophyta > Magnoliopsida > Arecales > Arecaceae > Cocos > Cocos nucifera. Next base: position 139,912 of record QRFJ01002186.1, on the reverse strand, counting down.
TTGACCTTCATGAATTTCATCTCGAATTTCATGGCCTCAAGCCATTTCTTAGAGTCGGATCTCTGCATTGCATCCATATAGGTGATTGGATCCTGATCGTTCTCATCGAATTCGATAGGATCCCCATCCCAGACTAAAAAATTATAGTATTTATCCGATTGATGTGGTACTCTACTATTAGATATATGTGCCCTAGAAGCCAGAATTGGCTGACACTTGTAATACATTTCTAGGGGCAAAATTGTAATTTTGACTATAATTAATAAAATGGGTTATTTTCTATCACACCTGTGTATTTAGTATCTGTGATACATCCTTTGAGTTAATGGTAATGATAATTCATATTTTCAAGAGTTGAAAATTTAAGACATGAATAATCATTATTAACTCATAAAATGCTCCCGACCATAGGATCATCACGAGGATGGTGATTGATCCGGAAGGTTGGTGTACAATCGCTTCTCTTTAGTAGATGAGTCTTGAGTCTACGGTGTGGAGACACCGGAGCGAAAGTATAGGTACTCGTTAGAGAACGAGGGCACTGAGCGTGACCACCTTGAGTAGTCATTAGAAAGTCTACCTTCTCATCAATGACTGACTCGATGCTGCAGTAGTGTGTCTGGTTCTTTGACCTGAGGTGCATCGGCAGTTCACCTTGAGGGTGTTATAGTTTGACTACACCATTACTCGGTCTCCTAGCCATATGGAACCCTGAGGTGTATGTTGGCTATAGCATGTTCATTGTAGGAACTGGATTGCATCAAGATGGAATCTATCTACCTCGGTGGTAGAGGAGCAGCCCTATGATGATCATGAGAATCAAGTCCAGAAGCCCATGGCCATGGCAGAGTGAAATAATAGAAAGAGTTTCTATTTAGATTTTCACATTGGACTCGAATCGAATGATTACATCATATGACAGAGACTAGGGTTTGACGAGTTCACCTTAACCCTAATCTGATCGGGGCTCAAGATAGAAGAACTTAATCACACAGGTAGCTGCACCAAGAGGTTCGCATTCAGCTCTGATGGGTTGCCACCATATACTGCTAGGTGTCACTGGTGGATTTTGGGAGCAATTAGAATGATTTAGATGATCGATCATTCTAGCTGTTCGAATCAGAAGAGTTCTGATCCATCGAAAGGAGTTTCGATGATGTCGATGATAGAGATCATGACATATCCCATTACCATACAGAACTGAACCTAACTGGGTCACACAAACAAGGGTTTGAATCTGGTGATCATCAATTGAACTGATCTAGTTCAATTGATCTGAATGAGATTCAATTAGGTTCAAGGAAATCGTGCTAGCACTCGATTGAACCTAACGTTCTTCTTTTACTATCATAAATAAGTTGTCCTGACTGAGCCAAAGGAGTTTGTGCTCAATCAGAGGCCTTCATATGGTCTGACTGGAGGTTGTCCAAGTCAGAAAAGGTTGTCTTATTTTGTAAGACATTACCTGCCATTTTTGGTCACCTGCCATTTCTTGTTCTTTGACTTTGGTCAAAAGTCTACCTTTGACTGGTCAAATGTTGACCATTGACACTTTGACTTTTGACCACATGTCATGCACCTATTGGAGAGCTGGTGGGGGCCTGTCCCCCTGCCAGAACCTGGCAAGGAGAAGGGCGCACGCCAAGGGTGGCGTGTGCCCAAGTTGGAGGCGCCTAGGAGTCCTTGTTGGACAAGGACTCCATCTCCTTTTTGGATTCCAATTAGAGTTCTCTAAGAATCCAACTTTGACTGGTCTTAGGCACCCTCTAAGGAGGAATCCAGGGGACTCTATTCCAACCAATCAGATTTAGATCTGATTTCACAAAGGGTTGTGATTGGTTGGGAAGAAGAGGAGTTGGATCACAGCTTAGTCTATAAATAAGACCCTGCGCCCAACTCAGATTCTAATGAATGCAATTAGAATAGAATTTCCCACGCCCCAAGGCTGCCTCTCCCCTCTTCCTCCATGCCAAACTTCTCCTCCTTCTCCTCTCCACGTCCAAAAGGAGTTTTGGACTTGGTTGGTGCGATTCCAGATCAAAAGAAAGGCGATCAAAAGCTAAGAAGGCTGCGCTGCTGCAAAGGACGACTGCTGATCTTCAAAAGGAGTTTTGAAGATCCTCCAGATCAGATCCAGATCTAATTTTTGGAGATGTGATAGAGAAGAAGAGGATCTCCAGATCCAACCTGAGTGGATACCGGTAGAGGCCAGGCGCTTGCGTGGCTAGATCCAGAACCTTCCGCTGCAATCAGGATCATCAACAGGGTAATAGGATTACCCAAATCAGGTAAATTAAATTTGATTTAATTTATCTTATTTTATTTTATTTATTAAAATAATAAGAATTAGATCTAAAACATATCAAGATCTGATTAGGATCAAGAGAAAAATTTTTTGAAATATATCTCTTGATCTGATCAGATCTGAACGAACCTGGACCGGGAAATCAGGATTTTCCTTCAACTGGTATCAGAGCCAAGGTTCTAAATTGTTTAGATCTGATTTTAAATTTATTTTAATTAGAAAATAAAGTGATTTCAGATGTCACATGAGATGTGATCAGATCTGAAATCAGAAAAAATTAAAATTAAATGATTTGGATCTAAGATTAGAAGATATGCATGACTAGTTCTAGAAATAGAATAGTTCTATAGAATAGTCTTGCATGTTTTTGATTTAATCTGATTAAATCATATTTTAGATCTTCTTTATTTACTATTTTTTGATATTATAAGTGTTATAATAACATCTAAAAAATAGCAAATAAAAATTATTTAATTTTAAATATCATATGAGATATGATTGATGCATGTCTAGACTAGTTGTAGAATAGTTCTACATAATTGTCTAGATTAGAATTTATTTTGATTAGATCAATTTAAATCTAATTTTTTAGATTATTATGAGATAATTTAGATCTGAAAAATATGCATGATTCGATACATGAGATGTATGCAAAATATGCCATGATTAGATCTAATTTGTATATGAGATATATGATATAGATCTAAAACTATTTTGTAGTATTGACATGTTCCTGATTAAGGCGTTCCTCTTGGCCGTCCGGTCATAAGAACGAAGAAGGGTTTAAAGGCCCTCTTTTCCCATTCGATGGGGTGTTCTTATGATGTGTAGGGGTGCTGCGTGTTCGTCCTTAATCAGAAACCCAAAACTTACTTTCTGCAAAACCCTAGATCCTGAAACCCTAGGATTTATTGTGCATATTTTGTTTATGAACCCTACTTAATTAAGAATTAAGTTTATGGAATATTAATTAGGTCTAAAATTGAGAATTTCAGATCTAAGACATATTCATAATACTGGGTTCGGGCTTGGGTAGCTCAATTAGGTCTAAGCGGTTGATCAAACCGAATCAAGAGTTGGTTAGATGGGATCAACAATGCTTAAATTGACCAGCCTAATAGGATTAAGTCTGGGTCAAGATCGAGTCACGATCAAGCAAGACCTAATTAGGCTCAGAGGTTAGAGTCTGGATTGTAGGCTAACCCAATTGGTTCTGACTCAACAATTTGGTGTCTAAGGTAAGTTTGGCACATACGACCGACTGGTTTTTAATTGGAAGCTACTCGACCTGAATGCGTTCTTGTACGAGTTAATGGCATATTCCTTCCACCGGTCTCACTTACCTGGCCATATCTGTTGACACAGTTCTGATCTGAGGTGGTCAATAATCCGAGCTAACCCATGCCACTAGGTTAGTCATAATTGTTATGACTAAGATAAAGTCTAGTTTAATGAGACCTGAATCAATTCTCCCTAAGAAAAGATTAAGTCTGAGGTCTTCCACCATTGTAGATGTGCGGGCCCTTCCCGGGGTTGATTGTTCTCGGCTGGATACAGTGGCTCAGTTGCACCGGGAAGATGCAACCATGTCTATTAGGCATTGGATGCTATGGGCTGGAGGATGAGTTGGGCTCAATATTTCGGATACGGTGAGAGACTCAATTAGGAACCCAGTCTATGCAAATGGTGGGTCTGACTTAACTAAGGAGTGGATCAATATTCCGGATACGGTGAGATTCATGAATTAGAGACCAAGTTTGGGTGCACCATGATTAGAGAATCATTGAACAAGAGTTGTTCACTCATTGGCTAACCCATCACCAATAACTGTTAGGTGAGGTGATGAGTCAGTTGGTGAGACCGCACCACCCACTAGAAATCATTAATCGCGGAGATTTTCGCATCTCTACAGAGGGAGTGTAGGGATCCGAGAAAATAGTGGGAGCTAATTTGTTTAAAAATAAAATCCCTAAACAAATTGGTCAAGTCAAAATTACAGTATCTAACTAGAATCTTTGACTCTCTACAGGAAAATGTCTGCGTCAAACCCATTGGCACGTATCCTGGACACACATAGACTGACTGGACCCAATTATAAAGATTGGCTCAGGAACTACAAAATTATTTTGGGTTCAGAGAAGTTAACACCATGTTTTGGACCAGGACCCTCCCACCTTACCAGCTCCGTCCATCCACTGAACAGAGAGCGTCTCTGGAAAAATGGATTGACGAAGATAATAAGGCCAGATATTACATGTTGGGCTCGATGTCTGATGAGCTCCAGCGCCAACATGAAGATATCGGGACTGCTCGCCAAATGTTGGCTCACCTGCAGGAGATGTTTGGTGAACAGAGTCGCGCAGCCAAATATCAAGTCACGAAATGACTTTTTAAGGCTAAGATGCGTGATGGGCAGTCAGTCCAAGATCACTGTCTGACAATGATCAAGGACATGGAAGAGCTTGAGAAGCTCGGTGTGAAGTTGGACTTGGATCTGCAGAACGATATTATTCTGCAATCCTTGACTGATGCATATGGGCAATTCATCATGAATTACCACATGCATAAACTTCAAAATTCCTTGGCCGAGTTAATGAATATGCTGGTTACCGCTGAGCTTTCTATGAAAGGTTCTAAAGGCTCAGTTCTTGCTATGGAACGGACTTCTTCCAAAAGAAAGTCTTATGGAAAGAAAAAGAAGTCTGTGAAAAAGCAAAAGGTGGAAGGATCAAAGAAGAAGAAGGCAGAACCGAAGAAAAAGGCCGATGGCAAAGGAAAGTGTTTCCATTGCAACAGCGACGGCCATTGGAAGCGGAACTGCCCTACTTACCTGGCCACCCTGAAGAACAAGAAGGAAGGTCCTTCTGGAGGTATGCTCGTTATTGAGTCTAACCTTACGGTTTCTTCTGCATCCAGTTGGGTGCTTGACTCTGGTTCTAGTGCTCATCTGTGCACTTCTATGCAGGGTCTTGAGGATAGCAGGAGGCTGAGGGATGGAGACATGATCCTACGCATCGGTAATGGAGCAAGAGTTGCTGCAGTAGCCGTGGGAACATACCCTCTTCGATTACCATCTGGTTTAGACTTAGTTTTAAAAGACTGTTATTATGTGCCTGCAGCTAGCAGGAATTTGATTTCTGTTTCATGCTTAGCACAAGAAGGTTATGTGATCACCTTCTTTAAGGACCATTGTAACATTCTTTATGAAAGAAATAAAATTGCAAATGGTTTCCTTGTTTAATGGTCTTTATCAGCTACATATTGATGTACCTATTTTAACTATCGAGCAAAACGTGAATGCCAAACGACCTAGGGATAGTCCAAACGACAGATATCTATGGCACCTGAGATTAGGTCATATAGCAGAAGATAGGATCAACAAATTGGAGAAAAATGGGCTATTGAGTCCATTGACTTTTGAGTCATATCCAACTTGTGAATCTTGTCTTCAAGGCAAAATGACTAAACTCCCTTTTGTTGGACATGGGGAGAGGGCCACAGATCTCCTTGCCCTAGTACATACTGATGTGTGCGGCCCATTTGATGTGCCGGCTAGAGGCAATTTTGTCTACTTCATTACCTTTACCGATGATCTGTCTAGGTATGGGTATGTGTATCTTATGAGACACAAGTCTGAAGCCTTTTGAAAAGTTCAAAGAATTCAGACATGAAGTAGAAAAACAAACTGGAAAACCCATTAAGGTTCTTCGATCAGATCGAGGAGGTGAATACCTTAGCCGGGAATTCCTAGACTATCTTAAGGAAAATGGCATAGTCTCTCAATGGACTCCACCAGGAACACCTCAACTCAACGGGGTTTCAGAATGGAGAAATCGGACTCTATTGGATATGGTTCGATCCATGATGAGCTTCACAGACCTCCCTGATTTTCTTTGGGGACATTCATTATTAACTTCAATCTATTTACTGAATAGGGTTCCCTCTAAAACCGTTCCTACCACACCGTATGAGATATGGCACGGTAAGAAACCAAGTCTGAGTCATCTCAGAATTTGGGGTTGTCCGGCTCATGTCAAAAGACAACAAGCGGACAAGTTAGAGTTTAGGTCCTTTAGAGCTCGATTCATAGGATATCCTAAAGAGTCATTAGGATACTATTTCTACATTCCAGAAGACCACAATGTGATTGTGAGTCGACATGCCATATTTCTTGAAAAATAGTTTATTCAAGATAGCGGCATTGGAAAGCAGATTAAGCTTGATGAGAAAGTCTCACAAGCAGAACGAGCTAAGGACCAAGTGGAACCAAATCAGGTTGAGCCAATAAGAACACTACCTCCTCCACCTCGTAGATCGGAAAGAGTTTCCCGTCCCCCTGAAAGATACTTAGGTATTATTTCAGAGGATGTAGAGGAAATGTTCCTCATAGGTAATGGTGCTCATGGTGATGATCCCAAAACCTACAACGAGGCGATATCAGATATCGACTCCGAGAAATGGCTTGAGGCAATGAAGTCAGAGAATTGACTCGATGCACTCAAACCAAGTCTGGACCTTGGTAGATCCACCAGAAGGTATAGTACCTATTGGGTGTAAATGGATCTTCAAGAGAAAGATTGGTGCAGATGGGAATGTGGAGACATTCAAGGCTAGACTGGTGGCAAAAGGTTATAGTCAACGTGAAGGCATTGACTATCAGGATACCTTTTCCCCAGTAGCTATGCTAAAATCCATCCGCACATTGCTTGCTGTTGCAGCCTATTTCGATTATGAAATATGGCAAATGGACGTGAAAACGGCATTCCTAAATGGATATCTTGAGGAAGATATCTATATGGAACAGCCGCTAGGTTTCACATCCAGTGATACTGATCACAAGGTTTGCAAGCTGCAAAGGTCCATATATGGACTTAAGCAAGCATCTCGGAGCTGGAACACTCGTTTCAATGATGTGATCAAAAAGTTTGGTTTCATCAAAAATGAAGAGGAACCATGTGTTTTCAAAAGGGTCAGTGGGAGCGCTGTTGTCTTCCTCGTATTGTACGTGGATGACATCCTCCTTATTGGGAATGATATTCCCATGTTGACATCAGTCAAGATGTGGTTGTCCAAGGAATTCTCCATGAAAGACCTAGGTGAAGCATCCTTTATTCTAGGAATTAAGGTCTATAGGGATAGACCGAATAGGATGCTAGGACTTTCACAGAAGATGTACATAGAGGAAGTACTAAAGAGGTTTAGTATGGAAAACTCTAAGAGGGGATTAATACCCTTCAGACATGGTATTCATCTTTCCAAGAAGATGTGCCCCAGCACACCTGAGGAAATAGAACGCATGAGCAAGATCCCTTATGCTTCTGCAATAGGGAGCCTCATGTATGCCATGCTATGTACACGACCTGATATAGCCCATGCTGTGAGTGTCACAAGCAGATATCAGTCAAATCCAGGTGAAGAACACTGGACTTCTGTGAAATGTATCCTTAAGTACTTGAGAAGAACTAAGGATATGATGTTGGTCTTTGGTAATGGAGAACTCCAAGTTCAAGGGATACACAGACTCGGACTTCATGTCTGATATAGATGATCGAAAGTCGACATCTGGAAGTCTGTTTGTGTGCAATGGTGGAGCTGTCAGCTGGAAGAGTTCCAAGCAAACTGTGATAGCAGATTCCACCATGGAAGCAGAATATATAGCTGCATCAGAGGCTGCAAAGGAAGCATTCTGGTACAAGAAGTTTGCTGCAGAAATTGGAGTAATGCCATCAGATGCCATTCCTCTTTACTGCGACAACAATGGCGCCATAGCCCTTGCTAAGGAGCCGAGGTCTCACCAGAAGTCCAAGCACATTGAGCGGCGATATCATCTCATCCGCGATTACCTTGAGAAAGGTTACGTTGAGGTCAAGAGAGTCAACTCCACAGATAATGTGGCAGACCCACTTACAAAGCCGTTGGGCCAGCAGAAGATCGAAGCCCACCTTGAGAAGATGGGACTTAGACTTGTAGCCAATTGGCTTTAGGACAAGTGGGAGATTGTTAGATATATGTGCCCTAGAAGCCAGAATTGGCTGACACTTGTAATACACTTCTAGGGGCAAAATTGTAATTTTGACTATAATTAATAAAATGGGTTATTTTCTATCACACCTATGTATTTAGTGTCTGTGATACATCCTTTGAGTTAATGGTAATGATAATTCATATTTTCAAGAGTTGAAAATTTAAGACATGAATAATCATTATTAACTCATAAACAGCTCCCGACCATAGGATCATCACGAGGATGGTGATTGATCCGGAAGGTTGGTGTACGATCGCTTCTCTTTAGTAGATGAGTCTTGAGTCTACGGTGTGGAGACACCGGAGCGAGAGTACAGGTACTCGTTAGAGAACGAGGGCACTGAGCGTGACCACCTCGAGTAGTCATTAGGAAGTCTACCTTCTCGTCAATGACTGACTCGATGCTGCAGTAGTGTGTCTGGTTCTTTGACCTGAGATGCATCGGCAGTTCACCTTGAGGGTGTTATAGTTTGACTACACCATTACTCGGTCTCCTAGCCATATGGAACCCTGAGGTGTATGTTGGCTATAGCATGTTCATTGTAGGAACTGGATTGCATCAAGATGGAATCTATCTACCTCGGTGGTAGAGGAGCAGCCCTATGATAATCATGAGAATCAAGTCCAGAAGCCCATGGCCATGGCAGAGTGAAATAATAGAAAGAGTTTCTATTTAGATTTTCACATTGGACTCGAATCGAATGATTACATCATATGACAGAGACTAGGGTTTGACGAGTTCACCTTAACCCTAATCTGATCGGGGCTCAAGATAGAAGAACTTAATCACACAGGTAGCTGCACCAAGAGGTTCGCATTCAGCTCTGATGGGTTGCCACCATATACTGCTAGGTGTCACTGGTGGATTTTGGGAGCAATTAGAATGATTTAGATGATCGATCATTCTAGCTGTTCGAATCAGAAGAGTTCTGATCCATCGAAAGGAGTTTCGATGATGTCTATGATAGAGATCATGACATATCCCATTACCATACAGAACTGAACCTAACTGGGTCACACAAACAAGGGTTTGAATCTGGTGATCATCAATTGAACTGATCTAGTTCAATTGATCTGAATGAGATTCAATTAGGTTCAAGGAAATCGTGCTAGCACTCGATTGAACCTAACGTTCTTCTTTTACTATCATAAATAAGTTGTCCTGACTGAGCCAAAGGAGTTTGTGCTCAATCAGAGGCCTTCATATGGTCTGACTGGAGGTTGTCCAAGTCAGAAAGGTTGTCTTATTTTATAAGACATTACCTGCCATTTTTGGTCACCTGCCATTTCTTGGTTCCTTTGACTTTGGTCAAAAGTCTACCTTTGACTGGTCAAATGTTGACCATTGACACTTTGACTTTTGACCACATGTCATGCACCTATTGGAGAGCTGGTGGGGGCCTGTCCCCCTGCCAGAACCTGGCAAGGAGAAGGGCGCACGCCAAGGGTGGCGTGAGCCCAAGTAGGAGGCGCCTAGGAGTCCTTGTTGGACAAGGACTCCACCTCCCTTTTGGATTCCAATCAGAGTTCTACTAAGAATCCAGTTTGACTGGTCTTAGGCGCCCTCTAAGGAGGAATCCAGGGGTCTCTATTCCAACCAATCAGATTTAGATCTGATTTCACAAAGGGTTGTGATTGGTTGAGAGGAAGAGGAGTTGGATCACGCTTAGTCTATAAATAAGACCCTGCGCCCAACTCAGATTCTAATGAATGCAATTAGAATAGAGATTTCCCATGCCCCAAGGCTGCCTCTCCCCTCTTCCTCCATGCCTAAACTTCTCCTCCTTCTCCTCTCCACGTCCAAAAGAGTTTTGGACTTAGGTTGGTGCGTTCCAGATCAAAAGAAAGGTGATCAAAAGAAGAAGGCTGCACTGCTGCAAAGGACGACTGCTGATCTTCAAAAGGAGTTTTGAAGATCCTCCAGATCAGATCCAGATCTGATTTTTGGAGACATGATAGAGAAGAAGAGGATCTCCAAATCCAACCCGAGTGGATATCGGTAGAGGCCAGGCGCTTGCGTGGCTAGATCCAGAAACTTCCACTGCAATCAGGATCATCTACAGGATAATAGGATTACCCAAATCAGGTAAATTAAATTTGATTTAATTTATCTTATTTTATTTTATAATAATAAGAATCAGATCTGAAACATATCAAGATCTGATTGGGATCAAGAGAAAAAAATTTTGAAATATATCTCTTGATCTGATCAGATCTGGACGAACTTGGACCGGGAAATCAGGATTTCCCTTCATCTACCAGATCTCCTTAAGGATGCTTCTACAATGGATACTACGTCTGATCTAATCAGATCCAACTCAGGTTCAACAACTTATGTCCGTTCTTCCACCTATCGTACTTCATGAAGTTCGATCTTAGAGGCATTAGTTTCTTCATCGAGAAACTTTTTTTCTAAAAAGACTGTCTTAAGGCTGACAAACACTTTTTGCTTATCAGCAAGGTAGAAGCAGTATCCTTTGATTTCTTTTGGATGACCTATAAAATTACACATGTCAGACCTAGGTCCAAGCTTGTCTGTCATCAAACATTTGATGTAAGTCGGACACCCCCAAACCCTAAGGTGTAAAAGCATTGGCTTATGCCCTATCCATATTTCATATGGTTTTTTTTAATAGATTTACTCGAAACTCTATTTAGAATGTAACAAGCTGACTAGAGCGCATATTCCCATAAGAAGATCGACAAACCAGCAAACCCCATCATGGATCGAACCATGTCCAGTAGGATATAATTTCTTCTTTCAGACACACCATTATGTTGTGGTGTTCCAGGAGGGATCCATTGGAAGAGAATTTCATTCTTCCCAAGATATGTCAAAAACTCATTGAAAAGGTACTAACCCCCTTGGTCAGATCATAGAGTTTTAATACTTTTCCCAGTTTGCTTTTCTACTTCATTTCAAAATAGTTTGAATATTTCAAATGACTCCGACTTATGCTTCGTTAAATAGACATACCCATACCTCGATAGGTCATCTATGAAGGTTTTGAAGTAGAAATATCCACCTCTGGTACTTACGCTCATGGGTCCACATACATTCGAATGTACTAAACTCATGAGTTTAGTGGCTCGTTCACCTTTTTTAGTAAAAGGTGACTTGATCATCTTACCAAAAAGATAGGACTCATAGGTCGAAAATGACTCACATTCACTAACCATAAGAATTCCTTCTTGAGCTAACCTATTAATTTTATTCTTGCTAATATGACCTAGCCGATAGTACCAAAGGTAGACATCGTACACATCACTAATTCTAGGGCATTTACTGGAGGATTGAACCATGTTAACAGTTATAGAAAGTAAATAAATTCTATTGTTCAATTATCCAATCAAAATTGTAACACCATTCAAAATGATATTATAAATTTTTTCTTTTATTGATATCTCAAAACCATTCATGACCAAAAGACCTATAGAAATGATATTTAATAATAAAGTTGGATAATAATAACATTCATTAAGAATAACTTTATTTGAATTGATTACAAGGTTCATGATTCCTAAAGCTAGAATTGAAACTTGTCTTCCATCTCTAATATTCAGGAACCTCTTGCCTTGATCAAATCTCCTACTAACCTGTAAGCCCTGCATAGAATTACAGTTATGATAAGGGCATCCAATATCTAACACCCAGGCAGTAGAATCAAATAAGGAAAAATTGCAAGGTGTTATCATATAATTACCTTGCCCAGCAACCACTTGCTTCTTCCTCGGCCTGTTCGGGTCCAGGGAGGTAACGTATAGAGGATAATTTCTCTTTCAGTACCCCTGCTTCTTGCAGAAGAAGCACTCTATCTGGCTCTGATCGGGCTTGCACTTCTTGTTCTTACTCTATGCAATCGTCCCAGCATGTGGCCGCACCTTCTTTTTTTTCTTCTTCTTGTTCTTCTTTACTTTGTTAAAGGGTTGATGACTAGAAGAAGACCCTCCCACTACATTCACCGTCTTCTTATGGAGTTGGTGATCCTTCTCAAAGTTTTGCAGCAATCCCAACAAGCCATGGTAGTTCACTGCAAGCTTTGTCATTCTAAAATGAGTTAGAAAGGGGAGGAAGGACTTGGGCAAAGAATTAAGGATCGCATCCTTGCCGAGCTGCTCATGCAGAGGAAAGCCTAACTTGCTAAGGAACTCAATCATCTCGATCATGTACAATACATGATCGGTGATTGAGGCCCCATCCCTCATTCAAGCTTTGAAAATGGCATAACTTATTTTATGCCTTTCAATGTCGTCCAGTGTGCCAAAAGAGTCGTTCAATATTTTAAGCATCTCCTATGGCTGGACGTTTTCAAACCTATGGCTGAACTCGTCATTCATTGTCGCCATCATTATACATCGAATGGTGGTGCAGTCATCAAGCCACTTTAGGTAAGTATCTCGGACCACTCCCCTAGCATTCGAGGCTGGCTCCTCAGGTGCTCGATTTGTTACTACATAAAGGATCCGCTCCTACTCCAGGATGATTTTCAACTTACGATACTAGCTATCGTAGTTGAGTCCCATTAATTTGTCATGGTCTAATAATGATCGGTGTGATAAGTTAGTGGTCATGTCTGCTCAAAAAGAAAAATCAAAACTAATTAGTATATGAATTATTAATCCTAAAGACTTGGACTTCAGTCTAAAGGTCCTTTCACTATTTTATATGAATTGATAGCCTTTACCTCTAATTCGAGGAATTACTCTAATTTCTTAATGGGTACTAGAATCCACATAAACTATACATGAGCCCAACTTTGGTTGGTCAACCCATGTGCACCTATGGGTAGATTCAAAATTAATTGTTTCTCTAAATAATTTTTAGTAACATTGATTTTGCCCCATGGACCTAATCAATAGACTTTGGTCTCCACTAAAAAAGGTTCGGTTAGGTCCAACCATTAACATGACCACATTTGGTCTTATCTAACCAATAAATGATCAGGTCCAACTTTGGTCAGCCAACCTAACCACCATCAGAAAGACTTAACCAAATTATCATTTTATGAATGATAATTTTATTAGTCAATAATCATTAGGCCTTTGGGCCTCCAATGATCATTATACTAATGAACCCATTATCACTCAACTTAATGGGAGGCTATGATTTACTTATCTATATAACTATTTCATTTTTAAGGATCTAATAATTTTAGAGGATTTAGTTAACTAATTTAAAAAAATTTAATGAGCCAATTTCGATCCTCCCACTGACATCACCAACTTAGAAAAGAATCTAATCTAAGCTGGCATTAGGAGCACCTAAATTAGTTAGACTGATTTATCTAATAGACATTGGCGAGCCCGAATCACCAAGTGATCTAATCAAAATCTAACTTACTAGGATGGCCAGATAAGTGAGATCAGTGGAAGGGATATGCCATTAACTCATCAAAGATCGAATCAGTGCGAGTAGCTCTCAATTAAAAAATACTAGTCAAATTGCCAAACTTACCTTAGACACCATCCAGTTCATTAGTTTTAATTTGATCAATCTAGTAATTTTGAATTCGACCGTGTAGCCTTGAATCAAGTCCATTTGGTCCTTGTTAAAGGCATGGACTTGACCAACTACAACTATTGTAATTGAGTCTATAGAGTTCTTGACCTAGTCTAAATTAATATTTAATTAGATTTGATCAATTACTCTAAATTAGTCCATCTTTTAACTAACCTTAGGTCTAACCCAATTTATGGACCTAATTCAGTTAACCCAATAATCCACAAGTTTATGATTAATGACTTAGAGTCTTAATTCATAATTCTAGATACTAAATCATTATACTTAATTTTTAATTAAGTTTATGGGCTGAGGGTTAGAGTTTGGCATTTTAAAAATATTTTTTTTTAATTTTAAAAGATTCTTTATAACTTAGCATTGTTATCCAATTGAGTCGACTCATTTCAAAATTAAATCATCTTAATTCACAAACAACACTAGTTGTAGGGTTTAATATGAAACTATGTACACTACATAATCATGAAATCATGAATCAAATATTATCTAATTATGCATTCATGATCATAAATTAGATTAAAATCTAATATAATTAAATTATAAAAATATTAGCTTAAATCTAGTAATTTCATGATTAACTATATAAATCAGCAATGTACCAGGATAATCTTTTCACTATAGGGAGTGAATCCTATAGCAGGACAACCTACAGTCCATGCGATCTGCATTTAATTTTTTAGATCTAATTAATCTAATTGTTAGATTAATATTTGGATCAAATCTAAATTATTAATCTAAATATGCAAGCATATCATGTTTAAAGAACCTTGCTCTGATACCAATTGAAGAAAATAGTGCAGGGTTTGCTATGCTACTTTTAAAAAATATTTCAAAAATAATAATGATGCAGTAGAAAATAATTAATCTAAATAATAATTTACTAATTATATTAGATTATTTAACCCTATACTTTAGGATCTAAACATAATATCCATGCATACATCAATAGATCTAAAAATAAAACTATGTAATAAACTATTTACTACATCTACGTGTTCAGAATACAATATCTTTTTGCGGATAGTCGATCACCATAACTTGAGTCCATCAAATAATGCTCTAGTATCATGTCATAGCTGCACACATGTCCGACCTTTACGGTTGGTCCACACGGAGATCCTGATCTCGATCAGCCCCACTGGAGTGCTAGCTCCTCGCTGGGACCTTCAATGGCTGATCAAGATCGATCCGATCGATTGTATACTTTCTAATTTTTTAGATATTCTAAAAAATTAAATATAGATATTGGAGGATGATTAAGATATATTTCAAATTTGGTGGTGATCCGATGCTCACAATACTCGATCCCTCCATCTGAACCCAGATTCCTAAATCTAGGATTTCACTTGGTGCAAAAATCTTGACACACTAAAAATCCAATCACACTCTCTCTGTATGGAGTTTTTTCATGAAATAAGTTTTTATGGAAAGATAAATTTTAGATCTATAGTCCGTATTTAGATTATATCTAAAAATAGGATATTCTTAGAGATGAAAATCATAAGAGAAGAGAGGCATAAGGAAAAAGAAAAGTGCTATAGGATCCTATTTGCTTTCACTATGAGAATGTTTTCACCCAGAACTAATGTCCAAACACTCTAAAATTTTTATCACATAGTTCTAAACCCTTTTCCTATATTCACAAAAATTATCATAATTTATTGACATGAATACCATGCTAAAACAATAAGAAAAATGATAAGGATCGAGTGGTTGAGAGGTTTTAACCACTCACTTGACTTCAAAAATCAAATGAGCCTTTTATCCTTATCCAACGTCCCCTCCCTTATGTCTAACACGCAGAAGGACTCTCCTTCTATGTGCATATCTTTATTTCTCCAAAAAATGTTCGACAAACAGAAGGAGGGGTGTGGGAAGTAGAGTGGAACAGTCAAAAATGATGGGTGCATGGGAGAATTTGAATTCAAACTTCATTTGACTTGGTCCTAATTGGTTTCAACCAAACTAATTAATCAAGATCTAATTAAATTAGGTTAAATCCAACCAAATTAGGCTTAGTCTAATTCAATAAAATTTTAATCAAATTAGAAATTAATTAGATCTAGGTCCTGATCAAATCAGGGTCAAAACTCCCATAGCGATTAGGTCATCTCATAACCTGATCGGATCAAATCCAATCGAATCAAATTCAATCAGACTTGATTGAATCCTCATCACTCAATCAAATCAAGATAATCAATAATTAAATTGCTAATTAATTCTTTAAAAATATTTGAGTCCAAATCGAATGGGTTATTGGGCAACAGAGTTCTATCAACATGAAACTCTTGAAGAGTCTAAAACCAGTGGGACTCTTGAACCCAGTATCCCAAATGAATCAAACTCATGATCATAGAGTCCTAGACTAGTAGAACTCTTGATCAAAGAGTCTCAGATGAGTAGGACTTAGAGTTTCAGTCCAGTAGGACTCTTGATCATAGAGTCTCAGTCCAGTGGGACTCTTAACCATAGTGTCCTAGATTATCAAGACTCATGATTAGAGAGTCCCAGATAAGTAGGACTCAGAGTCCCAATCCAGTGAAACTCTTGGTTATAGAGTTTCAGTCCAGTGGGACTCTTGATCATGGAGTTTCAGACCAATGGGACTCTAGATCAACCATCAGATCAGGTAGAAACTCCTAATGTGTGTAACCCCATAGGTCCAAACCTAAGTCAGTAGCATAGAAACTAATTTCTATACTAATCAAAGTGATCATCTAGAAATGGTACCCGATATCTGGATAGGTTGAATAATCACAATCACAATATTTAGAACCTATGCGAATATGGTTACCATATAATTCATCCCTATGACCATTGTGTAATAAATGACTTAGGATTAGACTGTCAATCCTAAAAAATACATCCATGTCGTATCTCAAAGCAATTAGTCCTGTGACTCCTCACTAAGACTACCTTAGCTAAGGTTTTGCTAAATTGAAATATAATTGAATGCAGCTCCTGAAATTAGGAGTGGTCAATTCCATCATGATACACAAACCGACACCACAAGTACTTGACCGTGCCTATAAATCTTCCATCACTGAATCAAAAATTCAGATAGTTCGACACCAAAATATAGTGAGTTGCTTGAAAGTCACCATGATGATCTCAGATTGGAGGGACATTTATACCCATATTCCATCGAAGCTAATCTTGATAGAAGAAAAGCTTCGGAGTTGGTCACATTCAGTGTAGATATACCCATACATCTCACTTGCATGCCATATCAGTATCTCAATACTCCTTGATTATGAGGACAACCAATCTATATGGCACACAACGATCTATACTTGATAAACGTTATCATCCTAAGTAACAACGTATCATTTGATCATGAACTATTTAAGGACTAAATGATAAATCCTCCTTTGTCGAATCTAGATAGTCCTAAGGACTTCATCACAACATAGAAGTTCATTAGAAGGCTACAGAATTTATAATGAAAAATATCAAAATAATTTTTATTAATTTATAATTCATATATAATTATAAATATATGGTCCAACCGTCAACAGACTAATGATTGGCTTTAAAATACATTCCCAACATAGAGTTCATTTGAAGATATAAACTTGTGATGAAAAAGATTCTAAATCTTTTTTATTAATTAATAAATCATTTACAATATCTCAAGCATTAACAGGCTCATAATTGGCTTTGGGACATAATTTCCAACATTCATCCCTCCTCTTAGGTTGCATAGCTGGGCAATAAGTGGTATCAGAGCCTAGTGCTCTAGCCCTACTTTGATTTAACCATCAAAGAGCCAAAGATTTATGACAACCTAAGTTAGTATTTCTCTAGCCGAGGGATAGTTCACAAATCGATCTTCACTTTTCAATGGATCAAACTATACCTATTGAAAAGCTCGGATGAGAATTTTCATACAAGCACTTGATTATGATATGTGAAGTATCATAGTTAATGGACCATACACATCCACTAAGATAATTGATGGTGAGGAATCAAACAAACCCAAAAAGGAATGAGATAAGATTGATAAGAAAATGACTCAACTCAATGCAAGAGCCATGAATATTTTATATTATGCTCTAGATGCTAATGAATTTAATCGTATTTTAACATGCATGTCGGCTAAGAAAATATGGGATAGATTAGAAGTAACTTATGAAGGCATTGATCAAGTTAAGGAGTCAAAAATTAACATATCTGTGCATAAATATGAACTTTTCAAAATGGAGCATGATGAGTGAATAACTGTAATGTTTACTAGATTTACGGATATTATAAATGATCTTAAAAGTCTTGGCAAGTCTTATTCTAACAGTGACCTTGTGAGGAAGATTCTTAGATCTTTGCCAAGGACATGGGAGGACTAAGTGACTGCAATCCAAGAAGCAAAAGATCTGAATGTTTTATTCTTGAAGGAGCTTCTAGGATCACTGATGATGCATGAGCTAAGCATGAAACAACATCAAGAAGAAGATGTCAAAAAAAGAAGATAATAGTCCTTAAATCCACCATTCAGCAAGATGAGGAATCTAATGAAGTGGAAGATGAAGAAATAATCCTCATCATAAGAAAGTTCAAGAGACTTTTTGAAGAGAAAACAAGGGATGAGGAAGAGGCTACCTACCAAAGGGGAGCATAGTAAGAAAAAGGATAGGGAGCAGCCCCTTATTTTCTATGAATGTAAGAAGTTGGGGCACTTCAGGTCTGAATGTCCTCAACTTAAAAAGATTTCTAAAAAATACAAGAAAAAGGCTATGGTGGCAACATTGAGTGATAGTGATGACTCAAGCTTCGAAGAGGAAGAAGCTCATAAATAAGCCAACCTATGCCTTATGGCACACGAGAATGAGGTAAGTGCTGAAATTTTAAATGAATTTATATTTGAAGAATTTCAAGAAGCCTTGTATGATTTAGTAGATGACTTAAAGAAGTTAGAAACTAAAAACAAAGAACTAAAATTAAAAAATCAAGTCTTTCTAAAAAAAAATGAAACTATCCTAAGTGAAAAACTAGTCTTAACTCAAAAGAATTTAAATTTGAAAAATAAAATTGATAATTTAAAATCAATAGTTGAAAAAATTATTTTGAGTTCAAATAAACTTCATATGATTCTTAAAAATCAAAAGGATATTTATGATCAGGCCGGTTTAGGCTATAACCTCTTAAAAAAATAAAAATTTTTGAAAAATATTTTTGTAAATTTATAAAGTAATAAATTTTTAAATGTTACTTGCTTTAAATGCGGTAAACTTGGACATAAATCTTATACATGCTTCTCCAACAATTCAAGTGTAAAGAAAATATGGGTTCCAAAAGGAACCATTGTGACTAACCTTAAAGGACCCAAGAAAATTTGGGTACCTAGAGTAAGGACATGATTTTGTGTGTAGGTGTGTTTTGCATCTAAAGAAGAAAATTGAAGATGGTATCTTGATAGTGGATGCTCAAGACATATGATCGGTGATGAGTCCCAATTCATCATGCTTGATGCTAAAAATGGAGGGATGGTCACATTTGGAGACAATGGCAAAGGAAAGATCATTGGTCTAGGTAATGTCGATATCACTCCCTCCAAGTATAATAAAAATATTTTATTAGTAGATGATTTAAAATACAATCTCTTAAGTATTAGTCAACTTTGTGACAAGGATTACAAAGTTATTTTTGAATCTTCATGGTGCATTGTAACTAGTCCCAATGATGATGGCATTAAGTTTGTTGGTCATAGACATAGTAATGTTTATATGGTAGATTTGAATGATCTTTCTATGATAAACATGCAATGTCTAGTAGCTATGAATGCCAAAATTAATGAAACTAGTTAGTTTTGGCATCGTAGGCTTGCACACATTAGTATTCATTGGCTTTCAAAGCTTATCAAAAAGAAATTAGTTATCGATTTACCAAAATTAAACTTTAAAAAAGATAAAATTTGTGATGCATGTCAATTAGGTAAACAAACAAGAGTTTTGTTCAAATCTAAGAACATTATTTCAACTTCTAGGCCATTGGAACTTTTGCATATGGATTTGTTTGGTCCTACAAGAACAGCAAGCTTAGATGAAAAACATTATGATTTTGTAATTATCGGTGACTACTCATGTTTTACATGGATTTTCTTTTGGCACATAAAGATGAAACTTTTCATGTTTTCATAATGTTTTACCGAAAAGTTACAAATGAAAAAGGGTTTTCAATTCAATGCATTCGAAGTGATCATGGAACCAAATTTGAAAATCATGATTTTGAAAAATTTTATGATGAAAAAGTAATTAGCCATAACTTTTCAGCACCTAGGACACCCCAACAAAGTGGAGTAGTAGAAAGAAAAAATAGAACTCTAGAAAAAATGCCCTGTACTATGCTATATGAAAGCAATCTTCCAAGATACTTTTGGGAGGAAGCAATTCACACAGCATATTACATCTTAAACGGTGCCCTAATCAAACCAATTTTAAAGAAAATATTTTATTAGCTTTGAAAAGGAAGAAAACCTAACATTGCATATTTTCATGTTTTTGGTTGTCGATGTTTTATTTTGAATAATGGTAAAGAAAAACTAGATAAATTTGATGCAAAATCTGATGAAGCTATTTTTCTTGGTTATTCCTCTTCTAGTAAAGATTTTAGAATTTTTAACAAAAGAACCTTAGTAGTAGAGGAGTCAATACATGTTATTTTTGATGAGACTAATGATCTTCCATCAAGAAAGAGTGAGAGTATTGATGATGCAAATCCTCTCATAGAAGGAATGAAGGAGATCACCCTAAAGGATTCAATAATTCAAAATGAAGAGAATCATGAAGACAAGCAAGAAATTGAGGATGAAGGACAATAAGAACAACCTCAAGGTACAATTGATCTTCCAAAAGAATGGAGGTATGTTCTCAATCATCTCAAAGAACTAATTATTGGTGATCCTACACATAAGATAAGAACTCGCTCTTCACTTAGAGATGCATACAACCATTTTGCATTTGTTTCTCATTTTGGACCCAAAACCATTGATGAAGCCAAAAAAGATTATAATTGGATAAATGCAATGCAAGAGGAACTTAATCAATTCGAAAGAAATAATGTATGGATCTTAGTATCAAGACCTAAAAATTATCCAATAATTGATACAAAATGGGTATATAGAAATAAATTAGATAAAAATAGAAATATAATTAGAAATAAAGCAAGATTAGTTGCAAAGGGTTATAATCAAGAAGAGAAAATTAATTTTGATGAAACCTTTACACCTATTGCTAGACTAGAAGCAATTAGACTTTTACTCGCTAATGCATGCTTTATGAATTTCAAGCTATTTTAAATGGATGTTAAAAATACTTTTCTAAATGGATATATTATCGAAGAAGTTTATGTAGAACAACCTCTTAGTTTTGAAAATCATGCTTTTTCAAATTATACTTTTAGATTAAATAAAGCATTATATGGTTTGAAACAAGCACCTTGGCCTTGGTATGATAGACTAAATAAATTCTTGCTTATTAATGAATTTTCAAGAGGAAATGTAGATACTACCATTTTCATTAAAAGAGATCATGATGAAATCCTAGTAATACAAATATATGTTGATGATATTATATTTGGATCTACTAATGAAACTTTATGTCAATATTTTGCTAAGCTCATGCAAGGGGAGTTCGAGATGAGCATGATGGGTGAACTAACGTTCTTCTTTAGACTTCAAATTAAACAAACAAAGGAAGGGATCTCCATCATCCAAAGCAAGTACACAAGAGAGCTACTTAAAAGATTTGGGATGGAGAGCTCCAAAGCCATTGGTACCCCTATGAGTCCATCATGTAAGCTTGACAAGGATGAAGGAGGTAAAAGTATTGATCAAAAACTTTATAGAGGCATGATTGGTTTTTTATTATATTTAACTACTAGTAGACCAAATATCATGTTTAGTATTTGTTTATCTGCACGATTTTAATCTAATCCAAAAGAATCACATTTAAATGCTGTAAAAAGAATACAAAAATACCTAAAAGAAACTCAATCCATAGGTTTATAGTACTTTAAGAATTCATCAATCGAATTAATTAGATATTCAGATGCAAACTTTGCTGGATGTAAATTAGATAGAAAAAGTACTAGTAAAACTTGTCAATTTCTAGGAGTTAACTTAATCTCTTGGTTTAGCAAGAAGCAAAATTTGGTAGCATTGTCTATAGCTGAGGTCGAATACATTATAGCCAAAAATTGTTGTGCACAAATCTTGTGGATTAAGCAATAACTTGAGGACTTTGGCATCAAACTAAATAAAACTCCCATAAGATGTGATAATACTAGTGCCATAAATCTAACTAATAATTCAATTCAACACTCTAGGTTAAAACACATTGAAATAAGACATCATTTCATAAGAGAGCATGTTCAAAATAATGACATAATTCTTGATTATGTTTGTACTGAAAATGAACTGACTGATATTTTTACTAAGGCATTAAGTAAAGATAAATTCTGTGAGATTAGAAGAGAATTAGGAATTCTTGATCTCCTAGCTTAAACATCTTTATGATTCCAAGCTCTCTTCTATCAAAATATCATCTTAAACTACCTTGAGCCTATATCTCACTTTTCTTTCTCAAAAAGCTCAAATCTAACCATCCTTTGATCACTCTCATGTGTAAAATTCAACCCTTAAAATCTTAGATTTTTTTAGAATTTTTCATCAATTTTTAGATTTTCTTGTGCCATGGGTTGACCAAAGGGATGACTCATGGGCATTCTTGTAATTTGACCAAAATCGTTTTCGCTTGGCCCTATTAATCAAGAACTCCTTTGGCCAAGAGGCCGATCTCCCCTATTTCTCGCTTCACCTGAACAAATTGGCCTTTCTCCCAAACCCTTCAATCAAAAAAATCTCTCGAAATCTTCCTTTCTCCCAAGATCCTCTCCTCAAATAGCCCCTTAAGGAACCAAATTTCTTTCTATTTATTCTCTATTTGGATGGATTGAAGGGTTTTAGCAAACCCTTACCCTAAAATCCACCATGGGCTACTTCCTCAAAACCTTTCATCTCCTTCTCAAATCTGCTCTATTCCACTTTCCCTTGACTCTATCTGGTTGGAATGGCGCCCAAGATGAAACTACTGTAGAGGAGAAAATCAGTCCGTTGCTTAGAGGAAGAAGACCGTCGGAAAAGAATAGCACCAAAGCCCTCTCCTAGTCCAACCTCTACCTCCAGACGATCTTCACAGACTCCTCTTACACCTAGTAAGGTCCCTTTGTCTGATAGAAAGGTTGAACCAGAAAAAAATGTTGATTTTAGTTTCTTTGAGAAAGAAGGATTTTCATTTATGTTAAAAATTAAAAAGCAAGGATGGGATTACTTTTGCAAGTTGAAAGAAGCTACATATGTGGATTTGGTTAGAGAGTTTTATCTAAATTTGGCATACTTCAATGGAACAGTAAAATCTGTTATTAAAGGTACTGAGATTAGTCTTGATCCAATTCACTTGGGCAAAATTCTAAGATTACCATGTGAGGGTTACAAGAAAATGGAACTAACCCATAAAGAAGAAGGACTGAGAGCCATCTTGGGGAGTGAATTTGATGAAAATATGAATAAATTAGAAATCAAGATTCCTTTTGTTGAAATGAGAGTGTTACACACCATGGTTACCAAGTTATTTGTCCCTAGGAGTGGCAGGCATGATTTATTATTTGGTAGGGACATATGTATCGTCTTTCATGTGATTATAGAGACCCCCTTTAACCTTTCTATTTTGATGATAGAAATGATGAGAGAACCTTGAATAGGTCTAAGGAACATTTACCCTATGGTATGGCCCTCTCATTAGTGTTTAGAAGGTTTGGAGTTAGTTTTGAAGGAGAGCCAGTTGCCAGATTATCTCACACTGATACCATCATCACCACACACTACATTGCTGGATTTTTTAAAGATTGATGGTGGTTGGTCCAAATGTGTTGAGGATGCAGAGAGAGTTGAGGAGGAGGGACCATCTTCACCTCCTCATGATCATAGAGAATCTCCTGACTTTCAGTTTGCATCTGATCATGAGACTGATCCTTCAGAGTCAGTGAGGAAAGATGCAGATGTGGCACCATCGAAGAATAGAGACATAGATGTTAGATTCACTAATGACCAGATCAGGAGGATCATTGATCAATTGATTCAGTCGATTATCAATATCCTATCTTAGAGGATTGCAGGTCTTTTATCTCAGTAGATAGCCAGTACCACTCAAGGGGAGAGTACTCACTTCATCCTATCTTTTGATCAATCTGTGATTCCACATGTATCTACTATCTTTTAGTTGCTTACCGCTCAATCTGCATGGCTTGAGGACCTCGAGGGATTTGTTTTGAGATTGACAGGTAGAGTTTTAGATTTATAGAGGTAGGTTTTGGATCTAGCTCATCCCTAGATTAGAGAGGATATTTCAGAGATATCAGATCTTACTGCTGAGGTAGCCAGACTTCAAGGTGTTTTGGAGGGTGGTTTTGACTTCTTGAGGAGAGAGTTCAGAGATTTCAGTAAGACTCGATCTATATAGATTGGTGCCATCACTCAATCCATGTCAAGAGCACTCGATCATTTAGACACTATCAGGATTGCTCTTCTTGCTCAGCCCACTTCCTCTCAGCCTCTTGAGTCATTTCATCCAGGTGCTCGAGCCCGCACCTACACCTATGGTCAAGGCAGATGTGGTCAAGGATGTGCTCCTTAATTTGATCCTATCACACCCCATCACATCTCTAATTCTTCATCTGATTCAGATGTTTCCAGCCATGATCTCTACTAGATTTAGTTTAGTCATTATTGTATTAAGTTGTGATCTAGTATTTCTTAGTTGTTTCTATGAGTTGTTGATCAAGTCATGATTGATTATTTTTTGTTTTGGATCAAACTTATGGCATTGGTACTATTGGCTGTTTGGGTCATGGATAGTTGTATCTATGAATTTTGTATGTTTTGATGGCCTAATTCTCATGAATACTTTTGATATCTTTATATTTTGTATGTTTAGCACTTATATATTTTGATGACTTGATGTTATGATAATTATTTGGATATAAATATGTGATGATGTCATTTGAATGATGTCAAATGAAATCTTTATGAATTGGCTAAATTTTATTATGATCATTATATTGTAAATTGAAAGTTCATTATGTTATAAACTCTTGTTCTAGTAGAAAAACATATGGAATAACTTAAGCTTGAGGCTTTTTCATTTTTGAATTTTAAAATCCTTTAAAATCTTATTTGATGATGTCAAAAAGAGGGAGTAGAGTAAATAAAATTGGGCTATAAGCAAAATTGAAGTAAAATTGATAAAAAAAATAAAATAGAAGTAAAATTAATAAAAAAAATAATTAAGTCAAACACTTTTGTAAATTATTTAAATGCCCGACTATAAGTAATCATCAAACTACTCTTAATGCCATATTGATCAAATAATTGAATATAATATTCTAGTATGTAATGTAGCATGTTCCTTCAAAATTTTTGAAATCCTCAATCAATGCTTCTATATGCTTTATTTTTGCTTATGCTCAAATATTTTATCATCATCAAAAAAGGGGAGATTGTTGCTTCAAGAATTGATTTTGATGATTACAAAGCATTTGAGGGGATTACTAATGAATTTGGCTTGAAAAAAGACTTTTTATATTTTAGGGGCAAAATCATAATTTATCAAGTTTTGATCTGAGAGCCTCAAGAGCAAGTATAGAAGATTTATGATCCTTTGGAGGTAGTCCTATAATTTTTTGATGCTTATTTTGAGAGAAAATCAAGTTTGAAGCGAAAGGATCGACCCCTAAGTCATCCCCTGCTGAAAAGGGCTATTTGGCATGTTGTCTCTGTGCCAAGGGTTGACCCTAAGGTCAACCTCTGCTGTTTCAAAGGCTAAAAATATAGAACAGCTATTTTTCTAGAGTTTATCTCAGAGATCGACCTCGAGATTGATCCCTATGCCATGAGTCGACCCCTGTAATGAAATTTTTTCTGCAACGACTTTTTTTTTTTTATTTTGGCAGGTTTTAATGGTTTCTTTAACGTCTCCAATGGCTACAAATCTTACCCAAGATTCTCTCCTCTACCTATTAAAGATCTAAAAGGCTTTATATAGGAAAAAACATAAGAGATTGGTGTGATTCAATTTTAGCTCTAAGTAAAAGTCACCTTCAAGAAAAGAAGCCTTCATTTCAAGTTCACCTACCTCTCAAGAGCTCTTTCAAATCTTCAACAACCTTAAGAAAAATCAGAGAAGCTTCCTCCATTATTGTGAAAAGCATTCTTAAGGTTTTATTTGCTTACAAAGGGAGCTAAACTTGTATTTGATTGTCATTAAATCTTTTACTCTGCTTTACTATTTTGATTCAAGTTTTGGGAGGTTTCAAAACTTGGAAAAGTTGATCCTAACCTTGAATAGGATTGTATTGGATTGGCTTGTATCCAAAAAATAAGTATTCTAGCATGGGATAGCTAAGGTTGGAGGTTTTCAATGGTGTATTCAGTTTGAATAGGGTTAGTGAATTTTAATTTTCAAATAGAAGCTTGGGGAGTGGATGTAGGTGCAAGAAAAGCACCGAACCACTATAAATCTTGCTTATTTATGGTGTGCTTGCTATCTTTCTTTCCTTAGCTTGTTAAATTCTTTCTCTCTAATCTTTTATATTTTTCTCTAACCTAAATCGCTTCACACACATGTCTTGCATATCATCATTCAATCTTGATATCTTTAAATTAGCTTTAAAATTTTAAAAGCCCAATTCACCCCCCCTCTTGGGTTGCATAGTTGGGCAATAATTTCAAATGCCTCTCTTCAGTCCTCTAATGATCAAAAACATCTCTTCAACCTACCAAACATGAAAAAGAAGCTACAAAACACTTGACGAAAGTGAGAAAAAAAATAAATCATAGAGAGTAATCATAAGTGAAGAGAAAAGGACCAAATACCATTGAAGAGAGAGCATTCTACTCCAAAACTCCAAGAAACATCGAATCAAGAGATTTCATTCAACAAGAAGACAAGCTCAAAAGCTCAAAAGCCTTCAATAAAGAAGATTCCAAAAAGCTTCATCGACCTACTTACTCATCAAGGAGCTTTATGTTCATTTTTATTGTTAAACTTTTATAATTCTTGTGACTTAGCTTCAACAGAATTTTGGAGCTAAGGGGAAGGCCTATCCAAGCCTGAGAATTGGATTATAAGCCGAGGGTTGGCTTAGAATTTGGTTGTGGTTGGTGATCTAGTGTAAAACCAACTAAGTTTTGGATAGTGAGCATTGAAAAACTATTCGACTGTAATCTTGAAGAGATTATAGTGAAATTTATAAGTGGGTCTTGGAGAGTGGACGTAGGTGTAAGGAGCACCAAACCACTATAAATTTTTTTGTATTTATGATTGTTTTGGTTCCTTCTTTCCATTGTGTTTATATTTCTGCATACTTACATACGTTACATTTCAGCACACCTCAACATATCACTAGTTTTTAAAAATAGCACGTAACTTGTTTAAATTTTGAAAAACCCAATTCACACCCCCCGCCTTGGGTTATCTTGCTGGGCAACAATCTATCCAGGTATGGATATGTCTATCTAATAAAATACAAGTCGGATTCATTTAAAATATTCAAACGATTTCAGAAAAATAAACTAAAAAGAGTATTAAAATTCTTCGATCTGACCGATGAAATGAATACCTTCCTGGTGAGTTTCTCACATATCTAGGAGAGAATGAGATTCTCTCTCAATGAACTCCTTCAGGAACACCATAGCATAATGGCATGTCTGAAAGAAGAAATCAAACTTTATTAGACATGGTCCGATCCATGATGGGTTTTGCCAGCTTGCTGATATCATTCTAAGGATATGTACTTGAATCAAATTGCTAACTTTTAAATAGGATTTTAGGTAAGTCTGTAATTAAAATTCCATATGACATATGGATAGGCTATAAGCTAGCACTTTCATACCTTAAGGTCTAAGGGTGCCCGGCTTATGTAAAATGGTTAATCACAGACAAACTAGGACCTAGGTCTAACAAGTGCACATTCATAGGGTACCCTAAAGAAACCAAAGGATATATTTTCTATCATGTTGATGAACAAAAGTTGTTCGTCAGTCTTAAAGCAATCTTTTTAGAAAAAGAGTTTTTTAGTGAAGTAACTATTACCTCTAAGATTGAACTTGATGAAGTTCAATAGGTAGAAAGATCGACACCAGTTGCTAAACCTGAACCAAATTAGATTAGATCAAATTTAGAGCCTAGTGTACCTGCACCGTTAAGACGATCCAATAGAGTACCATATCAACTAGATAGATATTATGGTTTCTTAGTTCGAATGGTGATCCCATCGAACTTGATGAGAATGATGAGAATTCGATCATCTATATGGATGCAATGCAGAGATCTAATTTCTAGAAATAGCTTGAGGCCATGAAATTTGAAATAGAGTCTATGAAGGTCAACGATGTGTGGATATTGGTTGACCCACCTAGAGGGGTTAAACCCATTAGGTGTAAGTGGATCTTCAAAAGAAAGAGGGGTGCAGATAGAAAGGTGGAGATCTAAAAAACCCATTTGGATGCTAAGAAATATTGTCAACATTATGGTATTGACTATGATGAGATATTTTCTTCTATGGCAATGCTCAAATTTATTCGATTCATACTTGCAATAGCTGCCCATCTGGACTATGAAATCTGATAGATGGATATGAAGATAGCTTTTCTAAATAGAGAGCTAACCAAAGAGGTGTATATGATACAATCTAAGGAGTTCACATCCATAGATGAGTCTAAGGTGTGCAAGCTTCAGAGATCCATTTATGGATTGAAGCAAGTATCTTAGAATTGGAACATGCATTTTGATAAGGTGATCAAAATGTATGGCTTCATTAAAAACAAAGAAGAGCCTTGTATTTATAGATGGGCAAATGGTTCGGTAGTCGTATTTCTTGTCTTGTACATGGATGACATTCTCTTAATCGAAAATAACATTTTCGCACTGTAAGGAATAAAAGTTTGGCTATCATCTCAATTTTTCATGAAGGACTTAGGTAAAGCATCCTACATCCTAAGGATGAAGATCTATATGGATAGATCTAAGAGGATGCTTAAGTTATCCCAGTCTATATATATAGAAACTATGCTGAAGAGGTTCAACATGAAGAATTCTAAG
This sequence comes from Cocos nucifera, assembly GCA_006176705.1. Taxonomy (NCBI): domain Eukaryota; kingdom Viridiplantae; phylum Streptophyta; class Magnoliopsida; order Arecales; family Arecaceae; genus Cocos; species Cocos nucifera. The sequence goes on along the minus strand of QRFJ01002186.1, from coordinate 110,916 downwards.
AAGGGTAATCTTTCAATAGGCCATGAAATTTCTCTCTCCAAGAAGGATTATCCGACAACTTCTGAAGAGAAAGTAGGATCCCATATGCTTCGACAGTGGGATCTATCATGTATGCAATGACATGTACGAGATCAGATATGGCACACTCACTAGGAGTAGTAGTTCATACCAACCTGATCTAGGGGAGAATCGCTGGAAGATGGTGAAAATCATCCTTAAGTATTTAAGAAATACTAAGGACCAGTGGTTGATTTATGATGAGTCAGATCTAAAACTTATGAAATTTATAAATTCTAATTTTCAATCTGACCATTATAATAGTATAAGTGTGTTGAGTTGTATCTTTACCCTAAATGGTGGAGCCATCTGCTAGAAGAGTTTCGAGCAGTACACTGTGATGGACTCTATTTATGAAGTGGAGTATATTGCAGCATCAGATGTCGTGAAGGAAGCTGTGTGGCCGAGAAAGTTTATCACCGAGCTTGGAGTAGCATCCTCTCTTGATGGATCAGTCCTACTCTATCGTGACAGCACTGGTGCCATTGCTCAGACGAAGGAGCCAAAGGCATACCAGCGAAAGAAGCACATACTGCATTGCTACCACCTGGTTTGGAAGATCAGGGATCGAGATGACGTGGACCTTCAGAAGATCGATGGAAAGGAGAACCTAGCCAACCTCTTTACTAAAGCCCTGGTAGTAAAGAAGTTCGACAATAATAAGTCAAAGATGGGTATTAGATACTGTACCGAGTAGTTTTAGGACAAGTAGAAGTTGTTAGAAATTATGTCCCAAAGTCAATCATTAGTCTGTTGACAGTTATACTATTCTATATTTATAAATAATTTATTATTAAATAAAATAAATATTTTTATATTTTTATTATAAAGTCTACATCTTCTAATAAACTTTTTTATTATGATGAAGTTCATAGGACTATTTAGTTTTGATAAAGAGAGGATTTATCAATTAGTCCATAAAGTGTTCACGATCAAATGATACGTTATTAATTAGGATGATAACATTTACTAAGTATAGGTCATTGTATGCTATATAGATTGATTATCCTCTTAATCAAAGAGTGTGGAGATACTGATATGGCATACAGATGAGATGTAAGGATACATCATCACTGAATGTGACCAACTCCTAAGCATTCTACTATTGAGAATTGCTCTAAAGGGATATGGGTATAAGTGTCCTTTAGATCTGAGATCACCACAGTAGCTTGCAAGCAACTCACTATGCTTTGATGATGGATAATTTGAATTTTTAATTCAGTTAAAAAAGATTTCTAGGCACAGTCAAGTATCTGTCAAGTCGATGTATGAACAAGATAGGATTGACCACTCCAAGAGTTGGAGAAGATGCATCACTGTATTTCAATTTAGCAAAACTTTGGTTAGGATAACCCATGAGATGAATTTAGTATTTTGAAATACAATGTGGATGACCTAATCAAAGTTCATAGTTAAACTCTGAGTTATCCTATGAGCATTAAGATCAAGGAGATGAATTATATGAAAACTATATCCACATGGGTTCTAAGAATGTTTCTTTACACATTCGACATATCCGATCATTAGGTACTATTGCTAGATGGTCATTTTGATTGGTACAAAAATTTATTTCTATACTACTAACTTAGATTTGAATCTATGGGTATACATAAGAGGTCTTGATCTGATCGGATGGTTGATCAATGATTTAGAATTGTTCTAAAGTCAAATAGTCAATGTGATTGATGTTTGACCTAGTGCAAATATTATAGGAGGATCGATTTGCTATTAAATTACTAATTGGCTTAATTTGATTAAGCCAAAAGGCTAAGATTAAGTTTACTTAAATATGATTTAATTAGATTTAGTTTGGGCTTGATTGGATCAAGTCCAATTGGTTTATTGGATAAGCTAATTGCAAGAAAGAACAAGTCTTGGTTCAATTAGGACTTGTATGCATTCAATTTTTGATTTGATTAGAAATTAAACTAGATTTAAATTTAATTTAATATAATTTAATTAGGCTCTTAGTTGGACTAAGATCATCTCTAATTTTGTTTGTTGGTTTTGATTTAATTCGATTCAAATAATAAGTTGGACCAAGTCAAAACTAGAAGTCCTAGTATGACTAGGATTTCTCCATCTTGTACCATCTTGCTTTCCATGCTCCCCCATGCCAATTCCCCTGGAATTTTCATAAAAAAATTTATTTCTAAAGAGTATCCACATTTTTCTTATGTCTCCCATCATTTTAGAAGGAAATTAGTTGTGGAATAGGTCAAAACAAATAAGATGTTTTGACCTAGGTCTCTATTAGATAGAGTTTGACACAACATTTTTCTTTATCCCTTTGAGGCACCAAACTACCTGATTTCTCACTGATCGTTTCATGAGAAATAGAAGGCTTTTTTGTGCATATTTTCTAGAGTCCATGAAAAAAAATAAGGAGGAGATGCCCAAGAGTTGGGTGCCCCAATCCTTGCTCAATTTGGACCAGCCTTTTGAGGTATTTGACCTAGATAAGGACTCTGTAATAATTCTCAATTTAAAGAAAGAAAGGGCATGAGTTTTCTACAAGTTTTAGACCTGAGAGAGAGTTTGGAATGTGGGAAGCTTGGGTGCAAAGAAAATCTAGGCATGGTGTTTCATTGAGACACAAACCATTGTATCCCTATGAGAGAAAAAGAAGGGAGAAAAAGGGTTCTTCTCTAAGGTTTTTCTTGATTCTCTTCTTCCTCATTTTTATGAGATTTTAGAAGAGTGATTTTCTTTCCAAATCCTCTACTTCTTCTTTTGATTATTGGAGGGTCCAAGGTTTGGAGAAGGAGGCTTCTGATCAGCCATCAAAGAAGGATCAGCATAGTACTAGCATACTGTGTTGATTTCCTATCGCTGGACTTCAGATCGACGATCGAGGCCTTATGTGAACATCCTATAGAGGCTAGATGTATGTGCAGCTCAGAGCGATGACCTCAGCCTTGGATCAGCAAATTGAAGAACCCAACTTGTAAAGATAAGAGAGTTTCGATCTCCTTTTTCTTTCTAGATTAGATCTAGTATAGCTTTGATGTTGATGTGATCAACATCATCTTTGCTTGCTTTTTAATTTTAGATTTAATAGCATGGATAGATCATGAGATAAGATCTTAGATCTATGATTAATTTATGTATTTTAATAAATTAATATGATTAGTTTATTACTTTTGCTGATGGATTTTGAAAAAAAATTTGAAATATGTTCATGAAATCCTAGATCTTTCCTTTCATGTAGTTGGGGAGCCTAGGTCAAAACCAACTAAGTTAGATTATGAACCCAAGAAAAAATAATTGAATTATAATCAATTAAGTGATTATAGTTAAATTCTCAGGTGATTTGCTTAGGGAGTGAATATAGGTGCCGAGTTTGGTGTCGAATCACTATGAAAACTTGGTCTTTGTGTATGTATTATTTTATTTATATTGGTCTTGTTCTATACTTATATTTTATATTATTTCATCAAGCACACAATATTAAAATTCAGTACATAACATTAAAATTTAATATAATTAAAGTTTAAATTTTTAAATACCCAAATCTTCCTTCCTCTTGGGTAGCCATCCTGGGGCAACACTATATGACACAGACGTCCTAGCACGAAGTTACCTTAATTCAAAGAATGGAATCCAAAAGGTTAAAAAATCAAGTTGACTACACAAAATCCTGAAGGGTTATAATACTATCATACTAAAATGGCTATAACTTTTTTATCCGATGTTAGAATCATTATTATGATCCTAATTCAGAAAGCTCTTTTCTAGCCCTACGAGCTACAATTAATTTTAAAGTTTAATACGACTATTTGATAGGTCAATAGGAGCCTGAAAAATTCTATATGAGTCTATCTCTTAATCTTTTCCTATTTTGATTAGATTAGTATTTTGAGTCCTTGTTCGAGTCTATTAGAAACTTTTTTATCTATAAATAAGGCCCTTTAGGCTAATGTTGTAGTCAATTTATTTCAGTTATTGAATTAAAAGCTTTAGAAGAGAGTTCTCTTCTTTTTCTCTATCATTCTTATCTAGTTTTGTGCATCTTCTTGTCTCTTCCCAACAAATGCCATGCTAAGGCTACATCAGTTGTGTTATGCCTATGGCTACTTAGAACCCTAGCCATAGATCTGATCTTTTGCTTGGAACCTGGGTGTTAATCTAGTAAACCAAAGAAGATCTAAGAAGAAGAAAGAAAGAGGATGGTGCCTAGGATTTTGGCATTGGATCTAGAGAGAAAAGAAGAGAGTTAGAAAGAAAAGCTCAGTTGTATTCCACTCTATTTTAAAAGGTACAATATCCGGATTTATATATCTTAGGATTTCTACATGATCCCTAATAAATCCTAGCTCAAAAACTATCCTTGGCTAATCCAATACATGAAAGTACTCACCGAGCCTGTGTACACTCATGTCTTATATGCCCTCATCCTCTAGATCTAAGCCCGACCCATACATGAGTTAGCTCCCTTAAGATCTCTTAAATCAAGCCTTAAGACCCCTAGGATCAATCTAGATCCTACCCATAAACTGACCTCCTATGTATCTCTACTCGTGCACTGAGCTGGCTCAATCTCAACACTGAGTCAACTAATCTGAGATTGGGTCAACTCAATCTGGCACTAAGTCGGCCTAGTTGTGTATAGTGCTAGTGGTCCTAAATGCACACCTTTCATCTGGCCTGTTCTCTGAGATATTATCAATCTAGTTTTAGACTGAGCCAACTAACCTTAGAAATGGCCCTTCTCTATAGTTTTTATCCCTTAACTTTGACTCCTTGCTTTACCTTATGTTCCAGGTCTCTGAAGCACCAACCAAGCCCCTCAAGATCCTCAACACTTGGACCTCAAGCCCATGGAGAGCTGTATACTACCTCCATCCTAAGACAACTCCTATCCAAGCCCTAGAACCATACCTATCATAGTCTTCCAGAGCCAGCATCCTGACCCCTCCCATGGCCTCCCAAGGCTTGGGAGCACCACCAATCTGTGCAATCTTCATCTTGGTGCATTCAAGCCTTGGCATACCTAGCAATGTCCTCCTGCATGATTTTGTAGTTGCTGCTTGCCCTAATAGTCCCTTTGTATACCTTGCCACCGCCATCTTTCTTCAACTACTGAGCTCTCTTTGAGGCCTTTAGGATGACCACCTCTGTTGCTAAAAATCTTGGCTCGCTCCTCTACACCACCTTTGGAGTTGTAGATATCCTTCTGCTTGATAGTAGCATCAATTATCCTAAACTTTTTTGGAGATCCTGCAGTATTTCTGTACTAGCACTCGCTATATATCCTGATACTATCTCCTCAGTACTATGTCAATCCTCTTGCACATGCTGCTCCATCTAAAATTATGCATCTCTGGCATTGGTGCTAGAATATAGCTCCTCCCTCTACATCCCTCCACTCTAAACTTGTGCTGCATCTCCCTTCACCTATGAAGCCATCTCTGCCTGGTGCTCCATCTGAAACTTAAGTCCTGCTGATGTCGCAGAAGTCAACTCTGTATCTGATGATGGGTTTGGTGTACATGGCGAAAGCATGGATTTCAAAGAAAAATATGAAATCAAAACAAACCAAACCCAAACCCTAGGACCATCTTATTAGCAATTAAATCATATAACATGCATTTGTAATACAAAAGAAAGTATTAGAACATACCTCTTATCGCTAAACCCTAAATTAACCCTGATTATCGGTAGTAGTCTGTCAGGGGTTCCACCAGGTGCCCACGTGTTCACCCTCCAACGTTGATCCACATAGAGACTTGATCAAGACATCAGCACCTCTGATTTACATAATTAAAATTCTTATAATAAGAAATTCAATTAAATGGGCAAGACCTTCTTAAGCCTTTATGTCACCTTCCTTGACTTTCCTTATCTATCATTTTCTTTTGTCTTCTTAATTTTCCTTCCTAATCTCTTAGTCTTAAGATGACTTCTTGTCCTTATAAAGACAAGGTCTAGACAAGAGAAAGGAAGAAAGAAAATTGGATAAAAAAAACTCTTGTAAGAAAGAAAAGATAATATTCACCTTCTCGGACTCTTGATGCACATCCTTATTTATAATGTATGTAAGGATGCCAACAAAAATCTCACACCCTTTCTTTATCCATTTCTCATGCCCCATCAGCTAATCTCACACCTCATCAGAAAAAAGGAGATATAGACTTAGTCCAAGAGGTGCTTTAAAGTAGAAAGACTCTTCAGACTAATTCTACGTATTTTTTATGAAGAGTCGCAATGCTTCATCCTTAGCGCCACCCTTTTCATCCATTAGATCATGAAACAAAGCCATCCAATGGCTCTAAAAAGAGATGCCTATTCAGTAAGAAGGTGTGGAAGGAAACTTTGAATAGTCAAAGTCCTAAGAGATTTTGACTTGGTCCAAGAGACGTCAAGGAGGAGTAGGTGGCATGGGGTCTTGAGCGGCAAGGTCTCTTTGGCGACAAAACAATATGAGCAAAAATATTTAAAAGGAAAAGAAGTCTTTCATCTATAGAAGGACTCTTCTGCACCCCATATCTGATGTCCATGCCAATTAAAAAAAATTATGTGACATAATATATGGAAAAAGTCAAAGAAGGTAGGCATCATCTTATTCCATGCACCAAAGTGTCTTTTGCGCATGAAATACTTCCCACACACAAGAGAGAGACTCTCTGGCATGTGGGACGTAGATATGTGGCACCCAATCTGAAGCCCAATCAATCTAGATTAATCCAACTCAAGACCAAATCCTATTTGGCTCAAATCAGATCTAAATTAGCCCAAATCGAAGCTGATTCGAATCCAATTCGAATCCTAGTGCTTGGGTTTGCTATATGTGCTAGCATATTCATCTTACAAACATGGTATAATCTAATTAGACCCTTAATCAATTCTCTTTGTATGTGACCCATTGGGTTCCACATTTAACCAGTAGTGAGTTTGGGTGTGATTTGACCTAATCAGGTTAGAACTCAACCAAACCGATTTAGGTCAAAACTAGCCAACCCAATTTGACTTAAATTAGAACACTTTCTCATTTAATGATCAAATTAAAATTTTAACTTCATCGAACACACAAGACATAAATGATGTCCAGTAACATATCATGACTATTCAGAAGATGTAAAATTTTGATGAAAATACCAAACATACCGTTCAGTGAAATTTACCATGCAACTAGATCCTTCGATCTCCCTACATCCTGAATATGACTCTGGATATGGAAATATGTCAACCCCAATATGATATTCATTTCTCTTTCAATCTTATGATAATGATTCATTTAATGAAACATTAGAAACCATTTCTAATTTTTTTTTCATCATGCTTTGATCAAAGTCTTCTTGAATCATTATTTGTTTGAAGCAGGTAGGATGCTATTTTCTCTTATCAGGAAAGATCGATTCCATGTTAACCTACTCACAACCTTCATATATATAATCTACTATATCCAGAACATCCCATACATAACTGAGTCATGAATGAGTTTGAACCAAAATATGGATTTATATATATAAGATTCTATGATAGTTTCAGGTCAAAGGATTACATGCACAAATTCCACTATGAGAACCATCTATTGACATGTAGATAAGACTCCATTAGATATTCTCAATTTAGATCAATTCAGTGAACTCATTCTCTAATGAGCACCCACATTCTTGTATTAGTGTCATACATAGGTTATTGTGAGATCAATCACCCTCTTAATTGAGCATACAAAGAATGTGCTAGTCTTACCGAAAAACATTGATCTCCTAACTCAATGTCTCATCGACTAGGAATATTTAAATTAGGGTTTTAAGATTTTAGGTCTCACTAGTATGATCTCATCATAATCCTAAAATCATAGCCCTAATTTATAGGGTTCATCATAATAATAAGACACTGCATATGATGAAATAAATGCCTTTATTTATTAAAAATATCATTACATGAGTCTGGAAGACAAAGAACATCCCAAAAATAAATTGGCTTGAGGGCATAATCCTTTCAATCTCCCACTTGCACTAAAGCCAATCGTCCCTTATATTTTAATCCCATACAATCAAGGTGGCGATCAAACAGTTGCAGTGGTAAAGCCTTAGTGAATGGATCTGCTATGTTGTTCTTTGTATCTACTCATTCTATGACTACATCTTGTCTTTCAATAATTTCTCGAACGAGATGGAAGCATCTCAGAATGTGTTTGGATTTATGATGAGACCTTGGTTCCTTTGCTTGAGCTACAGCTCCAGTATTATCATAGTAAAATGGTACTGGTTTCTCAATTTCAAGAATAATTCCCAATTCAGTGATGAACTTTTTCATTCAGACAGCTTTCTTGGCGGCTTTACTTACAACTATGTATTCTGCTTCAGTGGTTGAGTTAGCTATAGTTGGTTGCTTAGTACTCTTCCAACTCACTGCTTCACTATTTAGAGTAAAGACATACCCTAAAATGGATTTGCTATCATCTGGGTCTGATTGAAAATTGGAATTAGAATATGCTTCAAGTTTAAGATCAGAACCACCGTATACAAGAAAAATATTTTTAGTCCTTCTTAAGTACTTAAGAATATTTTTCACAGCTTTCCAATGATCCTCTCCTAGATTAGCTTGAAATCTACTTGCAATGCCTAAAGCATAAGCAACATCAGGCCTTGTACATAACATGGCATACATTATTGATCCAACAGTCGAAGCATAAGGAATAGAACACATTCTATTTCTCTCTTCAGGTGTCTTTGGAGACATCTTTTTAGAGAGATGTATGCCTTGACTCATGGATAAATAACCTCTTTTACTCCCATCCATACTGAATCTTTTCAGTATTAAGTCAATGTACCTTGATTGGGACAAGCCTAGCATCCTCTTAGATCTATCTCTATAGATCTTTATTCCTAGTATATAGGATGCTTCTCCCAAATCTTTCATGGAAAACTTATTTGATAGCCATAATTTGACTGATTGTAACATTGGGATATCATTCCCAATGAGGAGTATGTCATCTACATACAGAACCAAGAATACTATTATTCTTCCACTAGTTTTCTTGTACACACATGGTTCATCCACATTCTTAATAAAACCAAACTCTTTTATTATTTCATCAAAACGGATGTTCCAACTTCTTGATGCTTGCTTTAATCCATAAATGGATCTCTTAAGTTTGCATACCTGATTTGGTCTCTCATTTGACTCAAATCCTTCTGGCTGTGACATATAGACTTCCTCCTCAAGGAAACCATTAAGGAAGGCAGTCTTTACATCCATTTGCCATATTTCATAGTCGTGGTATGCTGCTATAGCAAGCATAATCTGAATAGATTTGAGCATGGCAACAGGTGAAAATGTTTCATCATAATCAATCCCTTGTTTTTGCCTAAAACCCTTAGCACCAATAGGATTTATATCCTTTGGTGCATCCACCAAAGTCTATACTTTGTTGGTATGCATGGATTCTATTTCGGATTGCATGGCAGCCAGCCATTTGTAATAGTCCTTACTTTTGACTGCTTCCGTATAGATCAGAGGTTCGTCATTCTCAATGACTTGGGCTTCATTGTTCTTAATAATGAACCCATACCTAACAGGTGTATTTCTTACTCTTTTAGACCTACGGATAGGAGTTATGTGTTCTGGTTCTTTTATGTGATTATATGGTTGAGAAATATCTATTTGATTTTCTTGAACTTTACTAAGTTCAATATTTCTACCACTACCCTTTTCTAGGATAAATTCTTTTTCCATGAAAATGGCATGCCTACTTACAAACACCTATTATTCAGTAGGATGGTAGAATAAATATCCTATACTATTTCTAGGATATCCTATAAATAGACATCTATCTGATCTAGCATCAAGTTTATGTCCAAAATTTCTTTTGACATATGCTGGACAACCCCATATCTTAAGATACTTAAGATTTGGTTTCTTATTTCTCCATATGTCATATGGAGTACTAGATACGGACTTTAGAAGGTAACTCTATTCAAGATGTAAATTACAGTCTTCAGAACATGACCCCAGAAGGAAATAGGTAATTCAGTGAAGCACATCATGGACCGTACCATATCTAATAAGGTATGATTTTTTCTTTCGGCTACACCATTTAATTGCGTGTATAAGGAGGTGTCCATTCAGAGAGAATCCCTTTAAATTTAAGATAGTCTAGAAACTCACTAGATAAGTATTCTCCTCCTCGATCAGATCGAAGGATTTTTATACATTGTCCAGTTTGTTTTTCGACCATACTTTGATACTCTTTAAATTTATCAAAGGCTTCTGATTTGTGTTTCATAAGATACACATATCCAAACCTAGATAAATCATCAGTGAACATTATAAAATAAGAGTATCCTCCTCTGGCTTGAGTTGTCATAGGACCACATACATCTATATGTACAAGTCCTAATAACTCTTTTGTCCTTTCTCTATGTCCACTAAATGGAATCTTGGTCATTTTACCCATGAGGCATGATTCACAAGTTCCTAATGATTCATAATCAAAAGAATCAAAGAACTTTTCTTTGTATAACTTGTTAATCCTAGCCTCACTAATATGACCTAATCGACAATGCCAAAGTAAAGTATTATTTATGTCATCTCTCTTACATTTTCTATTTTCATCAATATGAAATATATTATCATCCAAACATAGAGTCAACAAACCATTGCTAAATATGCCAAAACAAATATTTTCATTAGAATATTTGATCGAGCAACCTTCGCTCGTTACATTAAGACTATAATCCTTGTTTTAATAACAAGGGTATAGATATAATATTTCTAATGATCTTAGGCATATAATAACAATTTGTAAGCTCTAAGATCTTTCCATAAGGTAACTTCAATATATTTGTCCCTACAGCTTCTGCTTGGATAGACTCTCCTCCAGCGCCATAGAGCTTGAAGTCACCTTTCTTCAAACTCTTAATTTTCTGTAGCCCCTGCAAAGATTTGCAGATATGAAAACCACAGTCGGTATCTAATACCCAAGAATTTAAAATGGAAGAATTTAATGATAATATAGTATGTATCTCATACATACCTTTTGGTGCATTATTTGCACCAGACTTCATGGTTGCAAGGTAAGCCTTGCAATTTCTCTTCCAATGACCTACTTTGCCGCAGTGAAAATAGGTCATCTTGTCCGGAGACCTTCTTCCCCTTTTTCTTCTTATTTATACCACTTTTAGGATTCAACCTTCTCTTTGAACCCTTTCTTGCCTGCCTTCTTCTTAGGAGATCCCATTCCACAAGAAGAAGAGGAGCCTTATCTTTCTTGATATGGCTTTCTACTATCTTGAGCATATTTAATAGCTCAGGCAATGAAGAATTTAGTTTGTTCATGTGATAGTTCATGACAAACTGAGAAAATGATTCTGGGAGTGATTGCAGGATCAAATCCTGACTTAACTCTCCATCCATAACAAAACCTAATTGACTTAATCGAGTGATTAGGTCAATTACCATCAAAACATGATTTTGTATGGATGTTCCTTCTATCATTCTTGCATGAAATAATTGCTTAGATATCTCATATCTAGCAGTCCTACTATGCTCTCCATAAAGCTCTTTTAGATTGAGCAATATGGATTGAGTGTCCATGCCATATCATGCTGCCTCTGTAATTCATTATTCATAGAGGCAAGTATGATGCATTTGATAGTAAGAGAATCATTTTGCCACATCTTGTATGTGGACTTATCTTCATCTGTGGCATCATTTTCTAATGGCTTAGGATCAGGGGCATCAAGAATATAGGAGAGTTTTTCTTGACTGAGTACTATTTTTAGGTTTCTCAACCAGTCAACATAATTTTGACCAGTCAATTTATTTGAATCCAAAATTGAATGTAATGAAAGTGAAGAAGCCATTTAATCTACATAATAAAGAACAATATATAAGCAAACAACTCATGATGACAAACATAATTAAATTAGGACTTTAATTTAATTATGTCTCCCACTAAAAAACATAACCCTCTTATTGATTTTCTTAGTGAGAATAAGATCCTAATTCCTTATAAAAAGTCTTGTGGTTGCACAACAAACCTGTTATAAGTTCAAAGGTAGGAAACTCTTTCCAATTGCATTTTATGCAACTCTCAAAAAACTTTTGCCTCTAAAACATTAATAGCCTTGTGTTAGCACAACAAACTTTAATGTTTTAGTTTAAGTAGAACCCTTCATTTCTATACAGTCAAAATTGAAATATAACTACTTTTGTGGTTACACAACAAAGTAGTATATTCAAAATGCTGTAAGCATCTCAATGCACTAGATTAATATTACATCATTTCCCATGATAGATCTTGTGTTTACACAACAGAACTAATATGGTTCTGGACATAATAAGAAACTAGTATGAAGGAAGGCCTTAATGTAGTGAATATAATACTAAGCATTTCAATCTGGAATTAAATTAATCGAATCGGCTAGGTAAATGGGAGAGAAATGGGAGTCCCCCCGTTGCTTTCCTTAGACACCAATAAATTGGCCAGGTCAGACAACAGGAACCAATTAAAAACCATCATGTTCTCTTTACCAATCATGAACCATTTTTTCTAGACACCGATTGATCAATTAGACATCCTGACTGATTCAGCTATAGATTAATTACACTACAACTAGATATAATTTTATAGAGGGATTTAAATGGTCTCAATATACATACTGATTTAAATCAAACTAAATATCTAATAGCATCAATAAAATATATATATCTATTAACATGTATAATTATTCTAGGACAACCATCATTATATAGTGAATACTTTCCACTATATCAGGGCAACCTTTACAGAATAATATATACAACATAATCTCATTATGATAAGTAAAAAGAATATGATCTCATCATATAAATAAAAACATGCTAAAAATATTATATCATATTTTTTATTTATGCCATTATACTATAAGCAAAGCATTATATGATTTAACCTAATAAGGCTTGCTCTGATACCACTGATAGGATTTGGTGTACAGGGTGGAAGCATGGATTTCAAAGCAAAAATATGAAATCAAAACAAACCAAACCCAAACCCTAGGACCACCTTATTAGCAATTAAATCATATAACATGCATTTGTAATATAAAAGAAAGTATTAGAACATACCTCTTATCGCTAAACCCTAAATTGACCCTGATTGTCGGTAGTAGTCTGTCAGGGGTTCCACCAGGTGCCCACGTGTTCACCCTCCAACGTTGATCCACACAGAGACTTGATCAAGACACCAGCACCTCTGATTTATATAATTAAAATTCTTAATAATAAGAACTTTAATTAAATGGGCAAGACCTTCTTAAGCCTTTATGTCACCTTCCTTGCCTTTCCTTATCTATCTTTCTTTTTCTTTTGTCTTCTTAATTTTTCTTCCTAATCTCTTAGTCTTAAGATGAATTTTTGTCCTTATAAAGACAAGGTCTAGACAAGAGAAGGAAAGAAAGAAAATTGGACAAAAAAAAACTCTTGTAAGAAAGAAAAGATAATGTTCACACTTCTCGGACTCTTGATGCACACCCTTATTTATAATGTACGTAAGGGGTGCCAACAAAAATCTCACACCCTTTTTCCTTATCCATTTCTCATGCCCCATCAGCCAATCTCATGCCTCATCAGAAAAAATGAGATATAGACTTAGTCCAAGAGGTGCCTTAAAGCAGAAAGACTCTTCGGACTAATTCTACGTATTTTTTATGAAGAGTCGCGATGCTTCATCCTTGGCGCCACCCTTTTCATCCATTAGATCATGAAACAAAGCCATCCAATGGCTCTAAAAAGGGATGCCCATTCAGCAAGAAGGCATGGAAGATAAACTTTGAATAGTCAAAGTCCCAAGAGATTTTGACTTGGTCCAAGAGACGTCAAGGAGGAGTAGGCGGCATGGGGTCTTGAGCGGCAAGGTATCTTGGGCGACAAAACAACATGGGCAAAAAATTTAAAAGGAAAAGAAGTCTTTTATCTATAGAAGGACTCTTCTGCACCCCATATCTGATGTCCATGCCAATTAAAAAAAATTTACGTGACATAATATATGGGAAAAGTCAAAGAAGGTAGGCGCCATCTTATTCCATGCGCCAAAGAGTCCTTTGCGCATGAAATACTTCCCACACAAGAGAGAGACTCTCTGGCATGTGGGATGTAGGTATGTGGCACCCAATCTGAAGCCCAATCAATCTAGGTTAATCCAACTCAAGACCAAATCCTATTTGGCTCAAATCGGATCTAAATTAGCCCAAATCGGAAGCTGATTCGAATCCAATTCGAATCCTGGTGCTAGGGTTTGCTATATGTGCTAGCATATTCATCTTGCAAACATGGTCTAATCTAATTAGACCCTTAATCAATTCTCTTTGTGTGTGACCCATTGGGTTCCACATCTAACCAGTAGTGAGTTTGGGTGTGATTTGACCTAATCTGGTTAGAACTCAACCAAACCGATTTAGGTCAAAACTAGCCAACCCAATTTGACTTAAATTAGAACACTTTCTAATTTAATGATCAAATTAAAATTTTAACTTAATTGAACTCATAAGACATGATTGACATCTAGCAACATATCATGACTACCTAGAAGATGTGAAATTTTGATGGAAATACCAAACAATACCCTTCAGTGAAAATTACCATGCAACTAGATCCTTCGATCTTCCTGCATCCTGAATATGACTCTGGGTATGGAAATATGTCAACCCCAATATCATATTCATTTCTCTTTCAATCTTATGATAATGATTCATTTAATGAAATATTAGAAACCATTTCTAATTTTTTTTCATCATGCTTTGATCAAAGTCTTCTTGAATCATTATTTGTTTGAAGCAGGTAGGATGCTATTTCCTCTTACCAGGAAAGATCGATTCCATGTTAACCTACTCACAACCTTCATATATATAATCTACCATATCCAGATCATCCCATACATAACTGAGTCATGAATGAGTTTGAACCAAAATATGGATTTATATATATAAGATTCTATGGTAGTTTCAGGTCAAAGGATTACATGCACAAATTCCACTATGAGAACCATCTATTGACATGTAGATAAGACTCCATTAGATATTCTCAATTTGGATCAATTCAGTGAACTCATTCTCTAATGAGCACCCACATTCTTGTATTAGTATCATACACAAGTTATTGTGAGATCAATCACCCTCTCAATTGAGCATACAAAGAATGTGCTAGTCTTACCAAAAAATATTGATCTCTAATTCAATGTCTCATCGACTAGGAATATTTAAATTAGGGTTTTAAGATTTTAGGTGTCACTAGTATGATCTCATCATAATCCTAAAATCACAGCCCTAATTTATAGGGTTCATCATAATAATAAGACACTGCATATGATGAAATAAATGCCTTTATTTATTAAAAATGTCATTACATGAGTTTGGAAGATAAAGAACATCCCAAAAAATAAATTGGCTTGAGGGCATAATCCTTTCATCTGAGTGACCCGAGGTCAACGATCCAATGCCGTACTACCACATCACCTCGAACACCATCCTGCCCCTTCGCATCCTGTAGATCCTTTCAAAGCCATCTCTGATACAACGCACCCTACGGGCTCCTCAAAAACAAACAAGAGCTTATTCGACTCTTCTTTCTCAGTGATTGAGTTGATGAAATCTAACTTTTTTCTTCCCTTGCACTTCTTTCAAATTGGACACTCCAGCTTAAAGTGTCCTGCTTCAACACACTTGAAGCACTTCTTAGATCCCTTACTGCCCCTCTTTTCATCCTTTTTGAAATTGTGAGATCCTCCTAGAAGATCTTTCTCTTCCTCATCCATTCCTACTGCTCGTTTGACTCGAGTACTGACACGATCTCCTCATACACTAGTGTTTTCTTATGATACAGTAACATCATCACCAATGGATCAAAGCTCTTGGGTAGCGAATACAATAACAATAAACTCTTATTGTCCTCCATGCTCATCTAATCGAACCACTGAATATGCTCCACAACATTCTCACCACCTTGCATTCAAAGGCTATATAGTTTCTTTTTCAGCATCAACTTGTTGCACATGTTCTTCTCTATGAACAATTGGGATAACCTCAACCATAAATCTTTGGATGTCCTCTTCTCCAACACACCATACAAAACCTCATATGCTAGACAAGCTCTAATCATGATACATGCCCTTTTTTGCAAGGACATCCACACCTTGTCTATCATCTCCTTCGACCTATCCTCCAAAGCTGAATTTAACCCCATCTGAGCCAATAGATCCTCCATCCTAATCTTTCACATCATGAAACTTTTTTTACCATCAAACTTCTTAAATCCTACCTTCAACCCACTACCTTCCATGATCAATCCAAATCAAATAATAGCAAACAGGTAGATCTAAAAATTACCTTGACTAGGAAGGATGGACAATAGCCCTTAAATCTCTTTCTTCTTCATGAAGCCTGGAGAAAAATCTAGATCTGAACCTCATTGTTGATCCTCTACTGAAACTTATTCTTCTTCCTCTTTCATACTCAACTAGGCTCTAATACCAATTATTGTGCCTATGGCTGCTCAAAGCCATAGCTGTAGATCCAAACTCTTGCATAAAACCTGGGTGTGAATCTAGCAAACCAAAGAAGATCAAAGAAGAAGAGAGAAAGGGGATGGTGCCTAGGGTTTTGGTGTTGGAACTAGAGAGAAGAGAAGAGAGTTAGGAAGAAAAGCTTAATTTTATTCCACTTTATTATAAAAGGTACAATATCGAAGTCCATATACCCTAGGATTTTTGCATGAACCCTTATAAACCCCAGCTCAAAAATTCCTCTAGGCTAAACCAATACATAAAAGCACTCACCAAGCCCATGTACACTTATGTCTCTCATGCTCTCATCTCCTAGATCTAAGCCCACCTCATAGATGAGTTAGCCCCCTTAAGACCTCTCAAACTAGGCCTTAAGATCCCTAGGATCAACCTAGATCCTAGCCCCAAATAGACCTCCTATGTATCTCTGCCCATATAATGAGTTGGCTCAGTCTCAGCACTAAGTCGGTCCAGTTGTGTACTGTGTCAGTAGTCCCAAATGGACACCTTTCTATTTGAATTATTCTTTGAGACATCATCGATCTAGTTTCAACTGAGCTGACTAACCTACAAAAATGGCCCTTCTTTATGGTCTTCATCCCTAAGCTTTGATTTCTTGCTCCACTTTATGTTCCAGATCTTTGAAGCATCAACCAAGTCCCTTAAGATCCTTAACACCTGGACCTCAAGCCCATGGAGGGCTGCACACTGCCTTCCATCTTGTATAACTCCTATCCTAGCCTTAAGACCACACCTATCCTTGTGTCCTAGTCTTCCAAAGCCAACATTATGACTCCTCCCATGGCCTTCCACGGCTGGGAGCATCACCAATCCTTACAAGTTGGTATCAGAGCATCATGATCCCTTGATGGCGATTTTTTTCTGCAATCTAGATGGCAGGTGGTCGTAACAAGAACCAACCTATGATTAGTCGATGGCTAAAATCATGCAGCAAGAATGGGACCAAATGATTGAGTATGAAGATTTGAGAAGATAGGTGATGAATCTGACCGCGCATCTTGTATAGTTAGAACATTAGAACATGAGATCCAAGGCTAAACTAGAAGATCGTAAATCTAAGAAAGATGCTTCAGATTTTGAGAAAGCCTTTCACCCGGGTATTCCCATCTACCTGTGCGAAGATTATGGAACTTCCTTTAAATGATCAATCCACTGGTTTGATTCCATCAGAATCTATTTGAATATTTAGGTAGTCTACAAATATAGGTGTTTCTCAATTGGCTGGATCAGATTGAGCGCATCTTCGAATATAAAGAAGTAACTAATGATAAAAAGGTAAATCTTATCACTTTGAAGTTGTCAAGATAGGCTTCTACCTTGGATGTTTATCATCTACTTTTGGAGAGGTCTTGGTAGTATGATTGTAACTCACCTATGATGATTGTCGGAATATCTAGATATTCTAGAAGGACTATTAGAAGATTACTCTGGCATCAATGAAGAAGAAAGATTTGCCTATAGCAAAGCCAGAGACTAGCATTAATTTTTTGATGAATTGCTCTTACTTATTGAAAATTATGATGATTTCAAACTCGAGGATGAGTTCTTTCTAGCCTAGGAAGTATGACATAGATGTCGTAGCATGAAGATACCTTTATTTGAAGAATCAAATGTGAAAGATCAAGAAATCAAGCTGATTGCACCAAATCCCATAGGATTCTAATACTGTCATACTAAAATGACCATAACTTTCTCATTTGATGTTAGAATCCTTATTATCATCCCAATTTGAAAAGCTCTTTTCGAGCCCTATGAGTTATAGTTAATTTTGAAATCCAATTCATCTATTTGATAGGTCAATAGGAGCCTAAAATATCCTATACAAGTTCATCTTTTAGTCTTTTTCTATTGTGATTAGGATTAGTATTTTGAGTTCTTATTTAAGACTGTTAGGATTTTTTATTATTTATAAATAAAGTTCTTTAGGCCAATGTTGTAGTCAATTTATTTGAGTTTTTGAATTAAAAACTTCAGAAGAGAGTTCTCTTCTTCTCCTTTGTTGTTCTTACCTAGTTTCTGTGTCTTCTCTCTTCCTAACAAATGCCATGCTAAGGCTGCATCACTATCATGACTGATCAGGGGACTATTACTTTTGGTCAAGATGTTTTTGCATTTATGGAGGAGACTAGTTTCGATGGCATCCATTATACAATTGTTACATTCAAAGCAATTGATAGGCTTAATCAACCAACAAGATTTTGCTGGCCAACATCTGCAAGTTTGTTGCTGAAAGGTTGAGGGTCCAACATGAAGTCCTTTTGGAAGTATTGTGGGCATATGAGACTTTTGAGAGATTGGCTACTAGTACAACTCCCTGCTCACTAACTTATGGTCATGGTATATTGCTATCGATGGAAATGACCATCAAACACAAAGTAACATCCCAATTTAAGTTGACTAGCTAAGATTATACTCAAGCTATAATGGTCATGTTGGTGGTTTGATGAACTGAGACTAGTGGTGTTATATCGATTGCATGCCTAGAAAGCTTAAAGTTGCTTGTTCTATGATAAGAGAGTCTACCCAAAGTCCTTATGCATTAGAGACTTAATATGGAAAATAATACTTCTAATTAGGGGAAGTGGTCTCTAAATTAAGAAGGACCATATATTATTCATCAAGTGCTTGAAGGAGTGTATGAGCTGAGAGACATTGATGGTGAAGTTCATGGCCACTCCATTAATGAGAGATATTAATAAGAGTATTATCCAATGCTTCAAGAAGCATGTGAAAAAGTACAAAGTTAGAAGGCTATGCCATCTCATAGCTTTGGCTGGTACAATTGTACATAATGAAAATATAAATACAAGGTTGATTGAACAAATTGTGACCATGCTCTCAATGAACACTCATTTTAATCTTTAATCTATCAGCTCACTGAAATAACTTGATAGTGATTTTTTGCTATCATCAACCTATGGTACTGATGCAGCCTATAGTGCAGCGATTGTTGGGGAAGAAGTGTGGAAGACACGAAACAAAAGAAATGGAAGAAAGAAGAAGAAAATCTCTTCTCCTAAACTTTTATTCAATAACTCAAAAATTGACTAACTACAACGAAGGCCAAGGGTCTTATTTATATTGTAAAGACTTAATTCAGAAGCAAAAGGAATCCTAAATAAAGTCACAAAAGAAATCTTAAACGAAATAAAAAAAATAAAATAAAACAAAGTCAAAAACTAGACTCCTACTCGGACTAGAAATCCTAGTAAACTTGCGCACTCCTGTAAGCCTGTCAAGCAATATAGTTGGGCTTCAAAATCTTCAGTGATGGCAAAACAAGCAAGCCTATAGGGCTCGAATAGAAAAATTTGGAATGGGATCATAATAAGGATTCTGACATTGGATGATAAAGTTATGGCCGTTCTAGCTCGATAGTGTCAGAACCCTATAAAATTGGTACAATCAGGTTAAATTCACATCTTTTTGGGTTCGATCCTTTAAATTCATATATCTATCTACTGCGATGTCTACATTAGATACTACAAACTCCATTGATCTACAAGGTGATATGATATTTTGCCCACCACAATGGCTCATCAATTGTTGTAGTTGCATACTAATGATAGTGGATGTGGCATGTCAAGCATGAAGCTTCTATGTAGACCTAGTCACCAAAAGTTTAAGTGGAGAGAAGCCAATATGAACCCATCTAAAAATGATGAAGGTGAAGAATGCTAGGTATAAAGATGTTGACATGCCAAGTAAGACCTTGGATTGAGGGAATGCAATCGTGATAACATTCCAATTCGGCAAACCAGCTAGAAGCCAGCCAAGCAAAGTAGTTGGGTTGCTCTAGCCAATTCTTAATTTAACTCATCATGGCAACTAAAAGGAAAGTAGTAGGAGGCATGAGTATGATTAAGAAGAGGGTGATGGATGAACAGCAAGAAAATTTATAGAGAGCGAGTGGGCTTTACCAAGGAGTATGGATAAGATCCCCACTAATACTGAGAATGGTAGGAGTGATGGAAACTAGTAGATGTTTCATGAATAGTTTCAAAAATTTTTTGAAACAAAAGACAGCGGAAGACATATGATTGATCTAATTAATCATTCAAGCCTATGATCAAATCAATAAACACCTACATGCTAGGATCTACGACATGATATAATGCATATTAAATCTGAAATCACAATATGAAGCAATAGATCTAATCTACTGTGAGATTAGGCATCGATTATATCAATATCCAAGATTAAATCTAACTATTAGATCTGATCTATTGAGTTTAGAACTCATTACCTTCGCATAAGTCAAAGAACACTACTGCTGAATAGGTGGATCCATAGCAGCCGTGCATGCGTCCGGCCTCTATAGAAGTCCATATGAAGCCCTAATCATGATCGATCTTCCCGAGAGTGCTAGCTTATGTGAAGACCTTTTGATGGTTGATTTGCCCTCCTTCAGACCACTCGGATAAATCCAAAGCTGAAGATGGATCAATGGAGGAAGTAAAGTGGATGGTGGAAGAAGGAAGGAGAAAACTATTTTCTCTTTGATCTTTCTTATCTCCCAAAACCCTAGCACTCACCCAAGAGGAGTGCATAGAAAGATTCCACCCCAAACCTCATGCCCCCACTCATGGTTTCCTTTTTTTTTTTGTGAGAAACTTATTTTTCAGATCACATGCACATGCCCCAAAGAAAACCCCTTCTTAAAGGGGGCGGCCAAGAGAGGATCAAGAGTGATAAGGATGAGATGGTTTGTTTTAAATTCAAACACCTTTGAATTCAAAACATAAACCAACTTTATCCCTATCCAAAAGAGAAAGAAGGGGGTGACAACATGAGGTTTTGGCATGGGAATTCATCATGCAAATTTTAAATTTTCATGATGAAAGATTGTAGGAAAAATCTAGGATTTCTAGCATGTATTTTGAAATATTTTCAAAATTCTAATAGCCAAAGCAAAAGATTAATCTAATTAATCTATAAAATATATAAATAAATTTTAGATCTAGGATTTAATGATATGATTTATGCATGTATATAAATCTAAAAATTAAATAAAGAACAAAAATAATAATGTTGATCATATCAACATCAAATAAAAAAAAAACTAGATCTGATCTAGTCTAGAATTGAGATCAAATCTTAGTACCTTATACATGGATTTGGATCTCCACTTTATGATCTGAGGCAAAGGTTGTTACTTCAAGCCATACATGCATCTGGCCTCTATAAGAAATCCATATGAAGTCCCGATCAAGACTTGAAGTCCAGTAATCTAGAAATCAACATAGTGTGCTAGCATTGCGCTAATCCTTCTTTGATGGTTGATGTCGATTCTCCTACTTCAAATGACTTGAACTCTTCAAGGATCAAAGAAAGAGAAGGGAGGATCTGGAAAAATCTTTCTTCCCACATTTTTCTCGCAAAAAATTGATGGAAGAAGATCTAAAACACAAACCTTAGAGAAGACCCTTCTTCTCTAGGCCTTTCCTCTCACTTAGGCACAATGATTTATGCCTTTACACAAGCTCAAACCCAAAGCTCTAATGCACCCAAGTCTTCGATGCCCAAGCCCTCTCTCTCAGGTATAAAATCTATAAAAAAAAAAAATCATGACCTAACTTTCTTTATATAGAGAGTTGGAGAAGAGTCCTTGTCTTGGTCAAACACCTAGATAGAGAGTCCAAAAGAGTGTAGGATTGGGGTACCCAACTCTTAGGTGCCTCCATAATATTTTTAAGCATGGAGACCTAGGTTTTGGTGCACAATAAGTCTCTTAATTGTCATAAAAATTTTAGGAAAAAATAAGAAGTGATGGCACCATAAATAGATAGAGTTTTGGGTTTGTAAAACTCGATCAAATAGAGTTTAAGATCATGACTACTTCTTAGTTTTGATCAAACCCAAGACCACAAACCATCCAAGAGGGTTATGGGCACAAGGATTGGTATAGAGCCACTCTAGAAATCAGATTTCACACACTATAGCCAAGGGTAGGGCATGGAGAAAGACAAAATAGTGCAAGGGAGGAGTCCTAGTCTAACTCGGACTTCTTGCTTTGACTAGTCAAACCAATTCTTTAGCCCAATAAAAATAGATCTTGATGCAACCTAATCAATAGTGTTCCTAATCCAATTAGAAATCTAATTAAATTAGATTAAATTTAATTAATTTTAATTTAAATTTCTAGTCGAATTAGAAATTAGGTGCACTTAAGTCCTAATTCAACTGAAAATTATTCTCCCTTACAATCGGCTTATCCCATAAACCAATTGGATTTGATCCAATCAAGCCCAAACCAAATCTAATTGAATCTTATTTAATTAGACTTGATCTCAACCCTTTAGCTCAATCAGATTGAGCAAATTAGTAATCTGATTGCTAATTGATTCTCTTGTGACACTTGCACTAGGTCAAGCATCAACCATATTGAATGTTTAATCCTAAAATGATTCTTAATCATTGATCAACCATTTGATTAGATTGAGATCTCTAATGTTTGTATCTCCATAGGTTCAAACCTAAGTCAGTAGCATAGAAATAAATTTTCATACCAATTGGAGTGACCATCTAGCAATGGTACCGGATTGTTGAATAAGTCAAATGTATAAAGCAACACTCTTAGAACCTATATGGATATGGTTCCTATATAATTCATTTCTTTGATCAAAATGCTTATAAGATAACTTAGGATTTAACAGTCAACCCTGATTAGGTCATCCATATTCTATTTCAAAATAACAAATCCATCTCATGGCTTACTTTGGCCAAGATTTTGCTAAATTGAAATACAACGATGCATTATTTTCAAACTCTTGAAGTGGTCAATTCTATCTTGATCACTTACCGAGTTCACAAGTACTTGACTATGCCTAGAAATCTTCTATCCTTGAATTTTAAATTTAGATAATCTAGCATCAAAGCACAATGAGTTGCTTGCAAGCCACTGTGGTGATCTTAGATTCAAGAAAAAATTATACCTGTTGACGTAGAAACTGGTCATCACCGGAGTCTGCTGGAGTGGAGGCCGATGAGGTCACCGTCGGAGATTTGCAAAATAAAGTCTCGTCCAGAGTCGGTGGGGGGGGTGGCTCCGGGAGGACCCTTCGACGATCAAGTTAGCTCTGGCCAACATGGAGTGCTCGGAACGAGTTCCGAAGCTTGGAGGAGAAGAGGAGTGCTTGGAGATCAGAGAGATTAGCATATCTAGAGGGTCCCTTTTATAGTGAAGCTTGATGGTGATGGCTGCAGCCGCATGCTGGCGGGCCGCTCGAGGTTTGATGAAGTCAGTCTCTCAAGGAGGTGCCGTATGCGGTGGGTTAATGGTGACAGCTGCAGCCGCATGCTGGCGGGCCGCTCGAGGTTTGGCGGAGTCAGTCTCTTGGGAAGGTGCCGTATGCGGTGGGTTGATGGTGACGGCTGCACAGCCAATCGAATGAAGGGTTGAAGGCCTTCATCGTGTGCCCATTTCGGAGGAGTTTGGGCTCTTGAAGAGGAAGCTTGGAAGGAGTTCAGCTTCCGTGGGCATCTGGCTAGAGGTACGCGGCTAAGGCTCGACCGCTGGGGAGTTTGGTAGGAGCTTGACCGATCGAAGGGGGTGTCAGGGAGGAGTTTGGCTCCTAAAGAAGTCCATCCGAAGGGTGTCTAGGATGAGTCCAGCTCCCAAAGAAGTCTGACCGAAGAGGAAGCTTGGAGGGGAGTTTGGCTCTCGTATGCATCTGGCTGGAGGGGTGCAGCTAGGGTTCGAGCGCTGGGAGTTCGAGCGCTGGGAGATCTCGTTAAAGTCCGACCGCTTGGAGTCCAAGGAGCTCGGTCGCTAAGCAGTTTGGCAGGCTGAATGGGTTCGAAGGAGCTTGGACGCTAGGAGTTCGAGGAGCTCGGCCACTAAGTAGTTCGGCCGACTTCAGGAGTCCGATTAGGATCCTTCCGTTGAAGCCCTTCCGCAGTTACTGATTGCATTAGGCAGAGCATCGGGTTGGACTTCGGCAGGAGCGGGGTTTATCCCCAACAATACCCATATCCCATCAGAGCAATTCTTGATAGTAGAATGCTCTAGAGTTGGTCATATTTAGTGATAATATACCCCTACATCTCACCTGTACGTCATACTAGTATCTTCATGCTCCTTGATTAAGAGGATAATTAACCCATATGGCACATAATGATCTATACTCAGTAAATATTGTCATCCTAATTAACAATGTATTATATGATCATGAATAGTTTTAAGGACTAATTAATAAATTCTCTCTTTATCAAATCTAAATAGTCCTAAGAACTTCATCACAATACTAGAGTTCACTAGAAGATATAGATTTATAATAAAAAAGTTAGAATAAATATTTTATTTATTAATAAATTATTTATATTTATAAGGTTATCATAATTGTCAACAAGTTGATGATTAAGTTTGGAACATATTTTTCAACAACTCCTACTAAAGCCATTTGGTACAATATCTAATGCCCATCTTTGTCTTGTGGTCGTTGAACTCTTTTACCACCAAGGCTTTAGTGAGGGGGTCGGCCAGGCTATCCTTTCCATCGATCATCTAAAGATCAATGTCATCTCAATCCATGCTCTCCCAGATCAGGTGGTAGCAGCACAGTATGTGTTTCATCTGCTAGTGTGCCTTTGGTTTCTTTGCTTAAGTGATGGCTCCAGTGCTGTCATAGTAGAGTAGGACTGAACCATCTAGGAAGAGTGGTACTCCAAGCTCAGTGATGAACTTCCTCAGCCACACAACTTTCTTCATGGTATCTGATGCTATGACGTACTCCATCTCGCATACTGAGTTTGCCATAATATGTTGCTGAAACTTTTCCAGCAGACAATTCCATCATTTAGGATAATGATATAACCTGACATGCTCTTGCTGTCATCATGGTTAGATTGAAAGCTGAAGTCCATAAATCCCATAGATTTTGGATCTAACTCACTATAGATCAGTCATTGATTCTTAGTATTTTTTAAATACTTGAGGATGGTTTCATAACCTTCTAGTGGTTCTTTCCTAGATCAGATTGGTATCTACTTACAACTTCTAGTAAGTATGCCACATCTGGTCTCATACATGTCATGATGTACATAATAGATCCCATTATCAAAATATTGGAAAATATGTCTCAAAGTCAATCATCAGTCTATTAATGGTTGTGCTATATTATAATTATAATTAATTTATTAATTAATAAAATATATTTTTGCTATTTTGATCATAAAGTATTAATCTTCTAACAAACTTTATTATTGTGATGAAGTTCTTAGGACTATTTAGCTTTGATAAAGAGAGGATTTATCGATTAGTCCTTAAATTTATTCATGACCAAATGACAGGCTGTTAATTAGGACAACAGTATCTATCAAGCATAGGTCGCTGTATGTCATATAGGCTAGTTATTCTCTTAACCAAAAAGTATGGAGACACTGGTATGGTATACAGGTGAGATATATGGGTACATCATCATTGAACATGACCAACTACAGAGCATTCTGCTATCGAGAATGTCTCTGATGGGATATTGGTATAAGTGTCCCTTAGACCTAAGATCACCTCAGTGACTTGTAAGCAACTCACTATGCTTTGGTATTGGACTAACTAAATTTCAAATTTAGTAATGGAAGGCTTTTAGGCATAGTCAAGTACTTGCAAAGTTGGTTTGTGATCAAGATGGAATTGACCACTCCAAGGGTTGGAGAAGAATGTATCACTATATTGCAATATAACAAAGCCTTGGCCAGGATAATCCATGAGATTGATTTGCTATTTTGAAATACAATATGGATAGTCTGATCAGAGTTGACAGTTAAACTCTAACGTGTCCTACGAGCATTTTAGTCAAGGGGCTGAATTATATGGAAACTATATCCACATGGGTTCTAAGGATGTTTGTTCTATACATTCGACTGTCCGATCGATGGATACCATTATTAGATGGTCACTTTGATTGATACAAAAATCTATTTCTATACTATCAACTTAGGTTTGGATCTATGAGGTCATACACATTAGAGTTCATGATCTTATCGGATGGTTGATCAAAGATTGAGAATCATTCTAAGGTAAAACAATCAATATGATTGATGTTTAACCTAGTGCAAGTGTTGTAGGAGGATCAATTAGCAATTTGATTGCTAATTGACTAAATTTGATTAAGTCAGAGGGTTAAGATTAAGTCTAATTAAATATAATTTAATTAGATTTAGTTTGGCCTTGATTGGATCAAGTCCAGTTGGTTTATTGGATAAGCCAAGTGCAACAAAGAACTAGTCCTAGTTCAACTAAGACTTGGGTCAACCCAACTTCTAATTTGATTAGAAAATTAGTTTAGATTTAAATATAATTTAATCTAATTTAAGTAAGTTTTTAATTAGATTAGGACCTAATCTAATTGGGTTGATTTGGTTTTGATGTAATATGATTTGAGAAACCATATTAGATCAAGTCAAAATAAGAATCCTAGTATGACTAGGATTCCATTCCTTGCGCCACTTAATATCTCACGCCCACCCCACGCCCCCACACCTATCTTTTTAAGATTTTTTCAAGGAATCCTTTCTTTTTCTGATGTTCACATGTCCCCACTCTCTCCCCCTCCTACTTATTTGGAAAAAGTTATGGATCCAATCAAAATTGATGGCAAGTTGTTGTGTAATTGGACTCTATTTGATAGAATCCCAACCAACTTATATTCCTTCCATTGTGCCACCCCCCACCTGATTTCCTCTCTGATTTCCATGATAAAAAAGAGGGCATTTGTGTGCATATTCTAGGTGGTCGATGGTATGGGATGAGGAGAGGGCATCGAAGTGTTGGGCACCCCAACAACTTGTTATATATCATCCTGCCTTGTCTAGAAATTTGACCTAGACAAGGCTCTTCCATATCTATTTATTTAGGATGAATTTTATCTTGAAATTTTTGTGAAAAATATACTTTTGAGAAAGATTTTGGGTGTGTAAAAATCAAAGGAAAAGGATTCTTGGGTGTTGGATTTTCATAGACACAAATCTAGGTGTCTAGGTGAGAGCAAAGAGAAGAAGAAGGGGATCTTCTTCTAGGATTGTTGTGTTCACCTCCTCCTTTCCTCCTTTCTTGAGTTTTATAAGAGTGACTCATATCTAAATCCTCCTCTCTTCCTTCTCCTCTTTGGAAGAGTTTAAATTTAGAAGAAGGAGGGATCTGATCGACCATCAAAGAAGAATCAGCACAATACTAGCATACTGTGCTGATTTCCTACATCAGGACTTCTGATTGTGATCATGGGCTCATGTGGATGATTCCTAGAGGTCGGATACATGTGTGGCTTATAACTTCATCCTCAAGTCTGGATCAGTAAGTTAGAATGCATGTGTGGCTCACAACTTCATCTTCAAGTTTAGATAAGCAAGTTGGAATGTTTAACTTGCGCAGATAATAGATTTGATCTATTATTTTCATACCTGTATTAGATGTAGTGTATATACATGTTGATGTGATCAACATATTTTAGTTTCTTCATTATATTTAATTTTTGATTTAATGTTATGCAATAATTATGTAATAGAATCATAGATCTAGGGATTATCTACTTCTATAAAGTAAATTTTGATTTATTTAAGTCTTCCACTTTTAATCTTAAAAAAGTTTCAAGATCTAGTTCCGAAATCCTAGATCTGATTCCTTCAATTGGTATCAAAGCCTAGATTTATTATTATATGATTATTGAAGCATGTTTAGATTATTTTTTAGATTAGACCTAATTTGTAATCTAATTATTAAATCTGAAAGTAAAAATTCTGATCACACGAACTGCTATAAGGTTGTCCTACTATAAGGTTTATCCCTTATAGTGAAAAGGTTATCCTAGTTCGTGTTCATCTACTTCTAATCATAAATTTTTTAGATATGATTTAATAGATTTAAAATAGTTTTAGATCTAAAAATAAAATTTTTAGATTGCATGG
Organism: Cocos nucifera; assembly: GCA_006176705.1. NCBI lineage: Eukaryota > Viridiplantae > Streptophyta > Magnoliopsida > Arecales > Arecaceae > Cocos > Cocos nucifera. Next base: position 82,448 of record QRFJ01002186.1, on the reverse strand, counting down.
ATTGCTAGAAAGTTGTCCTGCTATAAGGTTTATCCCTTATAGTGGAAAGGTTATCCTAGTACGTGCTGATCTAAAATATTGATCATAAAATTTTAGATTGGATCTAAGAGATTTTATGATCTGAATAAAAATATTTTAATCTAGTTTTAATCATCATAAATATGTTAAATTTTATCTAAGATAATTTATGATTGATTATAGTTGAAACTATTTTAATTACATAAACCTATTTAGATTAGATCTAAAGTAGTTTCATGCTTATCTTACTTGCATATTGATTATGAATCAAACATGCAACTTGGTTGATAGAACCATGTTATAAAAATATTTTATAAATATAAAAATTATTTTTGAAAAGTCGAACCCCAACCCTCAGCCCAAAACTTAATTAAGAATTAAGAAGTTGTTTGATTAGGATCTAGGATTATGAATTGAATATCCTAAGAATAAATCATAACACATTGGGTTAAATGGATTAGTGGGGATTAGGTCCATTAATTGGATTAGATCTAGGGTTAGTTTAAAGAATGAACTTAATTAGAGAATTGACTAAATCTAATCAATTATTGTCTTAGATTAGATCAAGGATTCTCTGGATCAATTATAATAGTTATAGTTGGTCAAGTCCATATCTTTAACGAGACACAAGATGGACTTGATTCTTAGCTATGCAGTCTAGCATGAACTATTGTTGATCTAATCAAGACTAATTAAACTAGTTGGTGTCTAAGGTAAACCAAACCAGCGGTCTTTAATTGGCAGCTCGCTTATCTGACCATTTTTGATGGTATCTAAGGCAAGCATTGGCTGACCCTCCTACTGATCGAATTTACGTGGTCTTTTGATGAAATTATGTTTTGATCGAATCACTTGACTATTCAAGTTGACCCATGTCAGCTAGGTAAATCAGTTTGACTGATTTAGGTACTCGTAGATCAGCCTATTAATGGTCTCCCTTAAGCTGACTTGGTGAAGTTAGTGGGAGGATCATAACAAGCTGGTTCATCTAACCTTTCCTCATCTTCAAATTAAAATTTCTAAAATTATTAGGTCCCTAAAATGAGATAGTTATTATGATAACTAGATCATAGCCTCCCATTAAAGTGAGTGATAATGGGTCCATTAGTTGGATAATCATTGGAGGCCCAAAGGCCTGGTGTTTATTGACTAATGAAATTATCATTCATTATATGATTTCTTGGCTGCATCTTTCTAAATGGTGGTTAGGTTAGCCAACTAAAGTTGGGCCTAATCATTCATTGGTTTTATTGACCAAGTATGGTCATGTTAATGGTTGAACCTAACTGAATCTTTTTAGTGGAGATGAAAGTCTATTGATTAGGGACTGAAAAAAAATTTAATTACTAAAAATTATTTAGAAAAATAATTGATTGTGAAACTATCCTTAGATGCACATGGGTTGGCCAACCAAAGTTGGGCTCGTGTGTAGTCTATGTGGATTCTAGTATCCACTAAAGAATTAGGATAATTTCTTGAATTGAAGGTAGAGGCTATCAATTCGAATAAAATAGTGGAAAAAACTTTTGATTAAAGTCCAAATCTTTAGGCTTAATGAATCAATTATAAATTAGATTATGGTTTTTCTTTATGCAGATATGGCCACTTTTCTATCGCTCTGATCATTATTGGATAATGATAAGTTGGCAAGACCTAATTTCGGTAGCTGGTATCGAAAGTTTAAGATAGTCCGAGAGCATGAATAGATCCTATATGTGTTGAAGGATCCTGCACCTGAGGAGCAAGCTGCCAATGCACATGGAACAGTCAGAGATACTTATCAAAAGTAGCTCAGTGACCAGACCATGGTGCGCTGCATTATGCTGGCTGCCATGAGCAATGAGTTTAGTCATAGATTTAAGACAGCTCAGCCAAAGGACATGCTTCAATTATTGGAGGATTCTTTTGGCACACCCGATAACATGGAGAGGCATAAGACTAGTTGTGCCATCTTCAACATCAGGATATGGGATGGTGCCTCTGTCACTGATCATGTATTGTACATGATCGAGCTAATAGAGCGATTGAGCAAGCTCTACTTTTTCTTTCATAAATTGCTTGGGAAGGATGCAATACTGAACTCATTGCCCAAGTCTTTTCTCCCATTCCTTACTCATTTCAAAATGACAAAGCCTGAAGTAGACTACCATGGATTACTAGGGTTATTTTAGAACTTTGAGAAGGATCACCAACTCCAAAAGGAGTGGTGAACTTAGTGGTAGGTTCATCTTCTAGTTCTTGACCCTTAAGGAAAGAAAAGAAGAACATAAGAAGAAAGCTAAGAAGTTGCAAGTTTAGGCTGGGACATATATGCAGGACCAAACCAGGAAGATCAAGTTCAATAAGAGTCAAGCTGAATGCTTGCTTTACAAGAAGCGGGGGCACTGGAAGAGGAATTATCCTTAGTACATTGCCTCTCTAGATCCGAACAAGCAGAGAAAAAAACAAGCTGTTGTTGGAAAAGGTATTTATATGATAACTCCTTGCAAATTTTCTATTTATGATATTACTGACTGGATATTGGATATCGATAGCCCTTACCATATTCGCAATTTATTATAGGGGTTGCAGGTCAGTAGGAGATTCGAGTAAGGTGAAAGGTTCCTGAATGTTGGAGAAGAAAGACCAGTTCTAGTTCTAGCTTTAGAAATCTTGAAACTTGTAATTGAGTCCCATACCGTTGTTCTTAGTGATTATCATTTTTATCCCAATTTTTTTTTGAATGTTATTTCTATAGGCCTTCTAGCCAAAAATGATTATGAAATTTCAATAAAAAAATATGTTTGTAATATCATTATGAATGGTATTACTATTTTCTATGGATATTTGAATAGTGATGTGTATATTCTATCGCAACCTGTTAACGTAGTTTATTCAACTGGCAAGCACCCTGGATTAGATAGTGTATCATATATCTATTTATGGCACTATAGGCTAGGTCATATAAATAAGAATAGGATAAATAGATTGACTCGAGAGAAAATTCACTCGAGAGAAAATTCTTGAAGTCAATGATTGTGAATCTCTTCCAACCTATGAGTCTTATCTTCTTGAAAAAATGACCAAGTCACCTTTTACTGAAAAAGGTGAGAGAGCCTCTAAGATCTTAGGTCTAGTACATATTGATATATGTGGACTAATGAGTGGATATTTCTACTTCATCACTTTCACAGATGATCTATCCAGATATGGATATGTCTTTCTAATGAAACACAAGTCGGATTCATTTGAAATGTTCAAATGATTCTACAGTGAAGTAGAAAAATAAACTGGAAAGAGTATTAAAACTCTTTGATCTGATCGAAGAAAAAAATATCTTTTTGATGAGTTTCTCATATATCTAGGAGAGAATGGGATTCTCTTCCAATGAACTTTTTCCAGGAACACCATAGCATAATGGTGTGTTTGAAAGAAGGAATCGGACTCTGTTAGACATGGTCCAATCCATAATGGATTTTGCTAGCTTGTTTATATCCTTCTGGGGATATGCACTCGAATTAGCTTGTTATCTATTAAATAGAATTCTAAGTCTGTAGTTAAGACTCCATATAAGATATGGACAGGATGTAAACCAGCACTTTCACACCTTAGGGTTTAGGGGTGTTCGGCTTATGTCAAACGATTAGTTATAGATAAACTTGGACCTAGGTCTGATAAGTACACATTTATAGGATACCTAAAAGAGATCAAAGGATACTATTTCTTTCATGCTGATGAATAAAAAGTGTTCATCGGCCTTAAGGCAATCTTTTTAGAAAAGGAGTTTTTTGGTGAAGGAACTGTTGCCTCTAAGGTTGAACTTGATGAAGTTCAACAGGTAGACAATCTAACACCTATAGTTGAACTTAAGTTGAATTTGATTAAATAAGATTTGGAGCCTAGGGTACCTGCACCATTAAGGTGATCCGATAGAGTACCACATCATTCGGATAAATACTATAATTTCTTGATCTGGGATGGTGATCCCATCAAACTCGATGAGAATGATGAGGATCTGATCACCTATATGGATGCTATGCATGTTGGAAATTGTATCCCAAAAGTCAATCATTAACCTATTAACGGTTGAGCTACATTGTATATGTAATTGATCATTGATAAATAAAATACTTTGGTATACTTTTCATCACAAGTCTTCACCTTCTAACAAACTCTATTTCTGTGATGAAGTTCTTCGGACTATTTAGTTTTGATAAAGAGAGGATTTATCGATTAGTCCTTAAATCAGTTCATAACCAAATGATAGACTCTTAAATAGGATGACAGCATCTATCGAGCATAGGTCACTGTATGCCATATAGGTTGGTTATCCTCTTAACCAAGAAGTGTGGAGACACTGGTATGGCATACAGATTCTACTATCGAGGATGTCTCTGATGGGATATAGGTATAAGTATTCCTTAGACTTGAGATCACCTCAATGACTTGCAAGCAACTCACTGTGCTTTGGTACTGAACTAACTGAATTTTTAATTCTATAATGGAAGACTTCTAGGCACAGTCAAGTACTTGCAAAGTCAGTGTGTGATCAAAATACAACTGATCACTCCAAGAGTTGGAGAAGAATGTATCACTATATTTCAATATAGCAAAACCTTGGCCAGGATAATCCATCAAATGGATTTGATATTTTAAAATGCAATGTGAACAATTTGATCAGAGTTGATAGTTGAACTCTGAGGTGTCCTACAAGCATTTTGGTCAAGAAAATGAATTATATGGAAACTATATCCGCATGGATTCTAAGGATGGTGTTCTACACATTCGACCTATCTGGCCATCGGATATCATTGCTAGATGGTCACTTTGATTGGTACAAAAATTTATTTCTATGCTACCAACTTAGATTCAGATCTATAAGGTCACACACATTAGAGCTCACGATCTGATCGGATGGTTGATCAATGATCGAGAATCGTTCTAGTCTTGAACGATCAATACGATTGATGTTTACCCTAGTGCAAGTATTATAGGAGGATTGATTAGCAATTTAATTGCTAATTGGCTTAATTTGATTAAGCCAAAGGATTGAGATTAAGTTAATTAAATATGATTTAATTTGATTTAGTTTGGTCATGATTGGATCAAGTCTAATTGACTTATTAGATAAGTCAAGTGCAAGGAAAAACTAGTCGTAATCTAAGTAGGACTTAGGTCAATCCAATTTCCTAATTTGATTAAAAAATTAAATCTAAATTAAATCTAATTTAATCTAATTTAATTAAACTATTAATTGAGTTAGAACCTAATTTAATTTGGTTGAGTTAGTTTTGGTTTAATTTGGTTTAAGAAACTACTTTGACCAAGTCATAGATAGAATCCTAGTAAGACTAGGATTCCTCCTTGTGCCATCTTAGTCCCAACACCCCCCATGCCTATTCTTTTGGTATTTTTCATAGAAAATCCTTGTCTTCCTGATCTTCATGTGTGCCCCCTCTCTCCCTCTCTTTTTCATATGGTTATTGGGTAGAAGACCAAGTCAAAGAAGGAGTTTGTTTTGATATTGGATTCTATGAGATAAAATCCTGACAAATCCAAATTCTTCCCAAAAGGTGCCACCCCCTCTCCCAATTAATTTTTCTCTTATTCCATGTAAGAAACTCCTTTTGTTGTGCACCTTTTCTTGCTGGTACATTCCAAAAATTATGGAGAGGGTGCCCAAGAGTTGGGCGCCCCTTGACTTGCCCTGTTCGACCTTTCCTTGTCTAGTATTTGACCTAGACAAGGACTCTTCTTTTCATATATATTTTGAATGAATTTTGGCTTAAAATTTTTGTGAGTTATAGATATTTGAGAGGATTTGAGGTGTGTAAAAATTAGGGGGAGAGAACCTCTGGGCATTAAGATTCAGTAGACACAAAACTAGGTGTCTAGGTGAGAGCAAAGAGAAGAAGAAGAGGGTCTTCTTCTAGGGTTGCTGTGTTCATCATTTCCCTTCCTTCTTCCTTGGATTTTTTTAGAGTGTCTCACATTTAAAACCTGTTCTCCTCCTTCTCCTCTTTGAAAGAGTCCAATCTAGAAGAAAAGAAACATCTGATCAATCATTGAAGAAAGATCAGTGCAGTACTAGCATACTATGCTGATTTCCAGCATCTAGATTTCTGATCATGATCATGGGCTCGTATGGATGACTCTTAGAGATCGGACATGTGTCCAACTTGTAACTTCATCTTCAAGCCTAGATCAGTGTGTTAGAATGTCTAACTCACTCACGTAATAGATCTGATCTATTGGTTTTTTCATACATGCATGAGATGTAAAGTAGATCTAGGTTGATGTGATCAACCTTTCCTTCTTATTTTTTTTTTATTTTAGATTTAAATGACATGCAATAATCATATAGTATGGTCTTTGATCTAAGAATTATCTAATATTTAGAATTAATTAGATTAATTTTGAGTCTTCCACTATTGATCTAGAAAAAATTTTAAGATCTAGCCCTAAAATCCTAGATCTAGTTCCTTCAATTGATATCAAAGCTAGGTTGATTATTATATGATTATTGATGCATGCTTAAATTATTTTTAGATTAGATCTAATTAATAATATAATATTTAAATCTAAAATTAAAATCTCAGATCATACGAACTGCTTTAAGGTTGTCCTACTATAAGGTTTACCCCTTACAGTGCAAAGATTATCCTAGTTCGTATAGATTTAATATTATTCATAAATTTATTAGATATAATTTAATATTATTTATGATTTATTTAATTTAAAAGAGTTTTAAATTTAAAAATAAAATTTTAGATTGTACGGACTAATTTTATAAGGTTGTCCTGCTATAAGGTTTACCCCTTATAGTGAAAAGATTGTCCTAGTACGTGCTGATCTAAAACATTGATCATAAAATTTTAGATTAGATCTAAGAGATTTTATGATTTGATTAAAAATATTTTAATCTAATTTTAATCATCATAAATATGTTAGATTTGATCTAAGTTGACTTATGACTGATTGATGTTGAAATTATTTCAGTTACATGAACTTGTTTAGATTAGATCTAAAGTAGTTTCATGCTCTTCTTACTTGCATATTGATTATGAATCAAACATGTAACTTGGTTAGTAGAACTATGTTGTAAAAATATTTTATAAATATGAAAATTATTTTTGAAAAGTTGAACCCCAACCCTCAGTCCAAAACTTAATTAAGAATTAAGAAGTTGTTTGATTAGGATCTAGGATTGTAAATTGAAGATCCTAAGACATGAATCATAACACATTGGGTTAAATGAGTTACTGAGGATTAGGTCCATTAATTAGGTTAGACCTAGGATTAGATTAAAGAATGGACTTAATTAGAGAATTGACTAAATCTAATCAATTGTTGTCTTAGATTAAGTCAAGGATTCTCTAGATCAATTACAATAGTTGTAGTTGGCCAAGTCCATGTCATTAATGAGATCTAAGATGGACTTTATTCTTGGCTACGCGGTATAGCATGAACTGTAAGGTTGATCTAATTAAAACTAATTAAACCAATTGATGTCTAAGGTAAACTAGATTGATGGTCTTTAATTGGCAGCTCGCTTACTTGGCCATTTCTGATGGTGTCTAAGATAAGCCTTAGTAGACCCTCCCACTGATAGAATTTACCTGGCCTCTTGCTGAAATTATATTTTGATTGGGTCACTTGACTATTCGAGCTGACCCATATCAGCTACGTAAATCAGTTTGACTGATTTAGGTGCTCCTAGACCAGCCTATTAATGGTCTTCCTTAAGCTGAATTGGTGAAGTTAGTGGGAGAATCATGATAAGCTGGCTCATCTAACCTTTCCTCATCATCAAATTAAATTCTCTAAAATTATTAAATCTCTAAAATAAAATAGTTATATGATAACTGGATCATAGCCTTCTATTAAAGTGGATGATAAAGGGTCCATCAGTTGGATAATTATTGGAGATCCAAAGGCCTGATGCTTATCAGTTGATAAAATTATCATTCATTATATGATCTCTTGGATGCATCTTTCTAAATGATGGTCAAGTAGGCCAACCAAAGTTGGGCCTAATCATTCATTGGTTGGATGGACCAAGCATGGTCATTTTAATGGTTGCATCTAACTGGACCCTTTTCTGAGAAGGCCAAAGCCAACTGATCAAGGGCTGGGGCAAAATTTAATTACTAAAAATTATTTAAAAAAATAATTGATTATAAACCTATCCTTAGATGCATATGGGTTGGCCAACCAAAGTTGGGCTCATGTGCAGTCTATGCGAATTCTAGTACCCACTAAGAAATTAGGATAATTTCTCGAATTGGAGGTAGAGGCTACCAATTCGAATAAAATAGTGAGAGAACCTTTTGATTAAAAGTCCAAATCATTAGATTTAATGAATCAATTACTAATTAGGTTATATTTTTTTATGCAGATATGGCCACTTTTCTATCACTCTGATCATTGTTAGACAATGATAAGTTGGTGGGATCCAACTTCGGTAGCTGGTATCGAAAGTTAAAGATTATCTTGGAGCATGAACACATCCTACATGTGATAACGGATGATGCACCTAAGGAGCCAGCTGCAAATGCACGTGGAACTATCAAAGACACTTATCAGAAGTGGATCAATGATCGAACCATGGTGCACTACATTATGCTGGTTGTGATAAGCAATGAGTTCAATCATAGATTTGAAATGACTCAGCCAAAGGACATGCTTTAAGTATTGGAGGATTTCTTTGGCACACTCGATGATGTGGAGAGGTAGAAGACTAGTTGTGCAATCTTCAATGCCAGGATGCTGGATGGTGCCTATGTCACTAATCATGTATTGTATATGATCAAGCTGATAAAGCAATTGAGCAAGCTTAATTTTTCTTTGCATAAATAGCTTGGGAAAGATGCAATACTAAACTTGCTGTCCAAGTCTTATCACCCATTCCTTACACATTATAGAACATCAAAGGCTGAAGTTGACTACCATGGGTTACTAAAGTTACTTCAAAACATTAAGAAGGATCACCAGCTCTACAAGGAGTCGATGAACATAGTGGGAGGTTCATCTTTTCATTCTCGGCCCTTTGGGAAAGGGAATAAAAACAAGAAAAAGAAAGCTATGAAGGTGCATGTTCAGGCTAGGACATTTGTGCAAGGCTAGACCCTAAAGACTAAGCCTGATAAGAGTCAAACTGAATGCTTCTTTTATAAGAAGCAGGGGCACTGGAAGAGAAATTGTCCTTAGTACATTACCTCCTTAGATCCGAACAGGCAGAAGAAGAAGCAAGCTATTGCTGGGTAAGGTATTTATATGATAACTCCTTGCAATTTCTCTATTTATGATATCACTAAGTGGGTATTGGATATCGATAGTCTTTACCATATTTGCAATTGGTTACAGGGGTTGCAGATCAGTAGAAGATTTGAGCAAGGTGAAAGATTCCTAAATGTTGGAGATGGAAGACTAGTTTCAGTTCTAGCTTTAGGAATTTTGAAACTTGTATTTGAATCTCATACCATTTGTTGATGCAAAATCTAATTGACATCGGATCGAGCTGGTGTTAAGAAAGAAGAGGTCGCCATCAGTGACCTACAAAATAAAGTTTCAACCAAAGTCGGTGGTGGTGGCTCTAGTAGGATCCTTCGATGATCAAGTCAGCTCTTCTGACCAATAGGAATGGAGCGCTCAAGAAAGATTTCAGCAGAGATTTGGAAAGGAGAAGAGAGCTTAGAAAAAATGTATCTAGAGGATCTCTTTTATAGATGGAATTCAGAGCAGATTGATAGTGACAATCGTAACCGTCTGGTCATGGGCCGCTCGGAGCCACATGAAATTTATTACGAAGAGAGGTGTCGCTCATAATAGACTGATAATGATAGTCATAACCATTCGATAGTGGGATCATCTATAGCAAACTAATAAATGACAGTCATAACCATCCGATAGTGGGGTCGCCTATAGTAGACTAATAAATGACAGTCATAATCATCCGATAGTGAGGTCGCCTATTCGTTGAGATTTAATAGTCGAAGTTCGAAGGAAGTAGACATTAGTTGCTGAAGAACTTTGACATATATCAATTTCCAAGAAGTTCGGACTCCTAAAGGGAATACAGCTAGAGGAGAACATCCGAAAGGAATACTACTTGAAATCTAGAAGTAATCTACTGAAGGAATCCAAATGGAATTCGACTGATGGAGAAGTCCAGAAGAAGTTTAGCTCCTAGAGAAATCCAACTAAAGGAGAAGTCTGAAAGGAGTTCGGCTCCTGAAGGAATCCGACTGAAGGAGAATTTTAGAAGATGTTTGGCTCTTGTTGAAATCCGACTGACGGAGAGGTCCAGAAGGAGTTCTACTCCTGAAGGAATCTGACTGAAGGAGAGGTCCGAAAGGAGTTCGGCTTCTATAGAAATCCGACTGAAGAAGAGATCTGAAAGGAGTTCGGCTTCTGGAGGAATCCGACTAAAGTAGAGGTTCGGAAGGAGTTCAGCTCCTAGAGGAATCCAACTGAAGGAGAAGTTTGGGAGAAGTTCAGCTATTGAAAAATTCTCGATCGAAGCTGTTCTATGATTATCAGTTATATTAGGCTAGGTACTAGACTGGAATTCGACAGGAGTGAGATTTATCCTAAATAATAGTCTCTTCACTTTTGAGTTCAAAATTTGAAGAAAGAGAGTGCAAAAAAGATGACTGTCGAAGTTCTTTTCCGGGCTCTACACCCATTGAGGAAAAAGCTTGAGGGAGATCTTATCTCCCATGGAGGTTTTAAGAGATCTTATCTTCTTTTGAAGTTGAAGCTCGGGGGAGATCTTATCTCCTATTGAGGTTGAAGCTTGGGGGAGATCTTATCTCTGGCCGAGTCGGAGCTTCTCTTCTCACCTCATCTAAAATAAATGAGGTCTTCGACTTTGCTCGCGTTAGGATGAGGTTCTCCTCCTATTCCTAATGGGCTGTAGGAGCACATTAGGATCGTTGTCAGGGCCTCTCTCCTCATCTCATCTAAAATGAATGAGGTCTTCGACTTTGCTCATGTTAGGATGAGGTTCTCCTCCTATTCTTAATGGACTATAGCGGTACATTAGGATCATTGTTCGGGCCTCTCCCCTTATCTCATCTAAAATGAACGAGGCCTTCGACTTTGCTCATGTTAGGATGAGGTTCTCCTCCTATTCGTAATAAGCTATAGGGGCACATTAGGGTCATTGTCAGGGCCTCTCTCCTCATCTCGTCTAAAATGAACGAGGCCTTCAACTTTGCTCATGTTAGGATGAGGCTCTCCTCCTATTGCTAATGGGCTGTAGGGGCATATTAGGATCGCTGTTAGGGCCTCTCCCCTCATCTCGTCTAAAATAAACGAGGCCTTCGACTTTACTCACATTAGGATGAGGTTCTCCTCCTATTTCTAACAATCTGTAGGGGCACATTAGGGCCGTTGTTAGAGCCTCTCTCCTCATCTCATCTAAAATAAACGAGGCCTTCGACTTTGCTCACATTAGGATGAGGTTCTTCTTCTGTTCCTATTGTGCTATATTTGTTATGAAATTAAATTCATGGGGTATTCCTCCTTTATCACCAGTACACAATAAAGATTAGGGTGTTGGAGTAGGAGGATTTCATTGTAATCAAATTATCTGTAATACGTTAGCAAATTTTTTGAATTTCATGGTCGAGGCAGGCCTGCCCCCATGAGTTCCTTCAAGTAATACATCCTAGGTCGGATGACTTTCATGACCTCGTAGGGTCCTTCCCAATTTGTGGCAAGCTTCTCCTAGCTCTGAGGCTGAGAGATAGCAGCTCGTCGAAGTACTAAGTCTTCCACTCTAAATATTTTACCTCTAACTCTGGAATTATAATATCGGACCACCCTTCGCCTATAGGCCACCATCCAAACTTGAGCTTCTTCTCTTTTTTCTTCCAGCAGATCGAGGTTGACTCTAAGGTCCTATGAATTATCCTACTCATTGAAGGCCATGACCTATGCTGATGGTAGTTTAAGCTCGATTGGGATGACTGCCTCCATTCCAAAGGCCAAGGCGAATGGTGTTTTCCCAATCGATAGCCTTTGAATAGTTTGGTATGCCCAGAGGATATGGTAGAGTTCGTCCGCCCAGGCTCCCTTCACTCTATCGAGCCTTGTCTTGATGCCTTGCAATAGGGTCTGGTTGATTACTTCAGCTTTCCCATTTGTCTGTGGATGAGCTACCGACATAAAGTGATGGAAGATGTTTAGATCTTTGCAGAACTCAATGAACCTCATCCTTGTGAACTATCATCCATTATCTATTATAAGAGTTTGGGGCAGGCCAAATCGGTAGATGATTGACTTTCAGACAAAGTTCTATACCTTGGCCTCCATAATTTTTGCTAGTGGTTTGGCTTCGATCCATTTGGTGAAGTAGTCGATCACAACCAGGAGAAACTTTCATTGTTCGGATGCCACTAGGAAAGGGCTAAGTATATCCATTCCCCACTGCACAAATGGCCATAGTGTGCTTAGTGGAGTAAGCTCAGAGATTGGCTATCTTTGTATGTTTATATTTCTCTGATAGCGATCATATTTTTTGACATACTTTATAGAATCGTCGTACAAGATCAGCCAATAGTATCCTTACCGAAGTAGTTTTTATAATATGGATCTGGCTCCTACATGACTTTCACAAATTTTCTCGTATACTTCCCATAATATGAAGTCAGCCTCTAAAGGTCGGAGACATCTCAATAGTGGTAGTGAATACGATCATTTATACAACTTATCCTCATACAAAACGTACCGAAAAGCTTGATTCCTGAGTCTCCGAGCTTCTTTCAGATCATGAGGAAGAACTCTCTCTTTAAGATAGGCAACTAATGGATCAATCCAGCTCGGCTCAAGCCTTGTTTGCATAACGAGTTGCGATTCCTCTGAGCTTGAGCATTTTAGAGTTTCAAAAAATACTTCTTTAGATAGTCTGACTGGGGTTGAAGTGGCTAATTTGGAGAGGAGGTTGGCTCTTATATTTTTTACCCTCGAAATTTATCGAATAAAAAAACTGTCGAAGGTCGGAGTCAAATTCTTTACTTTCTCAAGGTATTTCATCATACTTTCCTCCTATGCTTCGTAGTTGCCACTAACTTGGCCGATCACTAATTGAGAATCACTGTAGACTTGAAGTCGATTTAATTTTAACTCTCTTGCTATTTTTAATCCGATAATCAGTGCTTCATATTTGGCCCCATTATTAGTTGCAGAAAATTTGAAGCATGGTGCGTACTCGATGATGACTCCCTCAGGGTTGACTAGGACTAACCCTGCAGCTGCTCTAGTGAAGTTGGATGAACCATCCATATAAAGGGCCCAAAAACTTCGAGAAGGTCGGTACTTTCTTCGGAGAGCCTCGACTGCAACCATGGGATGCCGATCTTATTCTGCTCAAGCTCAGCTTCATCTGAAATGATACATTCAACTATGAAGTCGGCCAGTGCTTGAGTCTTGATTGCTGGTCAAGGTCGGTAGTTGATGTCAAATTTCGTTAATTCAATGGCCCATTTTACAATTCTTTCAGAACCATCCATTTGATGAAGGATTGCTCTGATTGGTTGGTTAGTGAGGAGCGTTATAGTATGTCCCTAAAAGTAAGATCGAAATCTTCTTGCTACAATCAGAAGAGCATAAGTCAATTTTTCCAACTTTGTATATCTGGTCTTAGCATCCTTTAGGATATGACTTATGTAGTAGACTGTCACTATACTTTTGCCTCTTCTTTGATCAGGACTGCTGCTAGCACCATAGGGAAGACCGCGAGGTAGAGAAATAGTTCCTCTTCGAACTCGGGTTTGGCCAGTAGGGGGGCCAGCCGAGATAGTTCTTGAGCTCATCGAATGCCATTTGGCATTCCTGGGTCTAGTGAAAATCTTTCAATTTTTTGAGGATTTGGAAGAAGGGCATGCAGCGTTTGACCGACCTTGAGACAAAATGATTCAAAGATGCCATCTTTCCAATCAGGCACTGAACTTTCTTGATGGACTTTGGAGCGGTCATCTCCTAGATAGCTCAAATTTTCTCTGGGTTGGCCTCGATCCCTCATCTTGAGACCATGAATCCCAAAAATCTTTCTGAGAATATCCCTAAGGCGCACTTGATTGGGTTCAGTTTCATCTTATATTTTCTAAGTACATCGAAAGCCTCTTCAAGGTCAGTGACATGATTGACAGTCTTTCGGCTTTTGATTAGCATGTTGTCGACATAAACTTCCATATTACGGTCGATCTGCTTCTTGAAGATTTTATTGACCAAGCACTGATAAGTCGCACCTACATTTTTAAGCCCAAAGGGCATGACCCTGTAACAATAAAGATCATGGTTAGTAATAAAAGCAGTCTTCTCTTCATCCTCTGGTGCCATCTAAATTTGGTTGTAGCTAAAGAAGGCATCTATGAAGGTAAGGAGCTCGTAGCCCAAAGTCGCATCCACTAGTTGGTCAATTCTGGGCAAAAGGTAGCTATCTTTTGGACAGGCCTTGTTAAGCTTTTTAAAGTCGATGCACATTCTCCACTTGCCATTGGCTTTCTTGACTAGGATCAAGTTAGAGACCCATGTTGGATAGCTGACTTCTTGGATAAATCTGGCATTGAAAAGCTTGTCAACTTCTTCTGCTATTACCTTCTACCATTTTGGTGCATGGCCTCGAACTCTTTCTTTCACTGATCGATGCTTGGGATCAATGGTCAGCTAATGTTCCATAACCTCAGCATCAATCCCAGGCATATCAGTTGGAACCCAGGCGAAGATGTCGGCATTCCTTCGTAAAAAGGCAATGAGTGGATCTCGAACATCATCTTCTAGATTAGAGCCAATTTGCACTGTATGCTCCACATTTTTGTCATTGAGGATGGTCACAAGATCTTCTATCAGTTCTCCCCTTTCTTCTGTGAGGTCATCCTGAGCATCTAGCCCAACAACAAGACAAGGGTTGGACTGTTCTTCCTTTCACAGGGTAATTGAATAGCAATGCCTTGCCAGAGCTTGATCTCCCCTAACCTCTCTGATTCCGTAACTTGTCAAAAACTTCATCTTCAAATAATAAGTGGACACCACCATCTGAAGTGCATTTAAACCAGGTCAGTCGAAAATTGCACTGTAAGCGGAGAGAGCCTTTACTACTAGAAAATCCATCTGCACTTTGAATTATTTTGGATATTGCCCAGCAGCCATAGCTAGAGTTATTACACCTTCAACTGGTACTACAACACTAACGAAGCCTACTAGGGGGGAGTTTATTGGTCCAAGCTGACTATTAGATATTGACATTTTAGAGAAAGTTTCCTAAAACAAGACGTCAGCCAAACTTCTATTATCAACTAGAATGCGACGTACATCATAGTCTGCTATATTTAAAGAGATTACAACCGCATCATTATGCAAAAACTGTACTCCCCATGCATCTATCTCAGTGAAGGTTATGGATTCTTCAGCCCTCTATCTTTTTACTGATCCCCTAGATCTGCTGGCCTCTTCTCGTCGAAGTCTTCCAAAGATAGTGTTGATGATGCTAAGAGGTGGTCGATCTCCTTGTTGTTTCTCCCTCCTTGGTGGTTCCGGCTATAATAGTGCCCTTGGCCAATCTTCTCTTGCTTCAGATCGACATTTGAAGAATCAACCCAGCCAGTCTCTCCTGATGAGCTCCTTGATCTCATCTTGAAACTGAATGCATTCTTCAGTATCGTGGTCATGGTCATGATGGTAGGAACAATATTTGCTAGGATTGCACTTGCCAGGATGAGTGCGCATTCTTTTAGGCCTTGGCAGTTGCTCCTTGATCTCTATCAATACTTGCATTTTTAGAGCATTAAGGGGGGGCGTAGTTGTGAAACCTTCTAGGGGAAGAACTTCTTCATGCCCTTCTATCGGGGCTTCTTTGACGTCAAGCTCGAGGAAGAGTTCGGCCTCGCTTGCTCTTGGAGGGAGTCTGTAAGCACGACCAAACTTCATTCGGTCCTCCATCAGCTACGGGTTTATTAGACTCGCCCACCTGCCACTTTTCTATGGCTTCTTCATCCTTCAACTTAAAGGCTTCTTCCGCTCGGACATATCCTTCAGCTCGAGCTAGCAAATTGACAATATCCCTAGCGTACTTCTTCTCCAGGGAGAATAGCAAATCATTCTTCTAAAGGCCGCCCTTGAGTGCGGCCATTGCAACAGACTGATCTAGGTTTTAGACCTCTAATGCAGCAGCATTAAATTGGATGACATAAGTCTGGATAGATTTCTTCTCTTTCTGCTTGATATTCATCAAAGAATCCAAATCTCGGTGGGGACGTCAGCTGCTGATGAAGTGAGCCACAAACTGATGGCTCATTTGATCAAAGAAAAAGATGGTACCTAGCTTAAGTGCTGAGTACCAATTTCTTGTTGCTTCTTTTAAGGTAGATGGAAAAGCTCGACATAAGATGCGTCTGGTGCGCTATGGAGCAGCATCATGATTCGAAAGGCTTTCAGGTGATCGATCGGATCAGAGGTTCCATCATAGCTTTTAAATTAGAGGAGCTTGAAGTTCGATGGAACAGGCTCTTACATAATTTGGGGAGAGAAAAGGGGATCAATGCGGACATCGTCATGGTGAGTCGAGATGATGTGGTGGAGTTCCTAAGTCCGTCAGTCATCTCTCAGAGCTTTTGATCAAGGACATCATCTTGATCGCCGATCATCGAAGGCTTCTGACTGTAGATGGGGAAGGTCTCTTTTAGAGAAGCATCATGATCCGAACAAGGATCCTCTACTCTCTATTTCTCCTTCCTAGGGGCAACGGGTATGCTAGCCCAAGTGCTTCTTCTTGGGATTGGTTACTGACAACTTGATGGTGGGTTTCCTAACAGAACCACCATCGAGGGCTGCCACAAGGCTTGCACCATTTTGGTGAGGCCCTGAACCTACTGCATCAGCAAGTTAAACTGCTCCAAATCTACCATGGCTGCCGATGGAGGAGAAGGTTGAAGCACCAGCGATGGAGCGAAAATGGATGGATCTACCTCAGATCTGGTGATAGAAGCGATAGATCTCAAGATAGTTGCCTTCTTTGGAGGCATTTCTTAGGATTGAGGGAGAGGATGGAGATGAATCTTGAAGAAAAAGATCCACAGGATCAACTGAGCACTCCTTTAAGAACAAGGATACCTCAAAAATAGAGTGCCCTTCCTCTAGCACCAATCCTATTGGTGTAGAATCTGGTTAACGCTGGATCGAGCTGGAGTTGAGAAAGAAGAGATCGCCACCGATGATCTACAAAATAAAGTTCCATCTAGAGTCGGTGGTGGTGGCTCTGGTAGGACCCTCCGATGATCAAGTCAGCTCTTCTGACCAATAGGAATGGAGTGCTCAGAAAAGATTTTAGCAGAGTTTTGAAATGAAGAAGGGAGCTTAGAGAAAATATATTTAGAGGATCCATTTTATAGACAGAGTTCAGAGAAAATTGATAGTGACCATCGTAACCATCCGGTCATGGACCGTTTGGGGCCACATGAAATTTATTATGGAGAGAGGTGTCACTCATAATAGACTAATAATGATAGTCGTAATCATCCGATAATGGGGTCGTCTGTAGCAGACTAATAAATGACAATCATAACCATCCGATAGTAGGGTCGTCTTTAGCAGACTGATAAATGATAGTCGTAACTATCCGATAGTGAGGTCGCCTATTCGTTGAGATATAATAGTCAAAGTTCAGAGGAAGCAGGCATTGATTGGTGAAGAACTTTGATATATATCAATTCTCGAGGAGTTCGAACTTCTAAAGGGAATATGGCTAGAGGGGTTCATCTGAGAGGAATACTACTTGAAATTTGGAAATAATCCGCTAGAGAAATTCGGATGAAGTTCGACTGATAGAGAAGTCCATAAGGAGTTTGGCTCCTGCAGGAATTCGATTGAAGGAGAGGTCCAGAAGAAGTTTGGCTCCTAGAGGAATCTGATTAAAGGAGAGGTCCGAAAGGAGTGTTGCTCCTAGAGGAATCTAATTGAAGGAGAGGTCTGAAAGGAGTTTGGCTCCTGAAGGAATCCAACTGAAGGAAAGGTGAAGGAGAGGTCCAAAAGGAGTTTGGCTCCTGTAGGAATCTGACTGAAGGAGAGATCCGAAAGAAGTTTAGCTCCTGGAGAAATCTGACTAAAGAAGAAGTTCGGGAGGAGTTCGACTGCTGGAGAATTTTTGATCGAAGCTCTTCCATGATTATCAGTTACATTAGGCTAAGTACTAAACTGGACTTCGGTGGGAGTAGGATTTATTCCCAACATCATTGTTCTTAGTGCTTGTCATTTCTGTCCTAGCATTTTTTAAAATATCATTTTTGTAGGCCTTTTGGTAATGAATAATTATGAAATTTCAATAAAGAAACGATTTTATAATGTCATTATGAATGGTGTTACTGCTTTCTGTGGATAATTGAATAATGATGTATATATGTTCTCACAATCTATTAATGTAGTCTATTCAACTAGCAAACATCCTAGATTAGATAATGTGATAGATATCTACTTATGGCACTATAGGCTATGTCATATAAACAAGAATAGGATAAGCAGATTGGCTCAAGAGGGTATCCTCGAACTTAGTGATTGTAAATCACTTTCAACCTATGAATCCTGTCTTCTTGGTAAAATGACCAAGTCATCTTTTACTAAAAAAGGTGAGAGAGCCACTGAGCTCTTAGATCTAGTACATACTGATGTATCTGCACCAATGAGCATAAGTGCCAAAGGTGGATATATCTTCTTCATCACTTTCATAGATGATCTATCCAGATTTGGATATGTCTGTCTGATGAAATATAAGTCGGATTCTTTTGAAATGTTCAAACAATTCCAAAGTAAAGTAGAAAAATAAATTAAAAAGAGTATTAAAACTTTTCGATCTGACCAAGGAGGGGAATTCCTTTTCAGTGAGTTTCTCACATATTTAGGAGAGAATAAGATTCTATCCCAATGGACTCCTCTAAGAACACCACAGCATAATGGTGTATCTAAAAGGAAGAATTGGAATCTATTAGACATGGTCTAATTCATGATGGATTTTGCCAGCTTATCGATATCCCTCTGGGGATATACACTCAAATTGGCTTGCTATCTTTTAAATAGGATTCCAAATAAATCTATGGTTAAAACTTCATATAATATATGGACAGGATGTAAGCCAGCACTTTTATACCTCAAGGTCTGAGGTGCCCGACTTATGTCAAATGGTTAATTACAGATAAACTTGGACCTAGGTCTAACAAGTGCACATTTATAGGATATCTAAAAGAGACCAAAGGATACTATTTCTACCATGTTGATGAGCAAAAGATGTTTGTCAGCCTTAGGGCAACCTTTTTGGAAAAGAAGTTTCATAGTGAAGGAACTATTGCCTCTAAGGTTAAACTTGATAAAGTTCAACAGATAAAAAGTCCAATACCGAATACTGAACCTAAGTCGGATTTGATCAGATTAGATCCAAAGCCTAGTGAACCCGCACCATTAAGGCGATTTGGTAGAGTACCGTGCCATCCAGATAGAAACTATGGATTCTTGATCCAGGATGGTGATCCCATCGAACTCGGTGAGAATGATGAGGATCCGATCACTTACATGGATGCTATCTAGAGATCTGACTTTGAGAAATAGCTATAAGCCATGAGATTCGAAATGGATTCCATGAAGATCAATGATGTATGGACATTAG
This sequence comes from Cocos nucifera, assembly GCA_006176705.1. Classification (NCBI taxonomy): domain Eukaryota; kingdom Viridiplantae; phylum Streptophyta; class Magnoliopsida; order Arecales; family Arecaceae; genus Cocos; species Cocos nucifera. Next base: position 62,797 of record QRFJ01002186.1, on the reverse strand, counting down.
TGGACCCACTCGAAGGGATTAAACCCATTGGGTGTAAATGGGTATTCAAAAGAAAAAGAGGTGCAGATAGAAAGGTGGAGATCTATAAAGCCGATCTAGTTGCCAAGGGGTATCATCAACATTATGGTATGGACTATGATGAGACATTCTCTCCAGTGGCAATGCTCAAATCTATTCGAATAATGCTTGCAGCAGCTCCCCATCTGGACTTTGAGATATGACAGATAGATGTGAAGATAGCTTTTCTAAATGGAGAGCTGACCAAAGAATTGTATATAATACTACCTGAGGGGTTTACATCCACAGATGAGTCCAAGGTGTGCAGGCTTTAGAGATCCATTTATAGATTGAAGCAAGCATCTTGGAGTTGGAACAAGCATTTTGATAAAGTGATCAAAACATATAGCTTCATTAAGAACGAAGAAGAACCCTGCATTTATAAATGGGCAAATGGTCCAGCAGTGATATTCCTTATATGTGGATGATATTCTCTTAATCAGAAATGACATCCCCGCACTATAGAAAATAAAAGTCTGATTATTATCATAGTTCTCTATAAAGGACTTGGGTGAAGCATCTTACATCCTAGGGATGAAGATCTATAGGGATAGATCTAAAAGAATGCTTGGTATATCCCAGTCCACGTACATAGAAACTATGCTGAAGAGGTTCAGCATGGAGAATTCTAAAAAGGGCTATCTCCTAATAGGTCAAGAAATTCCACTTGCTAAGAAGGATTATCCAACAACTCCTGAAGAGAGAGAGCATATGAGTAGAATCCCATATGCTTCGGCATTGGGATCTATCATGTATGCAATGACATGTACGAGACCAGATGTGGCATACTCACTAGGAGTAGTGAGTATCAGTCTGACCCTAGAGAAAATTATTGGAAGGTGGTTAAAACCATCCTTAAGTATTTTAGAAATACTAAGGACCAATGGTTGGTTTACGGTGGATCAGATCTGAAACTTGTGGGGTTGACAATCTCTAGCTTTCAATCAGACCATGATGATAGTAGAAGCGTGTTGGGGCATATCTTTACTCTAAATGGTGGAGCCATCTACTGAAAAAGTTTCAAGCAGCATACAGTGGTAGACTCTGTTTCCGAAGTAGAGTACATGACAGCATTAGATGCAGTAAAAAAAGCAGTGTGGCTGAGAAAGTTCATCACGGAGCTTGCAGTAGCACCTTCCATTGATGGTCTAGTCCTGCTCTACTACAACAGCACTAGCACCATAGCTCAAGCAAAGAAATCGAAGGCACACCAGCAGACAAAGCATATTTTATGTTGCTTCCATCTAGTCCATGAGATCGTGGATCATAGTGACGTCGACCTTTGGAAGATCGATGGAAAGAAGAACCTAGCCAACCCCTTCACTAAAGCCTTAGAAATTAAGGAGTTCGACAACTATAAGTCGAAGATGGGTATTAGATACTATGCCGAGTGGCTTTAGAATAAGTGGAAGTTGTTGAAAATTATGTCCCAAAAGCCAATCGTTAGCCTATTAACGATTGAGCTACTTTGTATATGTAATTGATCATTGATAAATAAAATACTTTAGCATGTTTTTCATCATAAGTCTTCATCTTCTAATGAACTCCATTTTTGTGATAAAGTTCTTAGGACTATTTAGTTTTGATAAAGAGAGAATTTATTGATTAGTCCTTAAATTAGTTCACGACCAAATGATAGGCTGTTAAATAGGATGATAGCATCTATCGAGCATAGATCATTGTATACCATATAGGTTGGTTGTCCTCTTAACCAAGGAGTGTGGAGACACTGATATGGCATACAGGTGAGATGTATGGGTACATCATCATTGAACGTGACCAACTCCAGAGCATTCTGCTATCCAGGATGTCTCTGATGGGATATAGGTATAAGTATCCCTTAGACTTGAGATCACCTCAGTGACTTGCAAGCAAGTCACTATACTTTGGTACTAGACTAACTAAATTTTTAATTCAGTAACGGAAGGCTTCTAGGCATAGTCAAATACTTGCAAAGTCGATGTGTGATCAAGATGGAATTGACCACTCCAAGAGTTGGAGAAGAATGTATTATTGTATTTTAATATAGCAAAATCTTGGCCAGAATAATCCATCGGATGGATTTAATATTTTAAAATATAATATGAATAATCTGATCAGAGTTGATAGTTGAACTCTGAGATATCCTATGAGCATTTTGGTTAAGAGGATGAATTATATGGAAACTATATTCGCATGGGTTCTAAGGATGGTGTTCTACACATTCGACCTATCCGACCATCGAGTATCATTGCTAAATGGTCACTTTGATTGATATAGAAATTGATTCTTATGCTATTGACATAGGTTCGGATTTATTAGGTCACACACATTAGAGCTCATGATCTGATCGGATGGTTGATCAATAATTGAGAATCGTTCGAGTGTTAAATAATCAATACGATTGATGTTTAACCTAGTGCAAGTATTGTAGGAGGATTGATTAGCAATTCAATTGCTAATTGACTTAATTTGATTAAGCCAAAAAATTAAGATTAAATTTAATTAAATATAATTTAATTAGATTTTATTTGTTCTTGATTAGATCAAGTCCAATTGACTTATTGGATAAGTCAAGTGCAAGGAAAACTAGTCCTAGTCTAACTAGGACTTAGCTCAACCCAATTTTTTAATTTGATTAAAAATTAAATTAGAATTAAATCTGATATAATCTAATTTAATTGAACCATTAATTGGATTAGAAACTAATTTAATTTGGTTGAGTTATTTTTGATTTAATTTGGTTTAAGAAACCACTTTGACCAAGTCATAGATAGAATCCGAGTAAGACTAGGATTCCTCCTTGTGCCACCTTAGTCCCAACACCCCCCATGCCTATTTTTCTGATATTTTTCTTGGAAAATCTTTTTCTTCCTGATCCTAACATACACACCCTCTCTCTCTCTCTTTCTCATATGGTTATTGGGTCGAAGACCAAGTCAAAGAAGGAGTTTGTTTTGATATTGGATTCTATGAGATAGAATTTTAACAAATCCAAACACTTCCCAAAAAGTGCCACCCCCTCTCCCAATTAATTTCTCTATTATTCCATGTGAGAAACCCCTTTTCTTGTGCACCTTTCCTTTTTGGTATATGCCAAAAATTATGAAGGAGGTACCCAAGAGTTGGGTGCCCCTTGACTTGCCCTGTTTGACCTTTCCTTGTCTAGTATTTGACCTAGACAAGGACTCTTCTTTTTATATATATTTTGAACAAACTTTGGTTTGAAATTTTCATGGGTTATAGAACTTTGAGAGGGATTTGAGGTGTGTAACAATAAAGGAGAGAGAACCTCTGGGTATTGAGATTCAATAGACACAAAACTAGATGTCTAGGTGAGAGCAAAGAGAAGAAGAAGAGGGTCTTCTTCTAGGGTTGCTATGTTCATCTCTTTCCTTCCTTCTTTCTTGGGTTTTCTGAGAGTGTCTCACATCTAAAATCTCTTCTCCTCCTTCTCCTCTTTAGAAGAGTCTAATCTAGAAGAAAGGAGGTATCTGATCAACCATCGAAAAAACATCAGTACAGTACTAGCATACTATGCTGATTTCCAGCATCTGAATTTTTAATCATGATCGTGGGCTCATGTGGACGACTCCTAGAGGATGGACGTGTGTACGCCTTGCAACTTTATCTTCAAGCCTGGATCAGTGAGTTAGAACGTCTAACTTGCTTAGATAATAGATCTAATCTATTAGTTTTTTTATACATGCATGAGATGTAGAGTAGATCTAGGTTGTTGTGATCAACCTTTCCTTCTTATTTATTTTTAATTTTATATTTAAATACCATACAATAATTATATAATATGATCTTAGATCTAGAAATTATCTAATATTTAGAATTAATTAGATTAATTTTGAGTCTTCTGCTACTGATCTAGAAAAAGTTTCAAGATCTAGCACCGAAACCCTAGATCTGGTTCCTTCAATGCAGAGATCCGATTCTGAGAAATGGTTTGAGACCATGAAATCCAAAATGAAGTTCATGAAGGTCAATGATGTATGGATATTGGTTGACCGCCCAAAGGGGTTAAACCCATTGGATGTAAATGAGTTTTCAAAAAAAAAAGGAGTGCAGACGGAAAGATAGAGACCTATAAAGCTCATCTGGTTGCCAAGAGATATCGTCAATATTATGGTATTGACTATGATGAGACATTCTCTCCTATGGTAATGCTCAAATCTATTTGGATAATACTTGCGATAGCTGTCCATCTAGATTATGAGATCTGGCTGATGGATGTGAAGACAACTTTCCTAAATGGAGAACTAACCGAAGAGGTGTATGTGATGCAACCTGAGGGATTCACATCCACAGATGAGTCCAAGGTCTGCAAGCTTTAGAGATCCATTTATGAATTAAAGTAGGCATCTTAGAGTTGGAACATGCATTTTAATAAAGTGATCAAAATGTATGGTTTCGTTGAGAATGGAGAAGAGCCCTGCATTTATAAGTGGCTAAATGGTCCAGCAGTGGTATTTCTTGTCTTGTACGTGAATGACATTCTCTTAATCGAGAATGACATTCCTGCATTGTAAGAAATAAAAGTATGGTTATTATCATAGTTCTCCATGAAGGACTTGGATGAAGCATCCTATATCCTAGAGATGAAGATCTATAGGGATAGATCTAAAAGGATGCTTGGATTATTCCAGCCCACGTACATAGGTACTATGCTGAAGAGGTTCAGCATGGAGAATTCTAAAAAGAGCTATCTCCCTATCGACCATGAACTTTCTCTCTCAAAGAAAGATTATCCGACAACTCCTGAAAAGAGTTAGCATATGAGTAGAGTTCCATGTGCTTTAATAGTGCGATCTATCATATATGTCATGACATGTATAAGATCAGATGTAGCATACTCACTAGGAGTAGTGAATAGATACCAATTTGATCTTGAAGAAAACCACTGGAAAGTGGTTATAACCATTCTTAAGTATTTGAGAAATAGTAAGGACCAATGGTTAGTTTATGACGAGTCAGATCTGAAACTTGTGGGATTTATAGACACTAGCTTTCAATCTGATCATGATGACAGTAGAAGTGTGTTAGGATATATCTTTACTCTAAATGGTGGAGCCATTTGCTAGAAGAGTTCTAAGCAGCATACTGTGACAGACTCTATTTATAATGTAGGGTACATCACAGCATCAGATGCCACGAAGAAAGCTATGTAGCTGACGAAATTTATCACCGAGCATATAGTAGCACCCTTCCTATATGGTCCGATCCTGCTTTACTGTGATAACACTGCTGCCATAGCTTAGGCAAAGAAACCAAAGGTACACCAATGGATGAAGCATATCCTACGCTGCTTCCACCTAGTCTGAAAGATCGTGGATCAAGATGACATCAACCTTCAAAAGATCGACGAAAGAAAGAACCTGGCTAACCCCTTCACTAAAGCCCTAGCGATAAAGGAGTTCGACAACCATAAGTCGAAGATGGATATTAGATACTGTGTCGAGTGTCTTTAGGATAAGTGGGAGTTATTGAAAAATATGTTCCAAAGTCAATCATCAGTCTATTGATGGTTGTACTATATTATAATTATAATTAATTTACTAATTAATAAAATATATTTTTGGTATTTTCATCATAAAGTATTCATCTTCTAATGAACTTCATTATTGTGATGAAGTCCTTGGAACTATTTAGCTTTGATAAAGAGAGGATTTATCGATTAGTTCTTAAATTTATTCATGACCAAATAATAGGCTATTAATTAGGACAACAGTATCTATCGAGCATAGGTCACTGTATGTCATGTGGGTTGGTTGTCCTCTTAACCAAGAAGTGTAGAAATACTAGTATAGCATATAGATGAGATGTATGGGTATATCGTCACTGAACATAACCAACTCCAGAGCATTCTACTATTGAGAATGTCTCTGATGGGATATAGGTATAAGTATCCCTTAGATCTGAGATCACCTCAGTGACTTGCAAGCAACTCACTGTGCTTTGGTACCAGACTAACTGAATTTCTAATTCAGTAATGAAAGGCTTTTGGGCATAGTCAAGTACGTGCAAAGTCAGTATCTGATCAAGATAGGATTGACCACTCCAAGAGTTGGAAAAGAATGTATCACTGTATTTCAATATAGCAAAACCTTGGTCTAGATAATCCATCAAATAGATCTGATATTTTGAAATACAATGTGAACAACCTGATCAGAGTTGATAGTTGAACTTTAAGGTGTCCTACGAATATTTTGGTCAATGGGATAAATTATATGAAAACTATATCCGCATGGGTTCTAAGGATGTTGTTCTACACATTCGACCTATCCGATCGTGGGGTATCATTGCTACATGGTTACTTTGGTTGGTACAGAAATTTGTTCCTATACTACCGACTTATGTTTGAACCTATGAGGTCACACACATTAGAGTTCGTGATCTGATCGGATGGTTGATTAGTGATTAAGAATCGTTCTAGGGTTAAGCAATCAATATGATTGATGTTTAACCTAGTGCAAGTGCTGCAGGAGGATCGATTAGCAATTTGATTACTAATTAACTTAATTTGATTAAGCCAAAGGACTGAGATTAAGTTTAATTAAATATAATTTAATTAAAATTAGTTTGGGCTTGATTGGATCAAGTCTAATTGGTTTATTGGATAAGCTAAGTGTAAGGAAGAACTAATTCTAGTTCAACTAGGACTTGGATCAACCCAATTTCTAATTTGATTAAAAAATTAGTTCAGATTTAAATATAATTTAATCTAATTTAATTAGATTCTTAATTAGTTTAGGACCTAATCTAATTGGGTTGATTTGCTTTTGGTTTAATATGATTAGAGAAACCATATTAGATCAAGTCAAAATAAGAATCTTGGTATGACTAGGATTCCATTCCTTGCGCCACTTAATATCTCACACCCATCCCACGCCCCTGGTGGGAAACATGCAGGGTTTCATGCATAGATTTCAAAACTTTTTCAAAATTAAAGTAGTAGAAGACATAGATTAAACAATTTAATCTACAATGTGTGTGCAATCAAATTACAAAACTCTACATCAAGGATCTATAACATGTTATGATATAAATATAAATATAAAATTAAATTAATCACAAGTGCTATTAATCATATCAATACCTAGGTCTAGAATAATTCTAGATCTAATCCTAGATCATATCTAGGTTTCCAAGAGATCAGATCTCTTACCTTTGTGTGGGTCAAGAACTTCATGCTTGATTTCTGTTGTTGCTTTCAGAGCTGCACATGCTTTCGGCCTCTATAGGTGATCCACATGAGCCAGCAGCATAGATCAAAGGTTTGTCGAATGATAATCCGCTCGAAGTGCTAGCTTCTCGTGGATCCCTCTTGATGGTTAATCAAATATAAATTCTTCATATCTCTTGGATACTCCAAGAGATGAAGAACATAAGGAGGAATAAAGGAGATATCCAACCCTTGGATCTCCTAAAAAATATAAAATAAAATAAATAAATAAATCCTAAGAGAAGATAGATCTTCTCTTTCAGGACAACAACGATTGATGTCCTAAAAACATCTCTATGTTAGGACAAGAGAAGACCTCCTGCTCTAAAATTTTTTTTATGTTTTCAAATCTAATATTTTTTATTTTATCATAGAAAATTTTCATAAAAAAAATGGAGAAGAAGGGTTCTCAAAGAAACCCTAAGCGAAGATGTTCTTCTCTTCTTCTTCTCTCATCAGGACAAGATCAGATCATGTCAAAAGATAATCACTATGCTCCAATACCTTGAAGCATGGATCTCCATCTCACTTTTTCTCTCTCAAATTTTTATCATATAAAAATCATAAATAAAATAGGAAGAGAGAAACACAAAAGAAAAATACAAGAGAAGACAATTTTCTCTTACCTTGTCTTCATCAAGACATCATCGTTTGATGTCCAAAACAAAGGTCCTCCTCCAAGAGTCTTGGTGTCCCAAAACAACCACGCCTTCTCCTCCTTTTCCTTAGGTTTTTCATGATTTTTTTGGGATTTATCACATCCTCTAACCATCTAAAAGGAGGCACCCAAAATATATACGGATGACTAGGTCAAACCTAGTCTTTTATGGACTCCTATGGGGCGTCCAACTCTTGGATGCCCCTTCCTTGATTTTTGGAATGAGAACTAGAAAACCAATGCATAAAAACCTGGGGAGAAGGGTAGAGGAAAAGTTGGGTGGCATGGGGAAAAAATTCAAAAGGAGAGAAGAGTTTAGGTCAAAGTGGGCTCTTCCAAGTAGGAAACAAATCCTAACTTCCTTCTTAGTTTTGACCAAGTCAAATTGTATTCCAAATAATCCAGATATATGGGGAGTGGAGAAGCTCTTAAGCATGGGAATGTTTCATGTAAACATCAGAAATTTAAGGTGTGGCATGGGCTTTCTTAGGCGCAAGAGAAAGAGAGAGAGTCCCAATCCAACTGGGACTCCTCTTGTTTGACTAGGTCAAAATAGGTTTGAATCTAATTTAAATTCTATTTAAATTAGATTAAATATAACCCAATTAAGGATGATCCTAGGCCAACTAGGAGCCTAATTAAATAATATTAAATTAAAATTTAAATCTGATTTAAATCCTAAGTCAATTAGTTGCACTCAAGTCCTAGTCAAACAAGAAATTATTCTTTCTTACAATTGGCTTATCCAATAAACCAACTAGATTTAATCTAATTAAATCTAAATTAATTCTAATTAAATCTAATTCAATTAGACTTGATCTCAGCCTAATTGCTCAATCAAATTGAGCCAATTAGCAATCCAATTGCTAATCGATCCTCCTGCAATACTTGCATTAGGTCAAACATCAATTGTATTGATGGATTGAAGTTAGAATGATTCTGAATCATTGATTAACCATCTAATCAGGTTACAAGCTCTAATGTGTGTAATACCATAGGTTCAAACCTAAGTTGATAGCACAAGAACTATTTTTTATACCAATCAAAGTTACCATCTAGCAATGGTTTCCAACATCTAGATAGATCGAATGTATGCAAAGCAATATTCTTAGAACCCTGGCCCATAGTTACTGTATAATTCATCCCTTTGATTAATAATGCTCAAGATGACTTTGAGTACACTATCAAACACTCTTACAAGTGATCTCTATTGTGTCTCAAAATTTTGCAAATCTCGTGACTCCTCATGAGAATTACCCAGGCCTAGGTTTTGCTAAATTGAAACACAACGAGTCATTCTCTTCCTGAAGCTAATCAGGAGTGGTCAATCCCATCTTGACTCATCATCGACTTCACAAATACTTAACTATACCAAAAAAATTTTCAAACCTATATTAAAAATATAGGCAGTCCAGCACCAAAGTACGTAAATTACTTACAAGTCACCATGGTGATCTCCGGTCGAACCCATTGACCTTAGTTTGCTACTCTTGATAGTAGAGTGCTACATTGATCATGTTTAGTGCAGATATACTCCTACATCTCATCTGAATGCCATACCAGTATCTCTACACTACTTGGTTACGAGGATAACCAACACATATGGCATACAATGATCTACACTCGATAAGTTATCATCCTTGTTAATAACTTATCATTTGATCGTGAACAATTTAAGAACCATCCGATAAATCCTTCTTTATTGATTGATTGTGGTTCTAAGAACTTCATCATAATTTAGAAGTTCATTTAAGGAAGATAGATATGATGAATCAGCCAAATAACTATTATTATTAGATAATTCATATACTAATTCCAGTCATCTACCACTTAGATGATTGGCTTTAGGACACATTTCTCAATAGTCTCCATACCTATTTTTTTAAGATTTTTTCCATGGAATCATTTCTTTTTCTAATGTTCACACGTCCCCTCTCGCTCCCTCCCCTACTTATTTGGAATAAGTTATGGACCCAATCAGAATAGATGGCAAGTTATTGTGTAATTGGACACCATATGGTAGAACCCCAACCAACTTATATTCCTTCCTTTGTGCTGTCCCCCACCTGATTTTTTTTTTTGATTTTCATGATAAAAAAGAGAGCATTTGTGCACATATTTTAGGTTGTCCATGGCTTGGGATGAGGATGGAGCATCCATGTGTTGGGCGCCCCAACAACTAGCTATATATCTTTCTATCTTGTCTAAAAATTTGACCTAGATAAGGCACTTCCATATCTATTTATTTAGGATGAATTTTGGCTTAAAATTTTGAAAATATATCTTTGAGAGAGATTTTGGGTGTGTAAAAATTAGAGAAAAAGGATTCTTGGGCATTGGGTTTTCATAAATACAAAACTAGGTGTCTAGGTGAGAGTAAAGAGAAGAAGAAGAGGATCTTCTTTTAGGATTGCTGTGTTCACCTCTTCCCTTCCTCCTCCTTTGAGTTTTTTAAGAGTGTATCACATCTAAAAGCTCCTCTCTTCTTTTTCCTCTTTGGAAGAGTCTAAATCCAGAAGAAGGAGGGATCTGATCAATCGTCAGAGAAGGATCAATATAGTATTAGCATATTATGTTGATTTTCTGCATCAGAACTTCTAATCATAATCATGGGCTCGTGTGGACGACTTCTAGAGGCCGAACACGTATGTGGCTTACAACTTCATCCTCAAGCCTGGATCAGCAAGTTAGAATATCTAACTTGTATAGGTAATAGATCTGATCTATTGCTTTCATACCTGCATTAAATGTAGTGTATATACATATTGATATGATCAACATATTTTAGTTTCTTCATTATTTTTAATTTTTGATTTAATGCCATGCAATAATCATGTAATAGGATCTTAGATCTAGGGATTCTTTACTTCTATAAAGTAAATTTTGATTTATTTAAGTCTTCCACTACTTGATCTTGAAAAAATTTCAAGATAGTTCCAAAATCCTAGATCTGGTTCCTTCATGAAGTATATGGGATTTTACTAATATGCTCTCTCTTCAGGAGTTGTTGGATAATTCTTCATAGAAAAAAATTCCATAGCCTACTGAAAGATAGCCCTTCTTAAAATTCTTCATGTTGAACCACTTCAGTATAGTGTCTATGTACGTAGACTGGGATAACCCAAGCATCCTCTTAGATCTATCCATATAAATCTTCATCCCTAGGATGTAGGATACTTCACCTAAGTTTTTCATGAAGAATTGAGATGACAACCAAACTTTTATTCCTTATAGTGTGGGAATGTCATTTCTGGTTAAGAGAATGTCATTCACGTACAAAATAAGGAATACAACTGGACCATTTGCCCACTTGTATATGTAGGGCTCTTCTCCATTCTTAACTAAGATATACGTTTTGATCACTTTATCTAAATGCATATTCCAACTCTAAGATGCCTACTTCAATCCATAGATAGATCTCTAAAGCTTGCATACCTTGGACTCCTCTATGGATGTGAATCCCTCAGGTTGTATCATATACACTTTTTCGGTCAGCTCTTTATTAAAAAAAGTTATTTTCACATCCATCTGCTAGATCGTATAGTCTAGATGGGCAGCTATCGCAAGCATAATCTAAATAGATTTGAGTATTACCATAGAAAAGAATGTCTCATCATAGTCAATACTATAACATTGACGATACCCCTTGGCAACCAGACGAGCTTGGTCTCCACCTTTTTGTTTGCTCCCCTTTTTCTCTTGAAGATCTATTTACATATAATGGGATTAACCTCTTCAAGTAGATCAATCAATGTCCACACATCGTTGACCTTCATGGACTCCATCTCGGATTTCATGGCCTCAAGCTATTTCTTTGAATCAAGCCTCTACATAACATCCATATAGGTGATCAAATTCTTGTCATTCTCATCAAGTTTAATAGGATTAACATTCCAGATTAAGAAACTATAGCATCTATTTAGATAACACGGTACTCTACCAGATCACCTTAATGGTGTAGGTACACTATGTTAGATTAGTGCCCTTGAAGCCAGATTGGCTACCACTTGTAATATACTTTCTAAGTATATTTTTATAATTTTTATTTAAAATCAGTAAAGAATTATTTTTTTTCTATCACATTATGTATATATAGTATTTGTGATACATTCTTTGAGTTAATGGAATGCTAATACATATTTTCAAGAGTTGAAAATTTAAGACATGTATTTTCATAATTAACTCATAAACTACTCTCGATCGTAAGATCATCACGAGGATGGTGATCGATTGGAATGATGGTGATTGATCTGAAAGATGAGTCTTGAGTCTACGGTGTGGAGATATCAGAGCGAGAGTATAGATACTCGTTAGAGAATGAAGGCACTAAGCGTGATCATCTTGAGTAGTCATTAGAAAGTCTACCTTCTCATCGATGACTAAGCTCAATGCTACAATTATGTGTCTGATTCTTAGATCTAAGATATATTGATAGTTCATCTTTCATCTTAAGTGGTTTGATTACACCATAACTTAGATTCCTAGCCATTTAGAATCCTGAAGTGTATGTTGGCTATAGCATGTTCATTATAGGAACTGAATCGCGCCAAGATGGAATCTATCAATCTCGATAGAGGAGTAGTCACATAATGATGATGAGATCGAGTCTAATAAGTATCATAAATTCATCAATAAAAATATTAATTTATCAATTAATTTATATTAATTTTTAAGAATTAATAATTAATTTATACATATTTTTAAGAAATTTATATTTTTACTTATGAAAAAAATTAATTAAAAAATAAAAAAAATAAAATTTTATTATCAATGGAAAGAGCTTATTTTTTTAATCATAATAAAATAAGTTTCGAGCAAAATAGAGCTAAAATAGAGAAGATATGATTTTCTAAAGAAATAAAATAAATAAAAATTAAATAAAAAATGACATACGGCTCAGCCGGCTCAAGCTGCCGTGCCATATTAGCCAATACATCCAAATGCACTAAGCTAAGCCAACAAAGCTAGTGTGCCAAACCAGTCATGCTAGCCAACTCAGCTACGGAAGCCGTCAGCCGGTCCACGATTCAGGTGTGGATCGCTAGCTCAACAGAAACTGACGAATCATGGAGCGACATATGGTGGACCAAGATCTTTAAAAGGTTTACAAAAAATCTATCATAGCTCATAGAGAATTTTGGACTTTTCACTCAACGATAGGTGGCACTGATTCATTATGGCGTACGGTGCAGCCGGTCCATGCGGTCTATGGGAACAGTAGGTGCGATCGGATGGATCCAATTGATTGCGGTCAAGATTGGATGGTGGAGGAAATTTACTACTTTGATTCAACTTCAAACTTCACGTAGATCGCCATCGGATAGCAACGCTCACATCTGACTCAGATCCAACAATCCAGAATGCTTCTGATGGTGATCAAGACTCCCAATGCACGATCAGCGGCTAGATTTTCTCCATCAACGTGCGATTAATGGCCAAAATTTAATCCGACCTAATCTAGATCGACACACATCCAATTTTGATGATTTTTGGTCTGTTGGATTTCTATTGAATGGCTAGATTTCACCAGACTTCACTAGATTCATCTTAAAGCTATTTTAATCTAAATTTTACTCAGATTTCTTTCTATTTTAATAATTAAAAAGGCTCTTTGTCCCACATTGCTTAGAAGAAAATCCTCAACTCCTCCTAGCTCTATTAATAAGACCCCAAGCTTCCAAAATTCATAATCTTCGGTCAAGATAAAGCTTCGGTATAGGGTAAAGCCAGGCTTTGGATTAGAGGCTGCTTCAAAGCAACTGGTGCCGAGAAGAAGAGTTGGGCTTCTACACCATCTTTCTATCAACGCCGATCCAAGATCAATGATTAGCCAATTTTATTTATTTATTTTTTATGTATTTAAATTATAAACCTTTTAATTGATGCAATACTTATTTTTATGCTTTAATTTCATACTTTTTATTTTTAGTATAATTTAATTTCTATACTTTAATTATTACTTTTTATTTTATTGCAAGTAGATGCTAAGATCTAACTAGTAGATCTTAGTACGAAGTTTAAATTTCTACACCCTTTAATTTTCACTTTTTATTTTCTGACTTTACTTTTGATTTCAAAACTCTTTTCTTTTCTTTTTTTTAAAAAAATCAAAGATTTTAAAACTAAAACACTACCTTCCTTGTGGATTCAATCCAACTCATTGCTATCTATATATTTTTAATTATTTTAAGAAGTTGGATTAAACTGATAAACACGATGTCTTAACGACAACATCGCATTCTTATCACATTTTTGGTGCCATTGTTGGAGAAGGATTAGACGCTATTTTTTGTTGATTTCTTTATTTTTTTATAAACTAATTATTAATAAAATTTTAATTTTTTTAATTTTCTATAAATATTGCTTACTAACTTTTTCTTCTTTATTTTGTAGAAAAAAAAAGAAACAAAGAAAACAAAAAGATTAGGATAAGAAGGAAGCATCTAATCCTGTCTGGTGAGATCAATCCTAACCCTAGTCCTTTTCTCTTTTTAGTTATTTATTTAATTTATTTTTAAATTAAATTTAAAAAAAATATATCCATTTAAATCTAATTAAAAATATAAGATTAGAAATCCTAACTACTTAGAGCATACAATATATTAGTTTTATTTTTATTTTCTTTTTTTTGGTGATCGTTGGAGACAAGGTAAGCTCTTAAGCTTAATCAATTTCATGCATCTACTTTAGTTGCATAGAATTTCTTATTAAAAGTGATTGTGCATATGCATCTTTAGATCAAATTAAGGGCAACACCTAATTAAACAAGATAAGGTGGGGATTTGATCACCCTTCCTTAGCCCATAAACAACCAACTAGCATTCTGCATTGACCTAAGCCTTTAATTTTAAAATCAATTAGACATCAGCCCTAGGAGCTCGAGCTCAATAGGATAAGAAATCCTAAGAGTTGAACCATGTTAGGATTAGTCAATTTGACTGGTGTCTAGAAAAGTGGTTCAGGAATGATTGGACCCGAAGGAAGGTGGTTTCTAATTGGTATGTAAGATAAGCAACATGGGGACTCCCACCGATCTTATACTTACCTAGCTAGTTGATTAGCTGATCCTACACTTGAGGGCTTGAAGGTGACCTTGATAGTTAGGAGCTGTCTAGATCTAGGATAACCATTAGTCAGGATTGATTGACTAACTTGATTGCTAACCAATATCAAACCTAATTAAATCTATTTTTTCTCTCTCTTCTTAGTTCTAAGACTCCTTAGAACTTCTTCTTTAGAACTCTTCTTTCTTTCTTCTCCTTTCTCCTCTAAAAATAAAATAAAATAAAATAAAAATTAAATTAAAACTAACTAAAAAATATTAAAAATAATAATTAAATTAAATCAAATTAAATTAAAAATAATAATTAAAATAATAAAAAAAATTTAGAAAAAAATTTAAAAAATAATAAAATAATATATGTATATAATTCTAAAAGAAATCTAAAAAATTTTGAACCATACATTAGGATTACATTAATACATGCACGGTAGAAAATCACTTTTTTTTGATTTAGTTAAACTTAATTAAATGGTTGATTCATATTAAACCTAATAATCAAATCGCTGATCTGAACCTAATAGTCCAAAAATTAAATAAAGTTGACCTTCTTGCCCAGAAATTAGATCAACTCCTAACTCTAGGTCAACAATCTCCTGCACAATTCACATCACCTTCTAATTTTCAGGAGTTTTATTCTATTTGTGCTAGCCCAACCCATCATGTGAATGAATGTCCTTTTGCTGCACAGTTTTCACATTTTATTCAAGAATAAGTTCAAGCTGCTCAAGGTTACTCCAAATTGATTAATGATCCATTTTCAAATTCATATAATTCAGATTGGAGCAACCACCATAATTTTTCTTGGACATCCAACAGACTTAGGCTCAGATCCAAATTTCACCTATCCAAAACTATCAAAATAGGTCCTAATACCAAAACTATACCTACAGTAATGGTCAGCCTAGTCAGTTTACCCAGCCATCATATAATAACTAGCTATCATACCCACCTCCTCAATAGATCAATCTAGCTAAAGATAGATTTAACCAACTTCAATAATTAATTCTGAATCAATAACAATCGATCTTGACTCAATAAGAATCTATCTCCAAGCTAGAAGATCAAATAGGATAATAAGTTGAGTCTAATACGATGAGAGAACTAGATCAACTATCGAGCCTATCAATTTCAAACAACCCATCTAATGTCCACCAATCATCTGGACTAAGTTATCAATCTAATATTCCACTTAAGAATCCTCAATTTGAGAATGCCAAAGTAATTCAAAGCTATAGAATTCTTATGGACCCATACAAAGATCAGGTGAAAGAGGCTAGTACTAATACTAGTCAAAATAAAAATTTAGAGAAACAGATTAGTACTGAGACTAACCATATAGAAGAATCTAAGCTCGAAACTAGTACTAATATTGATTCCAGTTTAAATAAGATAGGCATAGGAAAAAAGAGAATAGATGATTTATCTGAGACTTATAAACCTAATGTCCTATTTTCTTCAATCCTAAAAGCCGGTTCTTCTTATAAAAATCAAGAGGCATGTAATGAAGTGTCAATGGAGTTATTTAAGCAAGATCACATTAATTTACCTTCAAAATTAAACCTGCCTTTAGACATCCTTTTAGTACCCAGTGCATTAAACTTAACTCCTAATTCAAAAACTCAATTCATGAGGATTTTAGAAGAACAGATAGGAAAAATTCTTAATAAACATGGGTTTGAGAATGCAATCATAAATTATGTCCCTAGAATTAATAATGATTATATCAATAAAGAGATAAGAAATTATCTTCCTAAGATTGACAATCCAAAATCATTTGAATTTGTCAATCTAGTATTTGACACAGGATAGTGAGCTGCATTGTGTCTGGCTGAAGACGAGAAACTTAGCGCTTGTTGGGAGGTAATCCAATATTTAGTTTTTTTTATCTAATTTATCTTTTTAGGACATGTTGAATAAGTTGGAGGGAGAGCCCAAATTTTTAAAGGCATGTACTGGACCAAAAATATACTGAGTCAGGTGTATTCTTTCATATTTTTTACTACACCCTTTATTATTTTTTTCTTCTCCATTGAGGATAATGTCGATTAAGTTGGAGGGAAGAAAAATAAAAATTTTAAAATTTTAAATCCTCAAAAAAGTTAGTATTTAGTATTTAGGCACCTGATTATGCTTAAGAATCGAATTAAACTAAACATTTTTAAACGAAAATTGATTCACAGATCAGAGAATCTATGAGATATTGAGGAATCAAGTATTAAGAAAATTCAATAAAGAGTTAAGTCTAGAATATAAAAAGTTTTTTCTTTGAGTATTTCTAATTTTTTCTACTAGCATCAAAGAAAAGTCTACTTTTTGTAGGCTTGTATAGGATAACTATACGTTTCTTCATATAAAAAAGTTAAAATAAAATAATTTTTAAGTACTTCTCACTGAGTAATCAGGCCTCTTTGCCTAAGCAAGCATTGAGTTTCACGTCAAAAAATGGGAAGGACAAAGAAGCTCATTGTAAAGCTAGTCTTAACTCGTAGCCTGTTTGATTCGAGCTAGTAAGTTCGAGGGGTATTCTATACCTAGTACCCTAAAGCCAACTGGTTTGAGAGTCATTGGTCCAAGACTCGCTACATGGATCAAATAGAAACCTTAAGGGGTTAAGACACTCAATAGTGGTACAACATTAAAAAAAAATATTAGTTTTCCATCGAGTAACCAGGTCCTATTGTCTAAGTAAGCAATAATATTTGCATCAAAAAGCAGGCAATGTGAAAATAAAAATCAATAAATGAAAAATGAAAGTAGCAATATACTTGCCTACATGAAAGTTTAGACAATTCAAAGATAAAGGTAGGATAATTTAGAAAAAGTTCAGAAAAAATTTAATGTTCTTTACTTAATTTTTCTATTGATAAGTATTAATACCCCAATGATATGTCTCACTTAAGCTCTACTGAATATTAATGGCTATTCTGAAAACTACTTAGGTAAAATTTGAAACTATAAAGTTAAAAGGTATTTAAAACTAAATTCTTTCTTTACACGAGGACGAGCAAAGCTTAAGTTGGAGGGTGTGATAAGTACCATAAATTCATCAATAAAAGTATTAATTTATTAATTAATTTATATTAATTTTTAAAAATTAATAATTAATTGATACATATTTTTAAAAAATTTATATTTTTATTTATTAAAAAATTAATTAAAAAAATAATAAAAATAAAAAAATAAAATTTTATTATCAACGGAAAGAGCTTATTTTTTTATTACAATGAAATAAGTTTTGAGTAAAACAAAGCTAAAACAGAGAAGATATGAATTTCTAAAAAAATAAAATAAATAAAAATTAAATAAAAAATAACATATGGCTTAGTCGGCTCAAGTCGCCATGCCATATTAGCCGACACATCCAAACATGCCGAGCCAAGCCAACAAAGCCAGTGCGCTAAGCCAGCCATGCTAGCTGACTCAGCCACGGAAACCATCAATCGATCCACGATCCAGGCGTGGACCGCTAGCTCAGCAAAAATTGATGAATCACAGAGTGATACATGGTTGACCAAGACCCTTAAAGGATTTACAAAAAATCTATCATTTCTCATAGGATATTTTAAATTTTTCACTCGATGATAGGAGGCGCTGATTCATTGCAGTGTACAGTGCAGTCGGTCCATGCGGTCTATAGGAACAATAAAGATATGATCAGATGAATCTGGTTGATTATGGTCAGGATCGGATGGTGGAGGAAATTTTCTACTTTGATTCAACTTCAGACTTCATGCGGATCACCATCGAATGGCAGCGCTCACATCTAACTCAGATCGAATGGTCCAGAATGCTTTCGATGGTGATCAGGACTCCCAACGTGCGATTAGCGGCTAGATTTTCTCCATCAACATGCGATCAATGGCTAGAATTTAATCCAACCTAATCTAGGTCGATACGCATCTGATTTTGATGATTTTTGATCCATTGGATTTCTATTGAACGGCTAGATTTCACCAGACTTCACTAGATTCATCTTAAAGGTGTTTTAATCCAAATTTTACTTAGATTTCTTTCTATTTTGATGATTAAAAAGTCTTTTTGTCCCACATTGCCTAGAAGAAAATCCTCAACTCCTCCTAGCTCTATAATTAAGACCTCAGGCTTCTAGAATTCATAATCTTCAATCAAGGTGAAGCTTTGGTATAGGATAGAGCCAGGTTTTGGATTAGAGACTGCTTCAAAGCAATTGGTGCCGAGAAGAAAAGCTGGGCTTCTACACTATCTTTCAGCCAATACCGATCCAAGATTAGAGATTAGCCTATTTTATTTATTTATCTTTTATGTATTTAAATTATGAACCTTTTAATTAATGCAATATTTATTTTTATGCACTTTAATTTCGTTCTCTTTATTTTTATTACAATTTAATTTCTATACTTTAATTATTACTTTTTATTTTATTGCAAGTAGATGCTAAGATCTAACTAGTAGATCTTAGTACCAAGTTTAAATTTCTGCATCTTTTAATTTTTGCATTTTATTTTTTGACTTTACTTTTGATTTCAAAACTCTTTTTTTCTTTTTCTTTTAAAAAATCAAAGATTTCAAAACTAAAATACTATCTTTTCTGTGGATTCGACCCGACTCCCTACTATCTACGTATTTTTAATTATTTTAAGAAGTTAAATTAAACTAATAAATATGGTGTCTTGACGACAACATCGCGTTCTTATCAGAGTTCTTAAGCCCAAGGTCATGGCACTATGATATAATAGAAAAGAGTTTTCTATTAGAGTTTCATATTGAACTCGGATCGAATGATTTAATCATATGATAAGGTGTTGGGTTTGATGAGTTTACATTAACCCTAATCCTATCGGGACTCATGATGGATGAACCCAATCACACAGGTAGCTATGCTGAGAAATTTGCTTTCAATTTTGATAGGTTGCCACCATATACTGCTAGGTATCACTTATGGATTCTTGGAGTAATTAGAATGATCTTAATGATCGATCATTCTAATTGGATGAATTAGAAGAGTTTTGATCCATCAAAAGGTATTTTGATGATGTCGATGATAGAGATTGTGACATGTCTCATTACCATACGAAACTGAACATAACTTGATCATACAAATAAGGATTTGAGTCTGGATATCATCAATTAAGCTAACCCAGTTTAATTGATTTGGATTAGATCCAATTAAGTTTAAGAAAATCATACTAGTACATGATTGCGTCTAACATTCTCTTTCTGTAGCCTTTTTGGTTCATCTCAACTGAGTCAAATTAGATTTGGCTCATCCGAGAACCCTATATGGATTTGTCCTAGTTTGATTGAAGCATATCTAGGTCAAAAATGTATTGTCCTAATCCATCAGATGGGAATAGGACAAGACTTACCAATTTCTTCATCTTTTAGGATAAGGGTCAAAGATTGACACAGATGCGGGAAAGAAAGGGCAGGGGGCATGCACCCCCTAGAGAATTTCTAGGGGCGTGCACCCCTAGAGAATTTCTAGGGACATGCAGGTGATTTTAAGAGAGAGGAGAAGTGCACGCCCCCTTAGGTGTGTACCCCATATGGATAGATTTTTGACCCAATCAAAATCAGATTTGACCAGGTCAGAGTTTGATAGAGATCAAACTCTAGGAAGAGTCCCTTGTGCCTTGACTTCTTCCATTTCTCCCTATCTATTTTGTGCGACACCTATGGGATGATTTTGGGTGACAAAACTAGGTAGGGACCTAGTATTTGGCAAGGGCTATCAGGCCTAGAGTCCTAAGTAATCAAGCAATTTGATCGCTTAATAGAAGGGGATTCTAAGGTGGCACAATGTTCTATATAAGAACCCCTTCACCCTAGGATTTCTTAACTTCCTATCTCCATGCCAAAGTGCTACTGCCCCCTCCTCTTCTCCATGCCCAAAAGTTGGGCATAAACAGCAAGGAAGATCCAAGGATATTGGCACAAGGATCAAGCTGAACACAATGGTGTTTGTGAGACGAGTGTGTTATCTTCAAGTTTTGTTTTGAAGACTCTATAGATCAGATCTAGATCTGATCTTTGGAGATTAGATTCAAAAGGAGAAGACATCTAGAACTAGCCTAAGTGGACTCTAGTAGAGGCCAGGCACTTACGTGGCTAGATCCAGAATCTCGAGTTATGGTTGATCATCGTTAAGGTAACAGTTACCCTAAACAAGTAATAATTATTATTTTTATTTTAATTTTAATTTTAATTTTTTTACTATCAAATTATTTAGATCAGATCTGAGAAGTCTTAGATCTAATTAAAATTTTTGCTATAGATCATATCAGATCAGATCGATCCTACAATGGAAAAACTGGTTTTTCTTTCATCTGGTATCAGAGCTAGGTTTGCAATTCTTTAGATCAGATTTTAATCTAATTTTTATTTTATTCTTGATCTATTATTAAGGATTTTACATGTCACATCAGAAATGATCAAATCTAAAATTAGTAGGTTAAAAATTTTAATTAATATATTAGATATATTTGATGCATGTCTAGACTAGGTTGTAGAATTATTCTATAAATTATCCAGAATAGAATTTCAATGATATGATGAGTTAAAATTTTATTTTTTAGATATTATATTAGATGTATCAGATCTGAAAACATGCATATTTGGTTTAATTTTTGATACATAAGATGTATGTAAAGCACGCATAGTTAGATCTATAATTTTTGTTGGTGTAGAATCTGGTCGATGTCGGAACTGGCTAGAGCTGTTGAAGATGAAGTTGCCATCAGGACCTGCAAAATAAGTTCAAACTGGAGGATGGGTTGCTCTGGCAGGATCCTCTGATGGTCAAGTCAGCTCTTCCCACCAACAAAAATGGAATGCTCAGTAGAAAAAGTAGCAGAGTTTTGAGATGGAGGAGGGAGCTTGGAGAAAACATCTCTGGAGGGAGCCTGTAACAAACTGTTGGTGACAGCCATAACTACTAAGTAGTAGGCCGTTTAGGCCACATGGGGTTTGTTACAGAGGGTAGTGTCTATCATCGCTGAAGGAAAATTCTGATTTTTTAGACCAGGTTCGTTCAGATCTGATCGGATGAAGAGATATATTTTAAAAAGTTTTCTCTTTGATCCTAATCAGATCTGAGATATTTCAGATCTGATCCTTATTATTCTAATAATAAAAATAAAATCTAAATTAAATTAAATTTAATTTATCTTGATGTAGGATAATCCTATTATCCGTTGATGATCCTGTAAGCAGCGGAAGGTTCTGGATCTAACCACGTAAGTGTCTGGCCTCTACCAGTATCCACTCAGGCTAGATCTGGAGATCTTCTTCTTCTCTATCATGTCTCCAAAAATCAGATCTAGATCTGATCTGAAGGATCATCAAAATACCTTTCGAAGATCAGTAGTTGTCCTTTGTAGTAGTGTAGCCTTCTAGCTTTTTGTCACCTCTCTCTCGTCTGGGATTGCACCGACTTGGATCCAAATTCCTTTTGGACGTGGAGAGGAGAGTGAGAAGTAGAACTTGGCATGGAGTTGGAAGAGGGAGGAAGCCTTGGAGCGTGGAGAACTCTTTTCTCAAATTTCAGAAACTCCTTGAGTTGGGCGCGGGGTCTTATTTATAGACTATGCATGATCCAACTCCTCTTCTTCCCAACTAATCACAACCCTTTGTGAAATTAGATCTAAATCTGATTGGTGAAAATGGAGACCCTTGGATTCCTCCTTAGATGGTGCCTAAGATCAGTCAAACTTGGTTCTTAGGAGAAGTCTAATCAGAATCCAAAAGGAAGATGGAGTCCCTATCCAATAGGGACTCCTAGGCGCCTCCTGCTTGGGCACACGCCAAGGGTGGCGTGCACCCTCCTCCTTGCCAGGTTATGGCAGGGGGACAAGCCCCCACCAGCTCTCCAATAGGTGCATAACACATGGATAGAAGTCAAAGTGTCAATGGTTAACATTTGACCAATCAAAGGTCAACTTTTGACCAAAGTAAAAGGACGAGAAATGGCAGGTGACCAAAAATGGCAGGTATTGTCTTCCAAAATAAGACAACCCTTTTCTGATCTGGACAGGCTCCAGTCAGACCAAGTGAAGGCCTCTGATCGAGCACAAACTCCTTTGGCTTAGTCAAGACAACTATTTATGATAGTAAAAGAAGAACGTTAGGTTCAATCGAGTGCTAGCATGATTTCCTTGAACCTAATTGAATCTCATTCATATCAATTGAACTGGATTAGTTCAATTGATGATCACCAGATTCAAACCCTTGTTTGTGTGACCTAGTTAGGTTCAGTTCTGTATGGTAATGGGATATGTCATGATTTCTATCATCGACATCATCGAAACTCCTTTCGATGGATTAGAACTCTTCTGATTCGAATAGCTAGAATGATCGATCATCTAAATCATTCTAATTGCTCCCAAAATCCACCAATGACACCTAGCAGTATATGGTGGCAACCCATTAGAGCTGAATGCAAACCTCTTGGTGCAGCTACCTATGTGATTAAGTTCTTCTATCTTGAGCCCCGATCAGATTAGGGTTTAGGTGAACTCGTCAAACCCTAATCTCTGTCATATGATGTAATCATTCGATTCAAGTCCGATGTGAAAACCTAAATCGAAACTCTTTCTATTATTTCACTCTACCATGGCCATGGGCTTCTGGACTTGATTCTCATAATCATCATAGGGCTACTCCTCTACCATCGAGGTAGATAGATTCCATCTTGATGCGATCCAGTTCCTACAATGAACATGCTATAGCCAACAGACACCTCAGGGTTTCGTATGGCTAGGAGATCGAGTTATGGTGTAGTCAAACTATAACACCCTTAAGATGAACTATCGATGCACCTTAGGTCAAAGAACCAGACACACCACTACAGCATCGAGTCAGTCATTGGCAAGAAGGTAGACTTTCTAATGACTACTCGAGGTGGTCATGTTCAGTGCCCTCATTCTCTAACGAGTATCTGTACTCTCACTCCGGTGTCTCCACATCGTAGACTCAAGACTCATCTACTAAAGATAAGCGATTGTACACCAACCTTCCAGATCAATCACCATCCTCGTGATGATCCTATGGTCGGGAGCATTTTATGAGTTAATAATGATTATTCATGTTTTAAATTTTCAACTCTTGAAATTATGAATTATCATTACCATTAACTTAAAGGATGTATCATAGATACTAAATACACATATGTGATAGTTAATAATCCATTTTATTGATTTTAGTCAAAATTATAATTTTTTCCCTAGAAGTGTATTATAAGTGTCAGCCAATTTTGGATTCTAGGGCGCATATATCTAACAATCTTCCACTTATCCTAAAGTCAATTGGCTATAAGTCTAAGTCCCATCTTCTCAAGATGGGCTTCAAACTTCTGCTGGCCCAACAGCTTTGTAAGCGAGTCTGCCACATTATCTATGGAGTCAACTCTCTTGACCTCGACGTAATCCTTCTCGAGGTAATCGTGGATGAGGTGGTATCGCCGCTCAGTGTGCTTGAATTTTTGGTGAGACCTTGGCTCCTTAGCAAGGGCTATAGCGCTATTGTTGTCACAGTATAGAGGAATGGTATCTGATGGCATTACTCCGATTCTGCAGCAAACTTCTTATACCAGAATGCTTCCTTCGCAGCCATTGATGCAGCGATGTATTCTGCTTCCATGGTGGAATCTGCTATCATGGTTTGCTTGAAACTCTTTCAGCTGATAGCACCACCATTGCACACAAACAGACTCCCAGATGTCGACTTTCGATCATCTATATCGAACATGAAATCCGAGTCTGTGTATCCCTGGATCTGGAGTTCTCCGTTACCAAAGACCAACATCATATCCTTAGTTCTTCTCAAGTACTTAAGGATATATTTCGCAGAAGTCCAGTGTTCTTCACCTGGATTTGACTGATATCTACTTGTGACACTCACAGCATGGGCGATATCAGGTCGTGTATATAACATGGCATACATTAGGCTCCCTATCGCAGAAGCATAAGGGATCTTGCTCATGTGTTCTGTTTTCTTAGGTGTGCTAGGGCACATCTTCTTGGAAAGATGAATATCATGTCTGAAGGGTATTAATCCTCTCTTACAGTTTTTCATACTAAACCTCTTTAGTACTTCCTCTATGTACATCTTCTGCGAAAGTCCTAGCATCCTATTCGATCTATCCCTATAGACCTTAATTTCTAGAATAAAGGATGCTTCACCTAGGTCTTTCATGGAGAATTCCTTGGACAACCATAATTTGACTATCATCATCATGCGAATATTATTCCCAATAAGGAGGATGTCATCCACATATAGTACGAGGAAGACAACAGTGCTCCCACTAACCTTTTTGAAGACACACGGTTCCTCTTCATTTTTGATGAAACCAAATGTTTTGATCACATCATTGAAATGAGTGTTCCAGCTCCAAGATGCTTGCTTAAGTCCATAAATGGACCTTTGTAGCTTGCAAACCTTATGATCAGTATCACTAGATGTGAAACCTAGCGGCTATTCCATATAGATATCTTCTTCAAGATATCCATTCAAGAACATCGTTTTCACATCCATTTGCCATATTTCATAATCAAAATAGGCTGCAACGGCAAGTAATGTGTGGATGGATTTTAGCATAGCGACTGGGGAAAAGGTATCCTGATAGTCAATGCCTTCGCATTGACTATAACCTTTTGCCACTAGTCGATCCTTGAATGTCTCCACATTTTCATCTGCACCAATCTTTCTCTTGAAGATCCATTTACACCCAATAGGTACTATACCTTTTGGTGGATCTACCAAGGTCTAGACTTGGTTTGAATGCATCGAATCAATTTTTGACTGCATTGCCTCTAGCCATTTCTCGGAGTCAATATCTGATATCATGTCGTTGTAGGTTTTGGGATCATCACCATGAGCACCATTGCTGATGAGGAATATTTCCTCTACTTCCTCTAAAATAATACCTAAGTATATCTTTCAAGGGGACGGAAAACTCTTTCCAATCTACGAGATGGAGGAGGTAGTGTTCTTATTGGCTCAACCTGATTTGGTTCCAATTGGTCCTTAGCTCATTGTACTTATGAGACTTTCTCATCAAGCTTAATCTACTTTCTAATGCCGCTATCTTGAATAAACTATTTTTCAAAAAAGATGGCATGTCGACTCACAATCACATTGTGGTCTTCTGGAATGTAGAAATAGTATCCTAATGACTCTTTAGGATATCCTATGAATCAAGCTCTGAAGGACCTAAACTCTAACTTGTCCACTTGTTGTCTTTTGATATGAGCCGGACAATCCTAAATTCTGAGATGACTCGACTTGGTTTCTTACCATGCCATATCTCATACGGTGTGGTAGGAATGGTCTTAGAGGGAACCCTATTCAGTAGATAAATTGAAGTTAACAATGAGTATCCTCAAAGAAAATCAGGAAGGTCTGTGAAGCTCATCATGGATCGGACCATATCCAATAGAGTCTGATTTCTCCATTCTGAAACTCTGTTGAGTTGAGGTATTCCTGATGGAGTCCATTGAGAGACTATGCCATTTTTCTTAAGATAGTCTAGGAATTCCCGGCTAAGGTATTCACCTCCTCGATTTGATCGAAAACCTTAATGGGTTTCTCAATTTGTTTTTCTACTTCATGTCTGAATTCTTTGAACTTTTCAAAAGCTTCAGACTTGTGTCTCATAAGATACACATACCCCATACCTAGACAGATCATCGGTAAAGATAATGAAGTAGACAAAATTGTCTCTAGCTGGCACATCAAATGGGCCGCACACATCAGTATGTACTAGGGCAAGGAGATCTGTGGCCCTCTCCCATGTCCTACAAAAAGGAGTTTGGTCATTTTGCCTTGGAGATAAGATTCACAAGTTGGATATGACTCGAAAGTCAACGGACTCAATAGCCCATTTTTCTCTAATTTGTTGATCCTATCTTCTGCTATATGACCTAATCTCATGTGCCATAGATATCTGTCGTTTGGATTATCCCTAGGTCGTTTGGCATTCACGTTTTGCTTGATAGTTAGAACAGGTACATCAATATGTAGCTGATAAAGATTATTAATAAGAAAACCATTTACAATTTTATTTCTTTCATAAAGAATGTTACAATGGTCCTTAAAGAAGGTAATCACATAGCCTTCTAGTGCTAAGTATGAAACAAAAATCAAATTCCTGCTAGCTGTAGGCACATAATAACAGTCTTTTAAAACTAAGTCTAAACCGGATGACAATTGAAGAGGGTATGTTCCCTTCAAAACTAAGTCTAAATCAGATGATAATAACTCATGCTCCATTACCGATCCGTAGGATCATGTCTCCATCCCTCAGCCTCCTGCTATCCTCAAGACCCTACATGAAAGTGCACAAATGAGCATTAGAACTAGAGTCAAGCACCCAACTGGATGTAGAAGAAATCGTAAGGTTAGACTCAATAACGAGCATACCTCTAGAAAGACCTTCCTTCTTGTTCTTCAGGATGGCCAGGTAAGCAGGGCAATTTCGCTTTCAATGGCTGTTGCTGTTATAATGGAAATACTTTCCTTTGGCAGTGGCTTTCATCCTTGGCTCTACCTTCTTCTTCTTTCCTTCTTCCACCTTTTGCTTTTTCGTA
The DNA here is from genome assembly GCA_006176705.1 of Cocos nucifera. NCBI lineage: Eukaryota > Viridiplantae > Streptophyta > Magnoliopsida > Arecales > Arecaceae > Cocos > Cocos nucifera. The sequence goes on along the minus strand of QRFJ01002186.1, from coordinate 35,246 downwards.
GACTTCTTTTTCTTTTCATAAGATTTTTTTTTGGAAGAAGTCCATTCCATAGCAAGAACTGAGCCTTTAGAACCTTTCATAGAAAGCTCAGCGGTGACCAGCATATTCATTAATTCGGCCAAGGAATTTTGAAGTTTATGCATGTGGTAATTCATGATGAATTGCCCATATGCATCAGTCAAGGATTGCAGAATAATATCATTCTACAGATCCAAGTCTAACTTCACACCGAGCTTCTCAAGCTCTTCCATGTCCTTGATCATCATCAGATAGTGATCTTGGACTGACTGCCCATCACATCTTAGCCTTAAAAAGTCATTTCGTGACTTGATACTTGGCTGCGCGACTCTGTTCACCAAACATCTCCTACAGGTAAGCCAACATTTGGCGAGCAGTCCCGATATCTTCATGTTGGCACTGGAGCTCATCAGACATCGAGCCCAACATGTAATATCTGGCCTTATTATTTTTGTCTATCCATTTTTTCAAAGATGCTCTCTGTTCAGTGGATGGACGGGCTGGTAAGGTGTGTCCAGGATATGTGCTAATGGGTTAACTTCTCAGAACCCAAAATGATTTTGTAGTTCCTGAGCCAATCTTTATAATTGGGTTCAGTTAGTCTATGTGTGTCCAGGATACGTGCTAATGGGTTGGACGCAGATATTTTTCTGTAGAGAGTCAAAGATTCTAGTTAGATACTGTAATTATGACTTGACCAATTTATTTAGAAATTTTATTTTTAAATAAATTAGCTCCACTATTTTCTCGGATTCCTACACTCCTCTCTGTAGAGATGCAAAAATCTTCACGATTAATGATTTCTAGTGGGTGGTGCGGTCTCACCAACTGACTCATCACCTCACCTAACAGTTATTGGTGATGGATTAGCCAATGAGTGAACAACTCTTGTTCAATGATTCTCTAATCATGGTGCACCCAAACATGGTCTCTAATTCATGAATCTCACCGTATCCGGAATATTGATCCACTCCTTAGTTAAGTCAGACCCACCATTTGCACAGACTGGGATTCCTAATTGAGTCTCTCACCATATCCAAAATATTGAGCCCAACTCATCCTCCAGCCCATAGCATCCAATGCCTAATAGACATGGTTGCATCTTTCGGTGCAACTGAGCCACTGTATCCAATCGAGAACAATCAACCCCGGAAGGGCCCGCACATCTACAATGGTGGAAGACCTAAGACTTAATCTTTTCTTAGGGAGAATTGATTCAGGTCTCATTAAACTAGACTTGTCATAGTCATAACAATTATGACTAACCTAGTGGCATGGGTTAGCTCGGATTATTGACCACCTCAGATCAGAACTGTGTCAATAGATATGGCCAGGTAAGTGAGATCGATGGAAGGAATATGTCATTAACTCATACAAGAATGCATTCAGGTCGAGTAGCTCCCAATTAAAAACTAGTCGGTCGTATGTGCCAAACTTACCTTAGACACCAAATTGTTGAGCCAAAATCAATTAGGTTAGCCTACAATCCAGACTCTAACCTCTGAGCCTAATTAGGTCTTGCTTGATCGTGACTCGATCTTGACCCAAACTTAATCCTATTAGGCTGGTCAATTTAAGCATTGTTGATCCCATCTAACCAACTCTTGATTCGGTTTGATCAACCACTTAGACCTAATTGAGCTACCCAAGCCCGAACCCAGTATTATGAATATATCTTAGATCTAAAATTCTTAATTTTAGATCTAATTAATATTTTATAATCTTAATTCTTAATTAAGTAGGGTTCATAAACAAAATATGCACAATAAATCCTAGGGTTTCAGGATCTAGGGTTTTGCAGAAAGTAAGTTTTGGATTTCTGATTAAGGACGAACACGCAGCACCCCTACATGTCATCAAGAACACCCCATCGGATGGGAGGAGAGGGTCTTTAAACCCTTCTTCATTCTTATGACCGGACGGCTAAGAGGAATGCCTTAATCAGGAAAATATGCAATACTACAAAATAGTTTTAGATCTATATCATATATCTCATATATAAATTAGATCTAATCATGGCATATTTTTGCATACATCTCATGAATCGAATCATGCATATTTACAGATCTAAATTATCTCATAATAATCTAAAAAATTAGATTTAAATAGATCTTATCAAAATAAACTCTAATCTAGACAACTATGTAGAACTATTCTACAATTAGTCTAGACATGCATCAATCATTTCTCATATAATGTTTAAAATTAAATAATTTTTATTTACTATTTTTTAGATGTTATTATAATAATTATAATATTATAAAATAGTAAATAAATAAATCTAAAATATGATTTAATTAAATTAAATTATAAACATGCAAGACTATTCTATAGAACTATTCTATTTTAGAACTAGTCATGCATATTTTCTAATCTTAGATCCAAATTATTTAATTTTAATTTTTTCCAATTTCATATCTGATCATATCTCATGTGATATCTAAAATCTCATATTTTTTTATTAGAATAAATTTAAAATTAGATCTAAACACTTTAGAATCTTGGCTCTGATACCAGTTGAAGAAAAATCCTGATTTTTCGGACCAGGTTCATTTAGATCTGATCGGATCAAGAGATATATTTTAAAATTTTTTTTCTTTGATCCTAATTAGATCTGCGATGTTTTAGATCTGATCCTTATTATTCTAAAAATAAAAATAAAATTTAAATTAAATTAAATTAAATTTATCTTGATGTAGGGTAATCCTATTATCCGTTGATGATCCTGTAAGCAGCGAAAGGTTCTGGATCTAGCCATGCAAGTGCCTGGCCTCTACCAATATCCACTCAGGCTGGATCTAGAGATCCTCTTCTTCTCTATCACATCTCCAAAAGTTAGATCAGAATCTGATCTGAAGAATCTTCAAAATACCTTTCAAAGATCAGTAGTTGTCCTTTGTAGCAGTGCAACCTTCTAGCTTTTTGTCATCTTTCTCTTGTCTGAATTGCACCAACTTGGATCCAAATTCCTTTTGAACATGGAGAGGAGAGGGAGAAGTAGAACTTTACATGGAGGAGGAAGAGGGAGGAAGCCTTGGGGCATGGAGAACCCTTTTCTCAGATTTCAAATACTCCTTGAGTTGGGCGCAGGGTCTTATTTATAGACTATGCGTGATCCAACTCCTCTTCTTCCCAACCAATCACAACCCTTTGTGAAATCAGATCTAAATCTCATTGCTGGGAATAGAGTCCCTTGGATTCCTCCTTAGATGGTGCCTAAGATCAGTCAAACTTGGTTCTTAGGAGAGGTCTAATCAGAATCCAAAAGGAAGATGGAGTCCCTGTCCAACAGGGACTCCTGGGCGCCTCCTACTTGGGCACATGCCAAGGGTGGCATGCACCCTCCTTCTTGCTAGGTTCTGGTAGGAGGACAGGCCCCCACCAGCTCTCCAATAGGTATGTAACACGTAGACAAAAGTCAAAGTGTCAATGGTCAGCATTTGACCAGTCAAGGGTCAACTTTTGACCAAAGTCAAAGAACGAGAAATGGTAGATGACCAAAAATGGTAGGTATTGTCTTACAAAATAAGACAACCCTTTTCTAACCTGGACAGGCTCCATTCAGATCAAGTGAAGGCTTTTGATCGAGCACAAACTCCTTTGGCTCAGTCAAGACAACTATTTATGATAGTAAAAGAAGAACGTTAGGTTCAATCGAGTGCTAGCATGATTTTCTTGAACCTAATTGAATCTCATTCAGATCAATTGAACTGGATTAGTTCAATTGATGATCACCAGATTCAAATCCTTATTTGTGTGACCCAGTTAGGTTCAGTTCTGTATGGTAATGGGATATGTCATGATCTCTATCATCGACATCATCGAAACTCCTTTCGATGGATCAGAACTCTTCTGATTCGAACAGCTAGAATGATCGATCATCTAAATCATTCTAATTGCTCCCAAAATCCACCAGTGACACCTAGCAGTATATGGTGGCAACCCATCAGAGCTGAATGCGAACCTCTTGGTGCAGCTACCTGTGTGATTAAGTTCTTCTATCTTGAGCCCTCGATCAGATTAGGGTTAAGGTGAACTCGTCAAACCCTAGTCTCTGTCATATGATGTAATCATTCGATTCAAGTCCGATGTGAAAATCTAAATAGAAACTCTTTCTATTATTTCACTCTGCCATGGCCATGGGCTTCTGGACTTGATTCTCATGATCATCATAGGGCTGCTCCTCTACCACCGAGGTAGATAGATTCCATCTTGATGCAATCCAGTTCCTACAATGAACATGCTATAGCCAACATACACCTCAGGGTTTTGTATGGCTAGGAGATCGAGTTATGGTGTAGTCAAACTATAACACCCTCAAGGATGAACTATCGATGCATCTCAGGTCAAAGAACCAGACACACCACTACAGCATCGAGTCAGTCATTGATGAGAAGGTAGACTTCCTAATGACTACTCGAGGTGGTCACGCTCAGTGCCCTCGTTCTCTAACGAGTACCTGTACTCTCGCTCTAGTGTCTCCACACCATAGACTCAAGACTCATCTACTAAAGAAAAGCGATTGTACACCAACCTTCCGGATCAATACCATCCTCATGATGATCCTATGGTCGGGAGCATTTTATGAGTTAATAATGATTATTCATGTCTTAAATTTTCAACTCTTGAAAATATGAATTATCATTATCATTAACTCAAAGGATGTATCACAGACTCTAAATACACATATGTGATAGAAAATAATCCATTTTTTTTATTTTAGTCAAAATTATAATTTTACCCCTAGAAGTGTATTACAAGTGTCGGCCAATTCTGGCATCTGAGGCACATATATCTAACAGTCGCAATGCATCCATTATCATGACATGCAGGTAGTTAAGATTTAATTGTTGAAGTTTGGACTGAACTGCTATCAGTAGCAAAAAAGATTCGATTAGGAGAAGCCCTTTGGATGATTGGAAGAAATTCGGAGGGAGTTCGACTAATGGAGAAATCCATCTAGAGAGAGTTCGTCTGAAGGAGAAGTTCGAAGGGAATTAGGCTGAAGGAGAAGTCCCTCTGGAGGAGAAGTCTAGAGGAAGTTTGACTGGAGGAGAAGTCTATCTGGAGGAGAAGTCTAGAGGAAGTTCATCTAAAGGAGAAGTTCGGAGGAAGTTCAACTGAAGGAGAAGTTCAGAGGAGTTCGTCTGGAGGAGAAGTCTAGAGGAAGTTCGACAGAAGAAAAAAGTCCGTCTGGAGGAGAAGATTGGAGAAAGTTCATCTGGTGGAAAGTCTAGAGGAAGTTCATCTAGAGGAGAAGTCTATCTGAAGGAGAAGTCCATAGAAAGCTCGACTGAAGGAAAGTCCATTTGGAGGAGAAATCTGGAGGAATTTCGTCTGGTGGAGAAGTCCATCTGGAGGAGAAGTCTGAAGAAATTTGTCTGATGGAGAAGTCCATCTGGAGGAGAAGTCTAGAGGAAGCTCGACTGAAGGACAAGTCCATCTGGAGGAGAAGTTCAAAGGAAGTTCATCTGGTGGAGAAGTCTAAAGAAAGTTTGATTGATGGAGAAGTCCGTTTGGAGGAGAAGTCTGGAGGAAGCTCGACTGAAGGAGAAGTTCGTCTAGAGGAGAACTCTAGATGAAGTTCATCTGGTGAAGAAGTTCGAAGAAAGTTCATCTCGTGGAGAAGTTTGATGGAAGTTCATCCAAGCAATCCCAAAGATCGATAGGCATAATAAAGATCGGTCAACCCAGGGACAAGGAAAGCCATGGTTGAAGCTCCCATTGAGACGCTGCCCCAAGTATGATGCAATTATGGTTCTATCGACTGTTAGTCACCTATTGCAATGAGTGGAACATACGTCAATTCGAGACTAACTGGAGGAGCCTTTCCATCATAACTCTTTTGGACTCTACAGGATATTTAGTGAAGGAAAAAATCTTATTTTTTGGGTCAGGTTCGTTCAGATCTGATTGGATCAAGAGAAATATTTAAATTTTTTTTTTTGAGATCCTAATCAAATCTGAGACTCCTCAGATCTGATCTTATTGATCTGATAATAAAAATAAAATAAAAATAAAAATTTAATTTAATTTAATTATATCTTTATTTTGGGTAATCTAATTATCCTATGATGATCTCGATGTTGGCCTCAGATTTTGGATGTAGCCACGCAAGCGCCTGGACTCTATCGGTAACTACTCAGGCAAGATCTAGAGATGTTCTCCTTCTCAATCAATCCTCCAAAAATTAGATCTAGATCTGATCTTGAAGATCTTCAAACTCCTTTTGAAGAACAGTCGTTGTCTCTTTCAGCGGTGCTGCCTTCTTCCTTTCCTGGCACCTTTTACTTTCTTGGATTGCACCTTATTCATGCCCAAAACCCCTTGGGCATGGAGAGCAGAGAGAAGACCAGAGGGTGGCATGGAGAAGAAGGAAGAGAGGCTTTGTGGCATGGGCTACCTTAAAAACTAGGCGCAGATAGGGTTTATATAGACCCTACTGCACTATGCAGTGCCACATCATCCCGACCAATCATGGCCCTTTGAGCAATCAGATCTAAATTTGATTGGTGGGATGACATCATCTGATCTAATCAGATGAGAGACCCTCAAAACCCTCCTAAGGTGGCACCAAGATTGGGTCAAATAAGAGTTCTTGGTGCCATAGAGTTTAATCCCCTGAAGCAACCCTAAAGTTCCATCTATATGGGACTCCACCTTTATCCTCATGGGACGCACGCCTCCCTAGGCATGCACTCTCTTCCTGTTTGCATTTAGTAGGGGGATAAGGCCCCAGGTACTCTCCTATAGGTGCATGACACATGGGCAGATGTCCAAGTGTCCACGGTCAACATTTGACCAATGTCCAAAAATAGGAATTAACAGATGACCAAAAATGGCAAGTGTTGTCTTAAATTTATCTCATAAATTAAGACAACCCTTTTTTGATCTAAACAAGCTCCAATCAGATCAAGTAAAGGTTTCTAAGTGAGCCCAAACACATATGGCTCAGTAGAGATAAGCTATAATGATTATTAAAGGTGAACATTAGGCTTAATCATGTGCTAGCATGATTTTCTTGAACCTAATTGAATCTTATTCAAATCAATTGAATTGGATTAGTCCAATTGATGATATCAAGATCCAAATCCTTATTTGTGTAATCCAGTTAGGTTCAGTTCCAAATGATAATGGAATATATCATGACATCTATCATCGACATCATCGAAACATCTTCCAATGGATCAAAACTTTTCTGATTCAGATAACTAGTATGATCGATCATCCAAATCATTCTAATTGCTCCCAAAATTCATCAGAGATACTAGTAGCATATGGTGGCAACCCATCAGAACTAAAAGCGAACCTCTCGGTGTAGTTACCTGTGTGAATAGGTTCTTCTATCTTGAGGCAGATCAGATTAGGGTTAAGATGATCTCGTCAAACCCTAATATCCATCATATAAATTAATCATTTGATTCAAGTCCAATGCGAAAATCCTAATAGAAACTCTTTCTATTATTTTACTCTACCATAGTCATGGGCTTATGGACTTGATTCTTATGATCATCATAGGGCTGCTCCTCATTTACCGAGATAGATAGATCCCCTATTAGTGCAATCCAATTCCTATAATGAACATGCTATAGCCAACATACAACTTAGGGTTCTGAATGGCTAGGAGATTGAGTTATGGTGTAGTCAAACTATAACACCCTCAAGGTGAACTGTCGATGCACCGTAGGTCAAAGAACCAGACACACTACTGTAGCTTCGAGCTAGTCATCGATGAGAAGGTAGACTTCCTTATGACTGCTCGAGGTGGTCACGCTCAGTGCCCTCATTCTTTTATGAGTATCTATACTCTCGCTCTGATGTCTCTACACCATAGACTCAAGACTCATCTATCCTAAAGAAGCGATCGTATACCAACCTTTCGAATTAATCACCATCCTAATGATGATCTTACGGTCAGGAGCATTTTATAAGTTAATAATGAAAATTCATGTGTTAAATTTTCAACTCTTGAAAATATGAACCATCATTAACATTAACTCAAAGGATGTATCACAGACACTTTCAAATACACACTATGATAGAAAATAATTCATTTTATTATTTATAGTCAAAATTATAATTTTATCCTTAGAAGTGTATTACAAGTGTCAGTCAATCTGGCTTCTAGGGCACACATGTCTAACAAACTCCCACTTGACCTAAAGTCAATTAGCTACAAATCTAAGTCCCATCTTCTTAAGGTGGGCTTCGATCTTCTGCTGGTCCAATGGCTTTGTAAGTGGGTCTGCCACATTATCTATGGAGTCGACTCTCTTGACCTTGACGTAACCTTTCTCGAGATAATCGTGGATGAGGTGGTATCATCATTCGATGTGCTTGGATTTCTCATGAGACCTCGGCTCCTTAGCAAGGGCTATGGCACCATTATTATCGCAGTATAGAGGAATGGCATCACTCTGATCTCTGCGGTGAATTTTTTGTACTAGAATGCCTCTTTCACAGCTTCTGATGCAGCGATATACTCTACTTCCATGATGGAATTTGCTATCATTGTCTGCTTGGAACTCTTCCAATTGACAGCACCATCATTACACACAAACAAACTCCCAGATGTTGACTTTCGATCATCTATATCGGACATAAAATTCAAGTCTATATACCCCTGGACTTGGAGTTCTCTATTACCAAAAACCAACAACATATCCTTAGTTCTTCTCAAGTACTTAATGATACATTTCACAGAAGTCCAGTGTTCTTTACTTGGATTCGACTGATATGTGCTCATGACACTCACAACATAGGCTATATCAGGTTGTGTACAAAACATGGCATACATGAGGCTCCCTATTGCTGAAGCATAAGAGATCTTGCTAATCCATTCAATCTCCTCATATGTGTTAGGACACATTTTCTTAGAGAGATGAAGGTCATGTCTGAAGGGTACCAATCTCCTTTTAGAGTTTTTCATGCTAAACCTCTTTAGCACTTCCTCTATGTACATCTTTTGTGAAAGACCTAGCATCCTATTCGGTCTATCTCTATAGACCTTAATTCCTAGAATGAATGATGCTTCTCCTAGGTCTTTTATGGAAAATTCTTTAGATAACCATATTTTAACTATGGTTAACATGGGAATATCATTCCCAATAAGGAGGATATCATCCACATATGGTACGAGGAAGATAATTGCTCTCCCACTAACCTTTTTGAAAACACATTGATGCGTGCTAATTTATAGCTATAGCAAGTGCACCAGTCGATCATGTAATAAAGTGAATGAGTAGAGTATCATCCCTAGAGGATTGGAAAACAAGTACTAAAAAACTCTTTCCTATGCTTTATTTAGAAGATCGATTTATGAGAATAAGAAATTAAAAAAAATTAAAAAATAATTAAAAGTTTTTAATTAAATAGAGAGAGTGTAAATTATTAGGGTTTTAAATTCAAGAGCAATGGATTACTAAGGCAATCGGTTTACCAACTCAGTCAATACAATATTCAGGATTTTAGATTAATTTTATTTCATGTGACGGTGGAGTCTCCTAATTTATTCACTACCCTTTGGTCCAGGCATAGCAAATCTATTAATATTTATTAATTACCCTTTGGTCCAGGTGTAATTTAAATAAATATTAATGCATTAGGTTTTGTGAAATCCTCTAATTAAAATATGCTGCATCCAAAGCGCACTAAAATTCCCGCATGCATATGAATTCTAATTTGATTCATAATACAAGGTATATAATCAAGAAGCATTAACATAGATGTACTTGGTCCGTAACATCTATGTTCATCAGATCAATTAGAAGATGGCCAGTAATCTAAAAGCATTAAGATCAGATTTATATACTCCTCATGAATAAAATTTAAAAATAAGTCATACTGAATATTGCATCAAAAGAGTGGCTACACCTTAGCCTTAGTAAAATAAAATTTAGTTCATGATAACAAATTCAAAAATAGCAAATAAAATAAAAAGCATGAAGAAATTAGACTGTTTGATTGCTGAAATTGATTGTCTGCTGCTCTTGATGTGGAGAACTTGGCGAAGAAGAAGAGGCTCCTTGATCGATGTCTTGATCGTCGAAGAAAAATCAAAAAAATCTTTTTTGATTTTCTCACAAATCACTTTTCTTTTATCTCTCTCCTCTCTCTTTCTCTCTCTCTTTCTCCCTCTCTCTCTTTCTCCCCGTCTCTCTCTTTGTCTCTCTCTAATTCTCCTTCTGATTCCCCGTCTCTCTTTTTCTTTTTTTTATTTCACGGCAACAGGCTTTTTATAGATGAAGTGTTTGATTCTCCTTAAAATCCATCAAAAATTAGGTTTAGGACTCCTAAATCAACTCAAATTAAGATCTGAGTAATTCTGCCCGTTAGATCTTGATCAAACGGTCCAAAAACCACTCAAAAACCCCTTAAAATAACCCAAATCAAGTCAGATTTAATCCCAGCCATTGGATCGACCGTTGGATCAAATCTGGGCCGTCCGATCGTGTTGAAATAAGCCTTCAGACCTTTAGTTTTATGTCGGGATGAATCTCGACCGTTGGATCTCGATCAGGAGCTGCGGATGCCGTCCATCAGCGCCTTCTTCTCGTCCGTCCGATCAAGCTTCAGTGAAAACCGCCCGTTGGATCAGCCCGAATTCCCAAATTGCCCTTCATGGACCGTGCGCGAGCCCGGTGTTGCATGGACCGCCGCGTTCTTCAGCCAATCAACGCATGCTTTATGCTGTGAAATTCCCAAATTGCCCTTCAGATGGTCCATCGTGCGCCGCGAAAAATGCTGACGTCATCCTGACGTCAGCGTTGCATCGTTTTTTTTTTTTTTTTTTGAAATTCGATTCTGGGCTCGTTTGAAGTCTATTTTGCCTGAAATTTATTTCATCTGAACCAGAAAAATGAGATCTTCACATTGGTGGCCTTCTTTCCTACATAAGATTAATAAAAGTATCAATTTTTAATAAAATATATTAATTTATTTTATAATTTAATACTTTTATTAGTATATTTTTACCTACTTATCACACCCCCCAACTTAGTCATTGCTAGTCCCTTAGCAATGTTTTATTTAATACCATATTTCAATAAGATTATCCATCACAAAGATAAAATCTAGGATTAAAGGTCAAAAAGTTTAGAAAATACTGCTAACTAAGCATTGAGCTTCAGAAGCAAATTTTTCAGTCAATACAATTAAAAACTTTCTTAGAGTACATCAAAGATCGATAGCACTTGTGTTCATGATGACTAACTTTAGCATTTCAGTATTAAATTAAAAGTACAAAAGTATCCTCTCTTATCACCTATTTTGGTCAATTTTTTATACATTCTCAATTTTATACTCATGAATTAAGATAGCTTTCACACTGCCTTTTCTTTTCTCTCTCTCTCTTTTTTTTTTAATGTGCTGAGCATCCTGGCCTTTCCTTCACCATTTTACGTGAATTTTCACACTTGACCTAGGTGCAGAGACCCAGTTACTAGGCTTTGGGCAATCCACATATACTCTGTCTTTTGCACTTTATTTATAGGCAGGTAGCTCTTTCCTTAAATTCAAGTTTCTTTGATTAGAATGTATATTAATTATCAATTTTTAGTGATAATTAAATCCTCAGTTGACCTTATAATCAATACCTACTTTGCCTTGTTAGTGTGCATGTGCAATAAAAAGTGCTAATAATCTTTTAATGACCTAAGTAGGCTGCTAAAAGTTGACCAACTAATCTACTTCTTTAACTCATTACATTCATTAGCAAATAATTCTATCTTTTATCACTTATCCAGTTTATCTTGCTCAAGATTTTCTTCTTGACACATGGTTTTTTTTTTTTTAACTTTAACTTGTTCTATGTTGTCTTAAAGGAGAAAGAAAAATAAAGGATGTAATAAAGGATAGGAAAGAATACACCTGATTTGGTTCAATCTGGTTCTTTGGAGCTTTGAAATTTTGCTTGAGTTCTCATTGATTTTTTTGCAAAATTGAAAATACACACCAGAGCAGTAAAAGAGCAACAACAAATTACTGAAAAATAAAAAAAAAGAAAAATGATCAAAACTAAAAAAAAGAAACAATCTATCTAGTAGTTCTGATTTATAGTCTTCAGCTTGACTTTCTTTAAGTTCTAAAGTGGATCAATCCGGTGCCACTTCAATTAGAATACTTTCATGTTTAATCGAAACTTCTTTCAATTTGACATTGCTCACTTTTATAGTCTCAAACCTATTTTCTACAGAATTCTCATATACTAAATTATCAATAATATCAATTAGAAAATAAGTTTGATTGTCATCAGGATGTTTAGTATCTTTGAAAACATTAAAAGTAACTTGTTCATCTTGGACTCTAAGAATTAATTTTCCTTATTGAACATCTATTAAAGCTCCTCCAGTAGCTAAAAAGGGTCTCCCTAAAATAAGGGGTACATCATAATCTTCTTCCATATCAAGAACAATAAAATCAACAGGAAAAATAAACTTGTTTACCTTTACCAAGACATCCTCCACTATACCTCTTGGATATTTAATGGATCTCGTCGGCTAATTGAAGAGTAATAGTGGTAGGCTTTGGTTCTCCTAGACCCAGCTTCCTGAAAATAGAAAAAGGCATGAGATTTATGCTTGCTCCTAAATCACATAAAACTTTATCAAAACTACAATCACCAATAATGTAGGGGATAGTAAAACTCCCTGGATCTTTTAGCTTCTGTGGTAATTTATTTTGAAGTATTGCTGAGCATTCTTCATTCAAATTTATTCTCTCATGCTCCTTCAGCTTTTTCTTATTTGTTAAGATTTCTTTAAGAAACTTGGCATACCTGGGCATTTGAGTAATAGCATCTACAAAAGGAATATTAATATGTAAATTCTTTAAAATTTTGAAAAAATTAGAAAATTTCTTATCTGGATGCTGTATTTGTCTCTCTGGGAATGGTAGTGGCGGCACGTAGGGCTTCACATTTGGATCAGCAAACCTATACCTGGAGACCATCCATCTGTTGGTTGTTTTGGTGACTGACGAATTTGAGTTGATGGTTCCTTATTTGTAGTTGGCTCTTCAGTCTCATTCTTCTGATGTGGCTCCTCCAGCTTTGTACCACTTCTTAGGGTGATAGCATTGACTTGCTCCCTTGGATTTGTCTCCGTATTGCTTGGCAAAGATCCTTGAGGTCTCTCGGAGATTATCTTAGCCATTTGATCTATTTGCATCTCCAAGTTTTGAATTGCTGCTGTTTGGTCCTGCCTAAGTTTGGCTTCCAAATTTTTTATAGTTGCTTCTTGGTTTTGCATAAATTTGACCATCAGCTCTTCTATGTTGGACTTCTTTTCAGGTACTTGGAATCCCAGGGGTGGCTGTTGTGCTGCATTTTGATTGCTCCATGAGAAATTTGGGTGCTGCCTCCACCCTTGATTGTATGTGTTGGAGTAGGGATTATTTTATTGCGGCCTGAAAAAATTACCAATATAATTAGCTGTATCAGTTATTTTAGCAAAAGGATTACCTATCTGGCAATTGCTCGTATCGTGTCCTCCTCCACACAGGTCATAAGTCATGCTCTGAACATGCATAGCTGTTCCCTTTAAGTTGTTGACTTCGGCTCTAAGGGCTGCAATTTCAGCTAGTAAAGTTGGCACGCAATCTACTCCCTGCACAGCTGCTAGTCTTTTTGGCATCATGCACTCTGTTTGCCATTGATAGCTATTTGATGCCATCTCATCGATCAGATCGAAGGCTTCTTCCTCCATTTTTTCGGATTAATGGTTCCTCCTGCTGCTGCATCAATCATAGATCGATTAGTAGGAGATAAACCATTATAGAAAGTTTGTACCTGAAGCCATACGGGTAGTTGATGATGTGGACATCTCCTCAGCAGTTCCTTGAAATGCTCCCAAGCCTCATATAGTGTCTCCTATGTCCATCTGCATAAAAGAAGTGATATCGTTGCGCATCTTAGCAGTTTTAGAAGGTGGAAAGTACTTGGCTAAGAATTTTTGGGCTAGGACATCCCAAGTTGTGATAGAACCTGCAGGAAGAGAATGAAGCCAATTTTTAGCTTTATCCCATAAAGAGAAAGGAAATAACCTTAAGTCTAATAGCATCATCCGACACCCCATTAATTTTAAAAGTATCACAAAGTTCAAGAAAATTAGAAATATGGGCATTCGGATCATCATGCATGTATCCACTGAATTGGACAGTTGATTGAATCATCTGGATCATCGTCGATTTTATTTCAAAGTTGTTTGCTCGTACAGGCGGTCTCCTGATGCTCGAAGCTGCATCGACTACAGATGGTGTGATGTAATCATTTAATGGACGATGTACTGGTCGAATAGCTTCATGCTGTCCTTCAGTCGCCTATATCCAACTCCTAGATTGATGTCGTTAGGATCTTCAGCTGCCATGTTTCTCTCTTATTGTAGTCTTCTAATAGTCCTTTCAATTTCTGGATCTAAAGGTAGTAAATTACTATGTCCAGTACGTGTCATGCACTTAAAATTTTTTTTTTAATAATAAAAATTAAAAATAAATTTCTAAAGTAAAGCTAGGATCAAAATTTTAATATTGTTTTAGACACAATCCCCGGACAACGGTGCCAAAAACTTGATGCGTGCTAATTTATAGCTATGGCAAGTGCACCAGTCGATCAAGTAATAAAGTGAATGAGTAGAGTATCGTCCCTAGAGGATTGGAAAATAAGTACTGAAAAGCTCTTTCCTATGCTTTATTTAGAAGATCGATTTATGAGAATAAAAAATTAAAAAAAAAAAAAAATAATTAAAAGTTTTTAATTAAATAGAGAGAGTGTAAATTATTAGGATTTTAAATTCAAGAGCAATGGATTACTAAGGCAATCGGTTCACCAACTCAGTCAATACAATATTCAGGTTTTTAGATTAATTTTATTTCATGTGACGGTGGAGTCTCCTAATTTATTCACTACCCTTTGGTCCAGGCATAGCAAAACTATTAATATTTATTAATTACCCTTTGGTCCAGGTGTAATTTAAATAAATATTAATGCATTAGGTTTTGTGAAACCCTCTAATTAAAATACGCTGCATCCAAAGCGCACTAAAATTCCCGCATGCATATGAATTCTAATTTGATTCATAATACAAGGTATATAATCAAGAAGCATTAACATAGATGTACTTGGTCCGTAACATCTATGTTCATCAGATCAATTAGAAGATGGCCAGTAATCTAAAAGCATTAAGATCAGATTTATATACTCCTCATGAATAAAATTTAAAAATAAATCATACTGAATATTGCATCAAAAGAGTGGCTACACCTTAGCCTTAGTAAAATAAAATTTAGTTCATGATAACAAATTCAAAAATAGTAAATAAAATAAAAAGCATGAAGAAATTAGACTGTTTGATTGCTGAAATTGATTGTCTGCTGCTCTTGATGTGGAGAACTTGGCGAAGAAGAAGAGGCTCCTTGATCGATGTCTTGATCGTCGAAGAAAAATCAAAAAAACCTTTTTTGATTTTCTCACAAATAACTTTTCTTTTATCTCTCTCCTCTCTCTTTCTCTCTCTCTTTCTCCCTCTCTCTCTTTCTCCCCGTCTCTCTCTTTGTCTCTCTCTAATTCTCCTTCTGATTCCCCGTCTCTCTTTTTCTTTCTTTTATTTCATGGCAACAGGCTTTTTATAGATGAAGTGTTTGATTCTCCTTAAAATCCATCAAAAATTAGGTTTAGGACTCCTAAATCAACTCAAATTAAGATCTGATTAATTCTGCCCATTAGATTTTGATCAAACGATCCAAAAACCACTCAAAAACCCATTAAAATAATCCAGATCAAGTCGGATTTAATCCCAGCCATTGGATCGACCATTGGATCAAATTTGGGCCGTCCGATCACGTTGAAATAAGCCTTCAGACCTTTAGTTTTATGTTGGGATGAATCTTGGCCGTTGGATCTCGATCGGGAGCTATGGATGCCGTCCATCAACGCCTTCTTCTCATCCATCCGATCAAGCTTCAGTAAAAACCGCCCGTTGGATCAGCCCGAATTCCCAAATTGCCCTCCGTGGACCGTGCGCGAGCCCGATGTTGCATGGACCACCGCATTCTTCAGCCAATCAACGCATGCTTTATGCTGTGAAATTACCGAATCGCCCTTCAGATGGTCCATCGTGCGCCGCGAAAAATGCTGACGTCATCCTGACGTCAGCGTTGCGTCGTTTGTTTTTTTTTTTTTTTTTTGAAATTCAATTCTGGGCTCATTTGAAGTCCATTTTGCCTGAAATTTATTTCATCTGAATCAGAAAAATGAGATCTTCACATTGGTGGCCTTCTTTCCTACATAAGATTAATAAAAGTATCAATTTTTAATAAAATATTTTAATTTATTTTATAATTTAATATTTTTATTAGTATATTTTTACTACTTATCACACATGGTTTCTCCTCATTCTTGATGAAACCAAATAATTTAATCACATCATTAAAATGAGTATTCTAGCTTCGAGATGCTTGCTTAAGTCCATATATGGACCTTTGCAGCTTGCATACTTTATGATCAACATCACTAGATGTGAAACCTAGCAGCTGTTCCATATAGATATCTTTCTCAAGGTATCCATTTAAGAATGTCATTTTCATGTCCATTTGCCATATTTCATAATCCAAATAGGTTGCAACAGCAAGTAATGTGTGGATGAATTTTAGCATGGCTACTGACGAAAAGGTATCCCGATACTCAATATCTTCGCACTGACTATACCCTTTTGCCACTAATCTAGTTTTGAATATCTCCACATTCTCAACTACACCAATCTTTCTCTTGTAGATCCATTTACACCTAATAGGTACTACACCTTCAGGTGGATCTACCAAGGTTCAGACTTCGTTTGAGTGCATCGAGTTAATTTCTGACTTCATTACCTCTAACCATTTCTCAAAGTCGATATCCGATATCATCTCATCATAGGTTTTGGGATTATCACCGTGAATCCCATTACCTACGAGGAATATTTTTTTTACTTTCTCTGAAATAGTACCTAAGTACCTCTTAGGAGGATGAGAAACTTTTTTCGATCTATGAGGTGGAGGAGGTAGTGATTGTATTGGCTCAACCTGATTTGGTTCCATAGGATCCTTAGCTTGTTGCTCTTAGGAGACTTTCTCCTCGAGCTTGATCTATTTCTAGTGCCACCATCTTGAATAAACTATTTTTTAAGAAAGATGGCATGCTGACTCACAATCACATTGTGGTCTTCTGGAATATAGAAATAATATCCTAATGACTCTTTAGGATATCCTATGAATCGAGCTCCAAAGGACCTATAGTCTAACTTGTCTGCTTATTGTCTTTTGACATGAGCCGGACAATCCCAAATTCTGAGATGACTCAAACTTAATTTCTTACCATGCCATATCTCATACGATGTGGTAGGAATGATTTTAGAGGAAATCCTATTCAGTAAATATATAATAGTTAATAGACTATATCCTCAAAGAAAATCAGGGAGGTCTGTGAAGGTCATCATGGATCGGACCATATCTAATAGGATCTGGTTCCTCCATTCTGAAACCCTATTGAGTTGAGGTATTCCAGGTGGAGTCTACTGAGAGACTATGTCATTTTGCTTAAGATAGACCAAAAATTTTTGACTAACGTATTCACCTTCTCGATCTGATCGAAGACTATGCCATATTGCTTGAGACTATGCCATATTGCTTGAGGTGTTTCTATTTGCTTTTCAACTTCATGTCTGAATTTCTTAAACTTTTTAAAGGCTTAAGACTTGTATCTCATAAGATACACATATCCATACCAAGATAAATCATCGATAAAGGTTATGAAGTGACAAAGTTGTCTCTAGTCAGCATATTAAATGGGCCACACACATCAGTATGTACTAGGATAAGTAGATCCATGGCATTTTCCCCATGTCCTACGAAAGGGAGCTTAGTCATTTTGCCATGAAGACACGATTCACAAATTGGATATGACTCAAAAGTCAATGGACTTAATTACCCAATTTTCTCTAATTTGTTAATCTTATCTTCTGCTATATGACCTAGCCTTAGATGCCATAGATACCTATCGTTTGGACTATCTTTGGATCATTTCGATCCTATGGCAATCACATTTTGCTTGATATTAATGATAGATACATTAATATGTAACTGGTAGAGACCGTTAATAAGAAAATCACTTGCAATTTTATTTTTTTCATAAAGAATATTATAGTGGTCCTTAAGAAAAAGTAATTACGTAGCCTTCTTATACTAAACATGAAACAAAAATCAAATTCTTGCTTGCAGTAGGCACATAATAACAATCCTTAAGTACTAAATCTAAGTCAGACGGTAGTCAAAGAGGATAGATTTTCATGGCCACAGCAACAACCCTTGCTTCATTTTCGATGCATAGGATCATCTCACCCTCCCTCAGCCTCCTACTATCCTCAAGATCCTACATGGAAGTGCACAAATGAGCACTAGAACCAAAGTCAAGCACCCAACTGGATGTAGAAGAAACTATAAGATTAGATTCAATAATGAGCATACCTCCAGAAGGATCTATTTCCTTCTTATTCTTCAGGATGGCCAGGTATGTCGGGCAGTTATGCTTCCAGTGGCCATCAGTATTATAATGAAAATACTTTTCTTTGTCAGCAGCCTTCTTTTTCAGCTCTGCCTTCTTTTTTTCTACCTTCCACTTTTTATTTTTTCACAGATTTCTTCTTCTTTCCAAAAGACTTTCTCTTGGAAGAAGTTCATTCCATAGTAAGTACTGAGCCTTTAGAACCTTTCATAGAAAGCTCAGTAGTAACCAGCATATTCATAAGCTCAGCCAGAGTATTCTAATGTTTATGCATATGATAGTTCATGATGAACTGCCCATACGCATCAATCAAGGATTGCAGAATTATATCATGCTACAAATCCTGGTCTAACTTCACTCTGAGCTTTTCAAGCTCTTCCAAGTCCTTCATCATCATCAGACAATGATCTTGGACTAACTGTCCATCATGCATTTTAGCCTTAAATAGTCATTTAGTGATATGATATTTGGCTGTGCGACTCTATTCACCAAACAACTCTTATAGGTGAACCAACATTTGGTGGATAGTCTTGATATCTTCATGTTGGCGCTGAAGCTCATCAGACATCAAGCCCAACATATAATATTTGGCCTTATTATCTTCATCTATCCATTTATCAAGAGACGCTCTCTATTCAGTGGACAGATAAGCTGGTAAGGTGGAGGGATCCTAGTCCAATACATGAGTCAACTTCTCGAAACCCAAAATAATTTTGAAGTTTTGGAGCCAATCCTTGTAATTGGGTTCGGTCAGTCTATGGATGTCCAAGGTACGGGCTAGTGGGTTGGAAGCAAACATTTTTCTTTTTCCTATAGAGAGTCAAAGTTTCTAGTTAGATTTTATAATTAAACTTGACCAATTTATTTAGAAGTTTGATTTTTAAACAAATTAGCTTCCACTATTTTCTCGGATCTCTATACTCTCTTTGTAGAGATGCAAAAATCTTCATGATTACTAATTTCTAGTGGGTGGTGCAATCCCACCAACTGACTCATCACATCATCTAATAGTTATTGGTGATGGATTAGCCAATGAGTGAACAACTCTTGTCCAATGATTCTCTAATCATGGTGCACCCAAACTTGGTCTCTAATTCTTGAATCTCATCATGCCCGGAATATTGATCCACTCCTTGTTAAGTCAGACCCACCATTTGCATAGATTGGATTCCTAGTTGGGTCTCTCACCATATCCAAAATATTGAGCCCAATCCATCCTCCAGCTTGTAGCATCCAATGCCTAATAGACATGGTTGCATCTTTTCGGTGCAATTGAACCACTGTGATCAGCTAAGAACAATCAACCCTGGGATGGACCCACACATCTATAATGGTGGAAGACCATAGACTTAATCTTTTCTTAGAAAGATTTGATTCAGGTCTCTTTAAACATGACTTGACATAGCCATAACCATTATGACTAACCTAGTGGCATGGATCAGCTTGGATTGTTAGCCACCTTAGATCAGGACTGGGCCGACAAATATGGCCAAGTAAGATCGGTGGAAGGGATATGCCATTAACTCGACAAGAATGCATTCAAGTCAAGTAGCTCCTAATTAAAAATTAATTGATCGTATCTACCAAACTTACCTTAGATACCAAATTATTGAGCCAGAACCAATCGAATTAGCCTACAATATAGACTCTAACCACTGAGCCTAATTAGGTCTTAACTCGATCGATCACTTATGTGACTCGATCTTGACCCAGACTTAATCCTATTAGGCTGGTCAATTTAAGCACTCTTGATCCTACCTAACCAACTCTTGATTCAGTTTGATCAACCACTAGACCTAGTTAAGCTACCCAAGCCCGAACCCAATTTTATGAATATATCTTAGATCTAAAAATATTCAATTTTAGATCTAATATATTTCATAATCTTAATTTTTAATTATGTTTAGGGTTCATAAATAAAATATGTATATAAAATTTTAGGGTTTCATGATCTAGGATTTTATAGAAAATAAGTTTTTTTTTATTTCTGATTAAGGATGAACGTGCAGCGCCCCTACATGCCATAAGAACACCCCATCGAATGCAAGGAGAGGGGCTTTAAACCCTACTTCATTCTTATGATCAAATGGCCAAGGAGAATGCCTTAATCAGAAATATGATAAATCTACAAAACTAGTTAGATCTACATTATATATCATATATATATAAATTGATCTAACTAAAAACATATTTTGCATACATATCATGTATCATATCATGCATATTTTTAGATCTAAATTATCTCATAAATATTTAAAAAATAAGATTTAAATTTGATCATATTAAATTAAAATTTATTCTAGATAATTTTGTAGAACTATTTTATAACAAGTCTAAACATGCATCTATCACATCTCATATGAATAAATTAAATAAATTTATTTTTTTATTTTTTAGATCTAATTATAATATTTATAATATCAAATAATAGTAAGTAAATAGATCTAAAAATTATAATTAATTAAATAAAAATTATGATTATGCTAGACTGCACATAGAATAATTCTATTCCTAGTCTAGTCATGTATCTCATACATCTTAGATCTAGATTATTTAATTTTTAATTTTTTGATTTTAAATCAAATTATATCTAATATGACATCTAAAATTATCTAATTATCAGATTAAAAATAAATTAAAATTAGATCTAATGAATTATAAAACCTAGCTCTGATATCAATTGAAGGGAAAAACCTATTTTCTGGATCAGGTTCATTCAGATCTAATTGGATCAAGAGGGATATTTGAAAAAAAATTTCTCTGAGATCCTAAATAGATCTAAGACTTCTCAAATTTGATCTTATTAATCTAATAATAAAAATAAAATAAAAATAAAAATTTAATTTAATTTAATTATATCTTTATTTTGGGTAATCCAATTATCCTGTGATGATCTCGATGTTTATCTGAGGTTCTGGATGTAGCCACGCAAGCACCTAGCCTCTATCGGTATCCACTTAAATAAGATCTGAAGATCTTCTTCTTCTCAATAAATCCTTCAAAATTCAGATCTAAATCTAATCTTGAAGATCTTCAAAACTCTTTTTGAATAACAGCCATTGTCTCTTGCAGTAGTGCTGTCGTCTTTCTTTCCTGGCACCTTTCGCTTGCTTGGATCGCACCTTATTCATGTCCAAAACCCCTTGGGCATGGAGAGAAGAGAGAGGATCAGAGGGTGGCATGGAGAAGGAGGGACAGAGGCTTTGTGGCATGGGCTAAAGGTAGAAATCTTAAAAACTAGGCATAGACAGGGTTTATATAGACCTTGCTGCGCTATGCAGTGCTACATCATCCTGGCCAATTACGGCCCTTTGAGCAATCAAATATAAATTTGATTGGTGGGATGACATCATCTGATCCAATCAGATGAGAGATCTACAAAATCCTCTTAAGGTGGTACCACGATTGGGTCAAACAGGAGTTCATGGTGCCATAGAGTTTAATCCCCTGAAGCAACCCTGGAGTCCCATCTGTAAGAGACTCCTTTATCCTCATGAGGCGCATGCCTCCCTAGGCATGTGCCCTCATCCTGTCTACATTTAGCAGAAGGATAAGGCCCTCGGTACTCTCCGATAGGCGCATGATACATGGGCAGATGTCCAAGTGTCCAAGGTCAATATTTGACCAATGTCCGAAAATAAGAATTAGCAGATGATTGAAAATGAAAGGTATTATCTTAAATTTATCTCATAAATTAATACAATCCTTTTTTGATCTGAATAAGCTCTAGTTAGACCATGTAAAGGTTTTTGAGTGAGCCCAAATATATTTGGCTCAGTCGAGACAAGCTATAATGATTATTAAAGGAGAACATTAGGCTCAATCGTGTGCTAGCACAATTTTCTTGAACCTAATTGAATCTTATTCAAATCAATTAAACTGGATTAGTCCAATTGATGACATCCAAATCCAAATCCTTGTTTGTGTGATCCAATTAGGCTCAGTTCCATATGGTAATGGGATATGTCATGATCTTTATCATCGACATCATCGAAACATCTTTCAATGGATCAAAACTTTTTTGATTCAGACAACTAGTATAATTGATCATCCAAATCATTTTAATTGCTTCCAAAATCTAATAGTGACACCTAGCAGCACATGGTGGCAATCCATCAGAACTGAAAGCGAACCTCTTGATGCAGTTACCTGTGCAAATAGATTCCTCTATCTTAAGCCCCGACCGGATTAGGGTTAAGGAGATCTCGTCAAATCCTAATATTCGTCTTATGAATTAATCATTCGATTCAAATCCAATATGAAAATCCTAATAGAAACTCTTTCTATTATTTCACTCCCATGGCCATGGGCTTATGGACTTGATTCTCAAGATCATCATAGGGCTGCTCCTCATCTACTGAGATAGATAGATCCCCTATTGGTATAATCTAATTCCTACAATGAACATGCTATAGCCAACATATACCTCAAAATTTTGAATGACTAGGAGATCGAGTTATGGTGTAGTCAAACTATAACACCCTTAAGGTAAACTGTCGATGCACCTTAGGTCAAAGAACTAGACACACCACTGCAGCTTCACGTCAGTCATCGACGAGAAGGTAGACTTCCTTATGACTACTCGAGGTGGTCATGCTCAGTGCCCTCGTTCTTTAATGAGTATTTGTACTCTTGCTCTAGTATCTCTACACCATAGACTCAAGACTCATCTATCCTAAAGAAGCGATCATACACCAACCTTCTGGATCAATCACCATCCTAATGATGATCCTACGGTTGGAAGCATTTTATGAGTTAATAATGAAAATTCATGTCTTAAATTTTCAACTCTTGAAAATATGAACTATCATTATCATTAACTCAAAGGATATATCGTAGATACTTTCAAATATACACTATGATAAAAAATAACTTATTTTATTTTTTATAGTTAAAATTATAATTTTGCCATTAGAAGTGTATTATAAGTGTGAGCCTATCTCGCTTCTAGGATACACATGTCTAACATTTAGGTCTGGCACTTTCTCCTGAGGACTCATTCTTTCTTACACTCTTCTCTTTCCTTCTGTTATTTTCTTCCTTCTGCCTGAGAGCACTCTGATTCCTTCTTCTGATTTTTTTGCTTACCGATGTTTTTTTCGTTCATTTTCTATCGTGTCAGTCATCTTGCTGATCTTCCAGACCTAACTAGGTTAGCTTCAAAATCTTTTAAAGGATTATTTTTGTATCTTTTGCATCTTGTTCTTTCGATTTCTCTATAGCAATTATGTATCTTATTTTTTTTATTTTTTAGATTTTTCTATATTTGAGTTTGATCCAAATATCTTCTAAAACTGCTCAATCATCCGAGTCCATTCGATTCGACCTCTCGAAACCCCAACTCTAGTGAGGAGGCCAAACTCAGAAGTGTATCCCATTCGATCTTTATACCTGGCACCATTCCTTGCTCTCTATCTTTAGATGACCTTTCACTGATTAGGATTCGATATGGGGTCCCTCCCGAGTATGAACTAGAACTTTTTGGACCCAACGACCAAGCTTGCTCTCCCCCACCCGACCAATTTTGTCAGTATCTAAAAATCCTTCATGCTGGACTAAGACTTCCTCTTCCATCTTTTGTAATTAGTATTTTTCACTTCTTGAATATTTTGCTTGCCCCCGTAGTATCGAACTCCTTTAGATTTTTGATTGGATTCCTCTTTCTTTGCCATCTTGCCGAAGTTCATCCAACCATCTTCCTCTTTAGGAATTACTACACCTTCAAGCGCCATCCTTCCATAAAGGATTGGTGGTACTTTTCTTCCTAGTTTGGCAAGAAGAGATTATTGAAAAGAGTCCCTTCTTCTATCCACAATTGGAAGGAGAGGTTTTTTTTTGTATCTTGCCAAACTTTAATGCAAGGACTTTCTCCTTGGGGACTTTCTAGAGAGTCAATCTGCCAAGCTCCTAGTTTGGATAGGGGTGATCTTGACTCTATTAGTAAACTTAGGAATTATTTGGCTCCCCTTCTACTCGAACTCTTAAAGGATCAAACTCTGCTTAACATGAGTTTGAGTCCCCTCGATCCGACTGGTACTTTTCTATAAGCTTCAAATTTTCATAGGATTTTGTATGTATGTGGATGTTGCTGATTATGATCTCTTATTTGTTGTAGAGATGGATGCTCGAGCCATTGACAGACTTGCCAAAGGACTTCATACCCAAAAAAGGAAGGAAAAAGTATCAGGAGAGAGTTTGAAGAGGGTGAAGATTACTGCCTCGAGCTCCATGGCTCCTCCCGATACCATTACAACTTTCGAAGCTACCGAGAGCGTCGAAGTCCCTCGCCCTATCAAGGTTCCTCTTGTTGCCGGGATTGATGTCGCTAGGGATTCGGTGCCTCTTGCATTCATGATTTCCCCCATCGAAGATCATTCTATCGAGAGAGAAGGGGGAGAGAAGAAGAAAAAGAAGAAAAAGTTAGTCGTTGTGAAGGTGCAATGCAAGGCTCATCCTAGTCGATCCAATGATAATGATGACTTGGAAGAGGGCACCTTTAGCACCCCAAACACCAAACGAGAGCTGGTCAATAAGTTTGCCTTACTCGAGGTCGTAGATCAGATGGTCAACCTCAATGATGCCCAACTCACCTGGGACTTCCTTGGTACCTTCCTTCAGGTAATCGCCCCACTACATCTCTTCTTTCTTTTCCCCTCTAATACCTATATAACTTTGTTTGCTCCTTACAGTCGGGCCATCAATTGCTAGCATACATCAAAAAGGTGAACCGTTTGAAGTCGAAGTCATCAAGGGTTCAGGAGAACCTCCAGGCCAAAGTTGACTATCTTTGGGAGAGGGCCGCTGAAGCTGACCATCTCTTGGAGGAGAAGATGATCGAGGTTGGGGTCCTTCAGGAGGCACTCTAGAAGGTAGAGCTCATTCTGGCTGGGTTGCAGGCTGCTTTGGCTTTGGAGGAAAAGAAGAGGAAAAAAGCCAAGGTCAGGATTGCCAAGCTAAAGGATGAAACCTCAAGGCATATCTTGGAGGCAAAGGTCCAGGTGGTGGAGGAGTTCAAGGTTTCATCAGAAATGATGGACCTAAACATTGCCTTTAGTCAGGAGGCTTTTCAAAAGGGGTATGAGCTCTGCGAGAACCGAGTGGCTGGGAAGTTTCCCAAACTTGATCTCTGTTTTCTTTATGGAGAGGTCTCCAATGAAGAGACTGGACCATCAACTATTGTGGCCGACCCTTATCCTGTCGAAGTAGCACTTAAGCCCTCCAAGCCTGTTGTTAAGGTGCCCGAACCTGTGCTGGAGCTCGAGGTTGTCCCTGAAGCACCAGACTCCCCTACTGCTCCTTGTGAATCAGCTGAACCAGCTCTTGGATCCGCAATTGCTCCTAGAGTGCCGAGCTCCTCTCCTATTTTTCCTTCCGAGGCTGGGGGTTCTTGATAGTTATATTTTTTTTCTTTTTTACTTTATCCTATACTCGAAGAACTTTAATTAATGAAAGTAAATTTCTTTTTGTCATTACCTTCGAGTGCTTTTGAATGTTTTTCATGCATTGGATGCAGTCCCTTGTCAATGCTGATCTGCTGCCTTAGAGCATCTCTTTGAAGAATCATCTTAAACATTTGAGGAAAGAAGTTCATTAGCTGAAAAAGAAATTGAAGAAAACTAAAGATAAACTTTAGAAATCCTGTGAGAATGCTTTAGAAGCAACAATCGAGGTCACCCGCCTTCGCAAGCTACACATGTGAGATTCTACAAGTCTTGCCATCAGGAAGGGTGTCTTCAAGAAAGAGCTTGTCGAACTCAAGAAAAATGCCAGTGACAAGTCTTAGGCATTAACAGCAAAAATCAGCTCCCTTGAGGTCAAGCATAAAGTGGCCAAGGAAAAGATTTGATTGTTAGAAGGGAGTTCACCATGGTCCTCTAACAAAGCATGCTATGAGTGGGATTGGTCGAAGAAATTCTCCATGCTCCAAAAGCAGTTGCACGATGCCGAGCTCACCAATGATACTTATCAGTTGGGTTGGAGTGAAAGAATATCCAAACTTGACAGAAGCTTCATGCCGCTGAGAGTGAGGTGGTCCGGCTCCTAAAGCAGCTCGCTGATAGCTATTATTCTAGATCGAGCAGGAAGTCAGAGTAGGTTGCAACCTTGAGGAGGATCATAGTTAAACTCTTTGAATCTATTGGACAAGAGATGGTTGAGGTTCAGCAGTTGAAGATCTAATTGGCTTGTGAGCAGCAAGCCGTTAAGGATGCAGAAGCAGATCAGAGGTTCTAAGGAAGAGGATGTGGGAGTCAGAGGAGAACTACCAATAGGCTGGCCAGATGTTTCGTGACAACTTGATGAGGAGAAAAGAGCTTGAAGAAGAGATCATCATTTTGAAGGAATCCTTAATACTGGCTAGCAGTCCAAAGTCTGAGAAACCTGATCCTTCTTAGGATTTTGCCCATCCTTCTATTTTATACTTGGTCTTATAGACCCTCATTTTGTGACTATCCTTAACTTTAATAAAATAGCACTTTCTTCTATTGTCCTCTATGCAGATTAGATATTTGTCTACTCTTTTATTCTCTTTACCTTTCTTTTTAGTAGGATGAGCATCGAACAGTATTTTCCCTCCATTTTAAGCAACCAGGGATTTTTATCCATGTTAGGATGAGGTCGTCAGGGCATTCTTTGCTCTTGCTAGGATGAGGTTCTCCTCCTATTCCTAATGAGGCTGTAGATGTGCAAAAGAAACGTTGAAAGGGTCTTCCCCTACATCCTGATTTAAATAATCGAGGTTTTCACTTTAGCTCAATGTTAGGATAAGGTTTTCCTCCCATTCTTAATAGAACTATAGGAGCACAAAAGGGCCATTGAAAGGGCCTCTTCCTACATCCCGACTTAAGTAACCGAGGTCTTCGCTTTAGCTTAATGTTAGGATGAGGTTTCTCTCCTATTCCTAATAGGACTATAGGGACATAAAAGGACTGTTGAAGGGCATCTTCCCGCATCCCAGCTTAAGTAACCGAGATCTTCGCTTTAGCTTAATGTTAGGATGAGGTTCCCCTTCTAATCCTAATAAGGCTATAGGGGTACAAAAGAATCATTGAAAGGACCTCTCCCCGTATCTCAGCATAAGTAACTGAGGTCTTCGCTTTAGCTCAATGTTAGGATGAGGTTCTCCTCCTATTCCTAACAGAGCTATAGGGGGCACAAAAGGGCCATTGAAAGGGCCTTTCCTCGCATCCTGGCTTAGGTAACCAAGGTCTTCGCTCTAGCTCAATGTTAGGATGAGATTTTTTTCCTATTCCAAATAGGCCTATAGGAGCACAAAAGGGTCATTGAAAGAACTTCTCCATGCATTCTAGCTTAAGTAACCGAGTTCTTCGCTTTAGCTTAATGTTAGAATGAGATTTCCCTCCTGTTCCTAACAGACCTATAAGGGCACAAAATGGCCATTGAAAGGGCCTCTTCCCGCATCACAGCTTAAGTAATCAAGGTCTTCACTTTAGCTCAATGTTAGGACGAGGTTTCCCTCCCATTCCTAATAGGGCTATAACGACACAAAAGGGCCATTGAAAAGGCCTCTCCCCGCATCCCAACTTATGTAACCGAGATCTTGTTTTAGCTCAATGTTAGGATGAGGTTCTCCACCTATTCCTAATAGGGCTAATGATAAGAGCGTGATGTTGTCATTAAGATACCGTGTTTATTAGTTTAATCTGACTTCTTAAAATAATTAAAAATACGTAGATAGCAGCGAATCGAGTCGAATCCATAGGAAAGATAGTGTTTTAGATTTGAAATCTTTGATTTTATAAAAAAAAAAAGAAAAGAGTTTTAAAATCAAAGGTGAAGTCAGAAAATAAAAAGCAAAAATTAAAAGATGCAGAAATTTAAACTTGGTACTATGATCTACTAGTTAGATCTTAGCATCTACTTGCAATAAAATAAAAAGTAATAATTAAAATATAAAAATTAAATTATAATAAAAATTAAGATCATAAAATTAAAGAGCATAAAAATAAATATTGCATTAATTAAAAGTTCATAATTTAAATACATAAAATAAAAAAAATTAAAATTAAAATAGGTTGATCTCTGATCTTGGATCGATATCGACAGAAAGATGGTGTAGAAGCCCAGCTCTTCTTCTCGACACTCGTTGCTTTGAAGCAGTCTCTAATCCAAAGCCTGGCTCTACTTTATACCAAAGCTTCATCTTGATCGAAGATGTTGAATTCTGGAGGCCTGGGGTCCAATTTATAGAGCTAGGGAGGCTAGAGAGTTTTCTTCTAGGCAATATGGGACTAAGGAACGATTTAATCATCAAAATAGGAAGAAATCCTAATGAAAATTGGATTAAAATAGTTTTTGAATGAATTTGGTGAAGTCTAGTGAAATCTAGCCATTTAATAGAAATCCAATAGACCAAAATCATCAAAATCGAATGTGTATCAACCTAGATTAGGTCGGATTAAATTCTGACCATTGATCGTGCATTGATGGAGAAAATTAGGTCGTTGATTGTGGGAGGAGTGTTTGGATGCTGGGAGCTCTGTGGATTGTCGGATCATCATTTAGGTTGAGCGCTACCATCAGATGGCATAGATGAAGCTGATAGAGTTTGAATTAAACCCAAAAATCATCACAACCATCCGATCTTGATCGTAAGCGACCACAGCCATCCGATCGTGCATTTACTATTCCCATGGACCGTGTGGATCGACCACACCGCACACCACAACCAATCAGTTCCTCCTATCGTCGAGTGAAAAGATCAAAATATCCTATAAGCCAAGATAGATTTTCTGTAAACCCTTTAAGGGTCTAGGTCCAGCACGTGTCGCTCCATGATTCATCAATTATCGCTGAGTTGGCGGTCTATGCCTGGATTGTAGACTAACTGAAGGCTTCTATGGCTGAGTTGGCTTTGATGGCCTGGCTTGGCTTGGTGGCTTGGCTTACGGAGTCGGCTGAGCCATTTTTCTTTTTATTTTAATTTTATTTTCTTTTTTTTTAAAATTCATATCTGGTCCATTTTAGCTCTAATTTGCTTTAAACTTATTTTATTGTGACCAAAAAAATAAGATCCTTTTTATTGCTAATAATATTTTATTTTTTATTTTATTTTTTTTAATTATTAAAATATGAATTTTTTAAAAATATGTATCAATTAAATATTAATTATTAAGAATAAATATAAATTAATTGATAAATTGATACTTTTATAGGTAAATTTATGGTACTTATCATACCTCCCAACTTAAGCTTTGCTCATCCTCGAGTACACAAAGAATTTAGTTTTAAATATCTTTTAACTTTAGAGTTTTGAATTTTACCTAAGCAGTTTTCACAATGGCCATTGATATTCAGTAGAGTATAAGTGAGACATACCATTGAGTTATTAATACTTATCAATATAAAAATTAAGTAAAGAACACTCAATTTTTTTCTAAACCTTTTCTAAATCATCCTACCTTTATCTCATATTTGTCTAAACTTTCGTATAGGCAAGTGTATTGTTACTTCCGTCTTTCATTTATTATTATTATCATTTTTTATGTTATCTATTTTTTGATGCAAATATCATTGCTTACTTAGCCAACGAAATCTAGTTACTCGATGGAAAACTAATATTTTTTTTAATGTTTTACCACTAATGAATGCCTTAACCCTTTAAGCTTTCTATTTGATCTGATAAGAATGGGATGTGGTCATTAAGACACCATATTTATTAGTTTAATCTAACTTCTTAAAATAATTAAAAATATATAGATAGTAGTGATTCAGATCAAATCCTTAGGAAAGATAGTGTTTCAGTTTTAAACTCTTTAATTTTTTTTTTTTAAAAAAAGAAAAGAGTATTGAAATCAAAAGTGAAGTCAAAAAATAAAAAGTAAAAATTAAAAGGTGTAAAAATTTAAACTTGGTACTAAGATCTACTAGTTAGATCTTAGCATCTACTTGCAATAAATAAAAAGTAATAATTAAAGTATAAAAATTAAATTACAATAAAAATAAAGAGCATGAAATTAAAGTGCATAAAAATAAATATTGCATTAATTAAAAGATTCATAATTTAAATATATAAAAAAATAAATAAATAAAATAGGCTAATCTCTGATCTTGGATCGACATTGGTAGAAAGATGGTGTAGAAGCCCAGCTCTTCTTCTCGGCACCAGTTGCTTTGAAGCAACCTCTAATCCAAAGCCTAGTTCTACCCTATAACAAAGCTTCACCTTAACCAAAGATTATGAACTCTGGAGGCTTGGGGTCTTATTTATAAAGTTAGGAGGACTGAAGACTTTTTCTTCTAGGCAATGTGGGATAAAGAGTCTTTTTAATCATTAAAATAAGAAGAAATTCGAGTAAAATTTAGATTAAAATAGCTTTAAGATGAATCTGGTGAAGTCTGGTGAAATCTAGCCATTCAATAGAAATCCAATGAATCAAAAATCATCAAAATTGGATGTATATTGACTCAAATTAGGTCGGGTTAAATTCTAGCTGTTGATCGCATGTTGATAGAGAAAATTTGGCCACTGATCGTGTGTTGGGAGTCTTGATCACTGTCGAGAGCATTATGGACCATTGGATCTGAGTTAGATGTGAGCGCTGTCATCCGATGGTGATCCGCATGAAGTCTGAAGCTGAATGAATGTAGAAAATTTTCTCCACCATCCAATCTTGACTACAATCAATGGGATCCATCCGATCATGCCTTTACTATTCCCATAGACCGTATGGATCGGCTGAACCTCACACCGCAATGAATTAGTGCCTCCTGTCATCGAGTGAAAAGTCCAAAATGCCCTATGAGCCATGATAGATTTTCTATAAATCCTTTAAGGGTCTAGGTCTACCACGTGTTGCTTCATGATTCACCGATTTCTGCTGATCTGAAGGTCCACGCCTGGATCGTGGACTGACCGATCGCTTCCATGGCTAAGTCGGCTAGCGTGGCTGGCTTGGCACGCTAGCTTTATTGGGTTGGCTCGGCATATTTGGATGCATCGACTGATATGACGTGGTGGCTTGAGCCGGCTGAGCTGTATGTTTTTTTATTTAATTTTTATTTATTTTATTTCTTTAAAAATTAATATCTTCTCTATTTTAGCTCCATTTTGCTCAAAACTTATTTCATTATAATCAAAAAAATAAACTCTTTCTATTGATAATCAAATTTATTTTTTTTATTTTTTTTATTTTTTTATTTTTTAATTAATTTTTTTTAATAAATAAAAATATAAATTTTTTAAAAATATGTATTAATTAATTATTAATTCTTAAAAATTAATTGATAAATTAATACTTTTATTGATAAATTGATGGTACTTGTCACACCCCCCAACTTAAGCTTTGCTCGTCCTCGATTAAAGAAAGAATTTAGTTTTAAATACCTTTTAACTTTAGAGTTTCGAATTTTATCTAAGTAATTTTTAAAATATTCATTGATATTCAGTAGAGCTTAAGTGAGATATATTATTAGGATATTAATACTTATCAATAAAAAAATTAAGTAAAGAAGATTAAATTTTTTTTGAACTTTTCTAAATTATCCAATCTTTATCTTTGAATTGTCTAAACTTTCATATAGGCAAGTGTATTGCTACTTTCGTCCTTCATTTATTGATTTTTATTTTTACATTGCTCACTTTTTTATACGAATATCATTGCTTACTTAGACAACAAAATCCGATTACTCGATGGAAAATTAATGTATTTTTTTTTATTTTTAATGTTATACCACTATTGAGTGTCTTAACCTCTTAAGCTTTCTATTTGATCCATGTAGCAAGTTTTGGGCTAATGACTCCCAAACTAGTTGGCTTTATGGCACTAGACATAGAATATCCCTCATGCTTACTAGCTCGAATCAAATAGGCTATGAGTTAAGACTAGCTTTACAATGAGCTTCTTTGCTCTTTCCACCTTTTGACGTAAAACTCAATGCTTGCTTAGGCAAAGAGGCCCAGTTACTCAGTAAGAAGTGTTTGAAAACTATTTTATTAAAATAAATTTTTTATATGAAGAAACATATAGTTACCCTACATAAGCCCATAAGAAGTAGACTTTTCTTTGATGCTAGAAGAAAAAATTAGAAATGCTCAAAGAAATTTTTTTTTATGTTCTAGACTTAACTCTTTAGTGGATTTTCTTGATACTTGATCCCTCAATATCTCATAAATTCTCTAATCCATGTATCAATTTTCTTTTAAAAATGCTTAGTTTAATTCGATTCTTAAGCATAATCAGGTGTCTAAATACTAAATACTAACTTTTTCGAGGACTTAAAATTTTAAAATTTTTATTTTTCTTCCCTCCCAACTTAAAATACTAACTTTTTTGAGGACTTAAAATTTTAAAATTTTTATTTTTCTCTCCTCCAACTTAATCGACAATGTCCTTAATGGAGAAGAAAAAATAAAGGGTGTAATAAAGAACATGAAAGAATACACCTAACTCAGTATATTTTTGGTCTAGTACATGCCTTTGAAAATTTGGGCTCTCCCTCCAACTTATTCAACATGTTCTTAAAAAAAAATAAATTAAAAAGATAAATTAGATGAAAAAAAAACTAAATATTGGATTGTCTTCCAACAAGCGCTAAGTTTACCGTCTTCAGTCAGACACAATGTAGCTTACTATCCTGTGTCAAATATTGGATTGACAAATTCTAATGGTTTTGGATTGCCAATCTCAGAAAGTTAATTTTTTATCCCTTTATTGATATAATCATTGTTAATTTTAGAAACATAATTTGTGACCCCAATCTCAGACCCATGTTTATTAATAATTTCTCCTATTTGTTCTTCTAAAATACTCATGAATGGAGTTTCTGTATTAGAAGTTAAGTTTAATGCACTGGATACTGGAAGGGTGTCTAAAGGTGGGTTTAATTCTGAAGGTAAATTAATGTGATCTTGCTTAAACAACTCCATTGATACTTCATTATATGCCTCTTGATTTTTGTAAGAAGAACTGGCTTCTAGGGTTGAAGGGAATAGAACATTAGGTTTATAAGTCTCAGGTAAATCATCTATTCTTTTTTTTTCTATGTCTATCTCATTTAAACTAGAACCAGCATCAGTACTAGTTTTGGGCTTAGATTCTTCTATGTGGTTAGTCTCAGTACTAATCTATTCCTCTAAATTTTTATTTTGGCCAGCATCAGTACTAGCTTCTTTCACCTAATCTTGGTATGAGTTTATAAGAATTCTGTAGCTTTTAAGTTCAGAAATTACTTTGGCATTCTCAAATTAAGGATTCCTATATGGGATATTAGATTGATAACTTGGTCCAGATGATTGGTGGACATTAGGTGGGCTATTTGAAATTGGTAGGCTCGATAATTGACCTAGTTCTCTCCTCATGTTAGATTCAGCTAGTTGTCCAATTTGAGCTTCTAGTCTAGCGATAGATTATTATTGAGTCAGAATCAATTATTGAAGTTGGTTAAATCTATCATCAGCTAGATTGGTCTGTTGAGGAGGTGGGTGTGAGGGATGATTATAATGTGGTGGCTGAAAAGGCTGACTAGACTGACCTCTATTATAAGCATAGTTCTGGTATTGAGGTCTATTTTGATGATTTTGCACCAATGGAGTTTGGGTCTGAGCCTGAGTCTGTTATGATTTTCAAAAAAATTTAGGATGGTTTCTCCAGCTAGAGTTATATGAATTTGAAAATGGATCATTAATTTGCTTGGAGGAGCCTTAGCAGATTGGACTTGTTCTTGGATAAAAGATGAAAACTGTGCAGTCATAGGATATTCACTCACATGATGGGTTGGACTAGCATAGATTGAACAAATCTCTTAATAATTAGAAGATGATGTGAATTGTGCAGGAGATTGTTGACCTAGGGTTAGAACTTGATCTAATTTCTGAGCAAGAAAGTCTACTTTATTTATCAAATTTAAATCAACCTTAGGACTAGATTCTAGATGTTTAAATTCATGGATCCCTGCCTAGATTTGGTAGAAAGATAACGAAGCATGGTTAATTGAGCTTTCACTCAAGATTTTAAATAAGGTATAGGCTTCATCCTCACTCTTGTTCATGAATGAACCTCCATAGGATGCATCTACCATCTGTCTGTATTGGTCTCCTAAACCCTCATAGAAAGCTTGAACTATTTACCGTTTAGAAAGACCATGGTGTGGGCATTTTTTAAGAAGTTTCTTAAGTCTCTCCCATGACTCGTGAATCTGTTCTCCTAGAAGCTGAGCAAATCCAGTGATAGCTCGCCTCATAATATTGGTTCGGCCTATGGGATAAATTTTTTTAAGAAATTTACTTTATAATTCAGCCCAAGTTTTAATTGATCTCCCTATTGTGCCAAGCCAGTACTTGGCTTTATCTTTTAATGATAAAAAAAATAAAATTAGTCTAAGGGCATCACTAGTTAAATTTTGAATTTTTATCATAGAGTAGATTTCTAAGAATTCATCTAGATGTTTGTAAGGGTCTTCATTGATGTTTCTATAGAAAGATAGGAGAATCTAGATTGTAGTCGGCTTGATCTCATAGTGGGTAGCATGGATATCAGATAACTGGATAAAGTCTATGGGCTATAGGTAGAAGGAATAAAATATTTCTTAATCTATTTACGTGGTTCTCTAAAATTTTCAGCCATTTGGTTATTGGATTTAATACGATTCAGCCTTTCAATATCATGGTTGGATTCAACTAGATCAGGTAAAGCGATTTTCTACTGTGCTTGCCCTAGTGCAACCCTAATGTATTGTTCAA